>OY101443.1:8572526-8910026 GCA_956483585.1 Gymnocheta viridis
CATCCAGCATTTTTCAGATGTGCATTAGAGTATGCCATTGTATTTGTTGTTGTCGGAGTGTTTAAGTGATGAAGGCATAGCACACTGGTCACTGAACATTTCTGGCAGCAATTGATACTGGTGTATGCTAGCGGAGGGAGGAATTATTTATGAAACATATTCAAGTAAACGCCATTGAAATAATAGATATTTTTATCCCTTTGAGGTGAAACTATTAAGTTAGTAATTGAAAATAAATTTTAATTGTTTCCCTGCAATTTAAAGTATATTTATTTGCTCCTTATCCCGATGATATCTACGCAGAATGGCAACGTATTGTGCATTCCATGGAAACTACGGCCAAATCCGTACTTGAATTTCGAAAGTCTACCCCCCTCCCCCAAAAAATTTATGGTAAGACCAGGCGTGTCTCTATGCAACTGCAGAGGAAAACGCTGTAGCCTTGGCAACGCTGCAGGCCGCTGTAATGCGTGGAGTATGGGAGAGTTACCGGTAGGGGGTCCTCGCGAATGAGTAGTAATTTTGTAGCGTTGCGAGGGCTTAACTACTTTGACGTTTAGAGTTATACTGGCGGTAGTGATGTGAGTCCCGACTGGTAGGGCCTCCCATGCACACACAGAACTATCCCCACCCCCTCCATTAGCGTCTGTTTCTCCTAGTTGGAATGGCTAATGAACTATCCGGGGAGAGAGGAGAAACGCCTGTAACGCCGCAAGAAAAGAGAAATGGAAATGCACGATAGTGAGGAGATCGCGATGTATAGCAGTGGAAATGAAATCCGCAAATTATACAAAAAAAAACACCAACTGGTAATTTTTCCTGTAAAGATAAAAACGGAAACCTACCGACAGTTACTGAAAGTGTACTGAGGACATGGAAGCAACATTTTCCCATGCTGTTGGTATCAGATGATAGAGCAGACGAAGGTGCTCTTGAACCAATCATTTCGACGACGGTGTAGAATGTACAGCGCCTAACCAAAAGGAGATTGAGAAATAAATATCTCGGCTGAAGAATAACAAAGCTGCAGGTGCTAATGGTTTGCTCGCAGAAATGTTTAAAGGCGGAAGCGCCAAGCTTTTCAGGAGTATGCATAGAACCATTTGGCTAGAAGATCGCATGCTCGATGACTGGAAAATCAAAAATAATAAATCCCTAACAATGTTACCTTGGACCTGGTCAATCGACCACCCATCAGGGAGCCCCGTAGACTACTAGATAGCGTACTAGACTAGTAGTCTGGGGATCGCAGGTTCGATTACTGCCTAGACCCTGGGTGTTTCTGTTTGTGTTTGTTCTTTAAAAAAAAAAAAAAGTGTACTAGTGTTGGCTCAATCGACCGCATTCTAGAAATTTGTTTTAAATACATACGATAAAATAAAAATAAAAAACAAAAAATATTTTAAATAAACAACTTAAAACTTTGTCTCATTTCTATGCAAAAGCAAATTGGACAAACATACATGCATCACACTTTGTTTATTTTTCAAGTTGAAGCTGATACGTCATGCATGTGCAATAAGTGTGCATGTGTTAGTAGCAACTTTAAACGCTTAAAGCTGCAAAAATACTGAACCGATTCAAATGAAATTAATATTGTGCACATCTATGTAAAAATCCCCTTAAAAAAATGTAAATCCTTCTGAAATCGGCTGAGTATTACGGCTGTAAAAGGGAGCTAAAAAACGCGTTTGCCTAATAATAGTATAGATTACGGGCAAATTACGGCATTCGATATCGAAAATTTTCATACAAATTTAATAAATTTTGTATGGGATTTCGTTCGATATCGAATTCGATATCGTTGATGATTATAAATTCGAGGTAGTGAACAACTTTATCTATCCTGGTACCGTCATAAGCAAAACGAACAACATCAGTCTAGAAATAAAACGAAGGACTAGTCTTCAAGCTAAGCAAGCAGCTTAGAAATAAAGCCCTCTCTCGACAGACAAATATTACACTTTATAAAATACTTTTACTACCCGTGTTACTTACAAGGTGGCGCAAAATCAATCATCCAGTTTTGTCTTTGACTAACTTTTTTGCTAAATAAAAAACAAATTATTTTGAGGGGTGGAAAATCTTTATTTGGTCCTTTACGATTTTTTCTGTTAATTGGAAAATATGATATCAGCCAAGTGGCTGCCGCCAGTGTTGATACACATCTGTGCCTGTTTTATCGCATTTTCCATTTGCTGCTAAATTTCCAATGATAACATTTTGCATTCCTGTCGACTATTATCCTTAAGGGCTGTGATTGTTTGGAACTCGTTGGTATAAGTCCACGACTCCAAGTAGTGCCAAAGAAAGAAGTCTGGAACGATTAAATTGGGTGATCTTGCTGGGAAGATTATGCGAACAGGAAAAGGTTCGACATAATTATTCCACACTATTACGGAGTATAGCGCTCCATTGCTTGTCTGTTTGTATTCTGCAGCTGTGTAGTTCTCAAATGTCAAATATGATTGATGTACAACGACATTTGGAAAAATTATAACATCTTCCGATAGAGTGATTAATTTTTGCCACCACCCAGTATATGGCGCTGAGGCGTGGGTTTGTGTGGAAGTAGATGAAGCTGTTCCTGGAGCGCTTAAGAGAAAAATATTTCGTAAAATATATGGAAATAAATGCGTCGACGGAGAGTATCGCCATCGAATGAATCACGAGCTGTACGGAGATATCAGCATAGTTAAGGGTTGGCTGGGGCATGTAATACGTACGGATGGGAATGTTTCGGCGAAGAAATCATTCGAATTCGATGCCGAATGATGGGAGGGGATGTGCATTAGATCGACGCTCATGGAAAACCATTCTGAAACGCGGCTACTGACGAAAACGGTTGCTTATAGCTATTTCAGTAAGTAAAATTTGCTTGATATGGAGGGCTCAGAGCTGAAGTGAACCAAGTCATAAAATATGAAAATTTTCAAAACTAGTGCGAAATTCTCCGCAAAGTTTAATTCTATTTATTTCCGTAGCGGACTAAGTAAAATAGTGTTTCGTTCCCAAGGTAACGGTACAAGAACTCAAGTCAATAGATCTCATTTGATATTTTATTTATGGCAATTCGTTTACTAAAGCTCAAAATATCTTCGAAATGTCTTTTTGTGATTTGGTTCACTTTAGCTCTGAGCCTTCCATATGTGGCATATGAATGTAATGATGTAATGTAGGGTGTGCAGGTGCAGCAACAGCAAAATCTGGAACACTTTTACAAAAGTGGGTGAATAGTATGTTTAAGTTACTATTTTACTTATTTTATATTTATATATATACATATATATGTGTATGCGTGTATGTGTTAGTCTGTGTGTTTGTGTATATATTCTCTTTAAGGTCTTTGACTTTTGTTAAAAAGAATATAAAAGAATTCTAAATTTTTCAACTACAACTTTTATTGTATTTAAAACAAAAATACAAGTACCAACGGAAAATGAAACAATAACAAACTTAGAAAAGAAGAAAAAAAAATGTCCTGCTAAAATCTTAAGGAAGTGGCATCATAGAACATTTTCCAATAATTCATTTCTTCCATAAATTTTGATTGTTTTCTTATCATTTTTATAAAGAAAGCATACAAAAGAAATTATAAGAGACGGAAAAGTACACAAATTAAATTTATGATGATTTTTGTGAGAGAAGGACATGACAACGAAAATTTACCAAAATGTTAAACAAATTTAAATAAATTTCTAACATCTTAAGAAATGAGTTGTGACTGCAGTTTGCTGAGAAAAAACCTTGACTGAGTTAACAAACAAACTTAAAATACAAACATTTTCGATATATCCTTTCAATTATCACTTTCATAAAATATTAAATTATACGTTTTTTCAATACTCGTATTGATTTTCTTAATAAATTATTGAAATTCCTTTCTCAGTTTTAACACAATTTTCTTTTCTTATCTATTTACAGGTAAATTGTGTGCCACCACTGAAAATGTGAGGGAAATTTAATAACATGTGTATGTATGCAAAATTTAAATGTGGTTGTTAGCAATTAATTGTTTAAATGTCATGTTTGGGTTTCAGGGAAATTCTATGCAGTTTAAACTTAACTTATTGAAGGGAGGACATGTAACATAAGTAACAAATTTGATATTAAAAACTTTTAATAAATAGCTTTAGTTACTTTAGTGAATTTATTATTCAAGATATTCTCTCAATTTATTAATTTCATTGGTGCTTATGACAAATCCTCTTATCTTATGCAATGACTTTCAAAAATCAAACCAGTGCACGGTGGTAAATTTCGGCCAAAAATATTTTTCTGTTTTTTTTTTTAATTTATATAAAATTTTGATGGTAAATTTTTCCTGACACTTCAAAATATTTAGTATCATTGTTATTTTGGTTATAAAGTAACTATATGGCTATTTATAGTGCTGTAAAGTCAAAAGTTTTTTCTTCACATTTTAATATTTGAAAAATGTGATTTTTTTAACTTTTGAATCGAAGTAGGCTGTGCTTTTATCTTTAAAGTTTTTTTTTTGCAAATTAGCACATGTTTTTCAAAAATCAATTAGAAGTTAACCATTCTACCTGGTAATTACTGAGTTTTTGTACGTTCTTTTTTTATAAAAGTGAAGTGATTGGGAACTAGTTTTAAATCTATAGAAATTAAACAAAAAGAAGGTTGAAAGGGCAAAAAAAATTAAAAGAGGCTATTAGAGGTTAAGTGCAAATTACATCTAACACTGTAAAGTATCAAAAGTAAATACTATAAATTTCAGCTGCAATTTCGTGCCACTCCAATAATCAGAACGTTTTCAGTGCCTTCTTCTTTTGCATAACTTCCATACTTCTTTCGATACTTTTAAAACGTTAATGTTTATTTGGCCAAAATCTGTATGCAATTTCTAATATTTTTTTCGATGTATCAAGTGTGTTGTTCTTAACTTGCATACGAAATTTCAGACATTTACATGAATAACCTAATTTTTTCGACTCTTTTAAAACATCCATGATTTTTTTTTGGCCAAACCCTGTGTATATACATACATATATATATTCCAAAATTTGAATGACCAATTTGTTTTAGATCACTTATGTTATTCTTTATTTTTGGACCAATTTTCAGGCACTTACATTACTTACATGCAATGTTTTTTTATACTTTTATAACGTCCATGTTTTTTTGGCCAAACCCTGTATTTGAACATCGAAATATTTATCCATCGATCGGTTTTGTTATTGGTAATACTGAATTTGATAATAATAAAGAAATAAAGAAGTTATGGATTTTTGTCCGGAATTGACCACCGTGCAATCACATACATGATTGTATCGGCAATCGAGCGAAAATTAATTAAATGACTACTTAATCGTTTGTCATTAATGGCATTATAAAATACGATTGCAAAAATGTCCGTTCAGTTAAACTATAATGCATGTTACATTCTAAATTATTGCGAATTATCAACCGTTTACGAATGATATAGTACGAAAATGTATTATTACGCTACGTATTGTACGTTCACAGCTGTGATGATTCCACCCCAGAATTTTGTGAATTACAAACATATAAATACAGTAGACTTTGAAACTTATTAAAAACACACAACAAAAAAATTATATTCGTTATGACAGCATAAACACAACTGGGACGACAAACGATGAACTTTTCTACAAGAATTCTTTGCCCAAAATTCATCGAATAAAATACCATCAAAATTTAACGAACATTTGCTTTGGATATTTTTGTAGACATTCAGGCATGTGATGGACATTGATCTATGTCAAATTGCGAGATTTCGGCAAAACGAATTATTGGCAAATACGGGCGATGTTGAAAAATGCACTTCAAGTCTAAACAATAAAGTCGAAAACAATAAAAATAATCCGATAATTTGCTTTTAGAAGAGTTAGATTTTAGAAATCGCTCGATTTGAAATCGATCGATTTCGATCAAAATGATTTTTTTTAAATAAATTTTTCAAAAAAAAAAGTTCTTTAGTTAAGAAACCACTATTGTCATGATTTTTTTTATATATATCTCAAGATGTTTCATTTAAAATTCCATTGAAAATTCTGCAATCGGCTAAAAATTGCAAAAGATACAGGCTGCTGAATATGGAATTTTTAGTGCCTTTAAATAAGTGAACCGGAGTGTACGAGTATATGCGATGTTTTCCATAGTGATGGCAAATAATATGATTCAATAGATTTGTTATATAATGTAGTAAGAGGCGCGGACAGTGATGCTGCACAGTTCCTAAGGATACAGCTTGGAATACCATCGGGACCTGGGCTCAACGAGTTTTTCAGCGACTTCAAGTTCGAAAGTACAGTTTTAATATTTAAAATCGGAAAGTAAATTTCACAAGAATGAGTTGTAGCATAAGGATAAGTTGTTGTGGTATCATAAGACTTGATAGAATAACTTGTTGAAAAGAATTCAACAAATATATTGCTTACGGAGACATCATCATCATTAGTCAAGGAGCCATACTTCAAATGCTCTGGATAACCTGAAGAGCAACGCTTGGAATTTACAAATTTATAGAAAGATTTAGGGTTTGTTTTTTTTATATTGCGTTTAATGTGATTTATATAGTTTTTGTATGCAAGATGATTTATTTGTTGTTATTATTTATTTATTTGTTTTAAAGTTTATTACTTAAAAGTAAACATTTTGTTGATCATTCGTTGTGTCAAATAATTTTTTATTATTATTTTATGCACAAAACTATTGCAATTTCGAACACGTTAACGTTAAAGAAATGTTGCTGCAACTGCTTTAAAAGCAATTAATTCTGCCAGACTTTGAAAAAAATATTTCATAACCATTTAATTAAAAATGTTTTATTTGTTTTATTATTTATGAACTTTATTTTTGTTATTAACACATGTTACAAAGTATACACAAATTCATCATTATTTTACTATATTTTTTGTTTAACTTTTTGGTTTGGTTTTGTAAAGTACAGTACAACCTTCATAATCCGGACAGATATAGTTTCAGCTGCTGTCCGGATTAGTAGATCGCAATACGTTAATGAAGGGCTCAGAGCTGAAGTGAACCAAGTCACAGAAAGACAATTCGAAGAAAATTTGAGTTTCAGTAAATGAACTGCCATAGATTACATATAAAGTGAGAGCCATTGACTTGGGTTTTTGCACCATTACCTTGGGAACGAATCACTCTTTTACTTAGTCCGTTACAGAAATAAATAGAGCTAATTTTTGCCAAGAATTTCCCACTAGTTGTCAAATTTTTCATATTTTATGACTTGGTTCACTTTAGCTCTGAGTCCTCCAAATTCACATATGTACATACTATGTATATATAATCTATTTTTATTTCCAAAAAGAAATTTATTTACAGAAAACATAAAGAAACATACTAAAAGTGACGAAAAACATTCATTAATTTTGAAAAATAAGAATTTATTTTTGCTGAATACACATATCTTTATGTAATTTGTCAGCTCTAGTTTTAAATTCTTTTAAAAATACGAGTAATATATCCCGCCACCCAAAATCAGTTTTACTAAAAAAAATGTTACGAACTTTAGCCAAAATAATAATCACTTTGGATTAAAAAACCACTAAAAACAAAATCGTTCGAAAAATAATCACATTAAATAAAATATTTTAAATTTTAAATATTTTTAAATACTCTAGTGGTTAAATAGCGAAAAAAGTTTACTGAGAAAAAAGAACACTTGTCCAGACTATACAGGAATAATTTCTAAACTGTATCAAAAGTTTAAATGTCCGAATTAGCAAGTATCTGGATTATGGAGGTTGTACTGTATTTGTTTTATTTATTTTTATTTTTTTTTTTGTTTATTAAAAATAAATTTAAATCCTGATGAAAAGTCATGTTGTGAATTTTAATACGACTTGTTAGAGTATAAATTTTGCGGTCATAATTTCTCGTCTGACTATTTAATTTAAAATATTGAATTTAAAGTGTTTTTTTTTTGAGAAGTTAGCTGCAAAAATACTGAAGCTATTATAATTGTAGGAGTTTTATAATTCTTTTGCAGATGTGGTCCGCACCCCGGTGTGAAAAAATAGCAAATTTCTTATAAAAATAAAAACAATTTTATCTACGATTAGTGTGCTCTTTGTAAATTCTATAACTAAAGAAATAAAACTATTTTACACTTTTACATTTCTAGTGTTTTTTTTTTTGCCTTAACAGAAATTTCTTTTTGTTCTACTGCAGCTTAATATCGTAATATCGTGCATTTCTTTAGTTTGTCCTAAGTCTAAGGAAAAGAACGAAGACCGCAAATTAAGGCACACAAAATAAGAAAAGAAATAAAATCTGCCTTGAGATTTAAGTCTGCTCTTAATACTTCGGTGTTTTTTTTTCTTCATTTTAATTTATTCTGTTGTATGAATTCTGTTTTTTTTACACTATTTTTCTCTAAAACAATATTTTTCTGTTTAAAAGAAAATTCTGATTTTTGTTTTAAAAATCTTTTTCTTGTTTTTCTCCTCTTTCCGCAAACAATTTAGAGAAAAACAATGAATGACCGGTTGTTTGTTTTATTTTTGTTGCTTTGTTTAGCTAAAGTTTTCTTTTTGTTTCTGTTTATTTTTTAAGTGTCTCCTTTTTTATGTGTGATGTATAAAGTTGAGATAAAAAGAAATATTTTTTAGTCTTCGCTTCACTTTAAAGCATTTTCAACAGTAAAAGGAAACGGAAACTGCATAAGCAGGAACTAAACTTGCGTGAGAATAAAAGCTTATTGTTGCCGTTAGCTTTAGTTTGCCGACAGTAGTTTGTTAAATGAGAAAGAGTTTTCATATTCGTTATTTTTTTTTTGTTGTATTTTTGTTTTCAATTAATGTGTTTATTAAATTAAATGCCTGGTCCTCTAAATGCGAAAAAAATGTCTTGCGAACATTTTTATTAAAAACAAAAAACAAATTTAAGGTTCTAATAGTTAAAAATTTTCAATTGTAAGTTAATTGATGAAAAAAACAACTGCTTAAAAATAAACTGTATATTTTCTGCAGTTATCTTTAAGCTAATTAGAAATAATTGTTGCCTTAAAAACAGTTCTTAAGCACAGCATTGTAAATATATTTATGTCCTTGCAAATAAAAACTAAAAATGTAGTTATTGCAAAAATTTATTCATACACAAAACCAGTACATAAATCTCTCTGAGAGAGTCAAACTTAGATCTCTTACAACCGAAGTTTGCAATTATTTTTAATTCAAAAAAGTTTCCCAAGCATAATAAATGTCCGACGATGCAATGGAAACATTAATAACTATTATTTTATTCATTCTAAGACGAAAGTCCAAAATAATCTTAGACAATTTGCAAAATGCTAGCTCGCTTTGTTATTTACAAGTATTACGAGGGCTACTATTTATATTTCGGCAATAGCAAATAATAACAAAACATTTTTAAATGAAAATGTCTTTATTATTTTTCGAAATATTCCCCTTGATTATCAATAAATACACTTTTACATTCGTTCAAACCATTTGTCATAACAGATTTTCTATTCCTCTCGAGACACCTCCAAAATATATTTTTTGAAGGCTTCAACTTCTTCTTGGGCGTTCGTAAATCGTTTACCTATTGATATTCGGAAACAAGAAGAAGTCATTGGGTGCCAAGTAAGGTCTGTCCGGAGGACGAGTCATCGATTCAATGAATTTTTTACGAGAGTTTTTTGAAACAATTTTCGGGACCGCTGATTTGTTCATCAAATTTTTATCACAAAAAACACAAAAAGTTTTTTGCTTCAACCTGGCATTAAAATCGTATATATTTTAGATCATTGCAAATCTCACTGATTTAAGGCATTTTCTTCCACACTGTTTAAAAATCGAATTATAAGAAAAAAGTTGGAAAAAGAAACATTGAGGCTGTTCAGCGCACTTATATTGTATTTATATTGTCGTGGAATACAATCATGAATTTCCAATATGTTTTCGTTTGAAAACTTCGCTTTGCTTTGTCGCACTAAAAGGTTTTCTTCGCGCTCTTTTTGATTTGAACTACTCACTCTTGTAGCAGCACTTTCAGAGAATATACAGAAGACATCCTACGACGGCTCCTCACCATTTACCACAAATGGTATCATCCAAGTATTGTAGAAACCTAAATTAATTTTAATTTCCATAATTCTAATATTTCAATAAAACCATATTTTGTGAGTGACTCATGTGACCCTTCCGGCCCTTTAACCGTGTGAAGCATATACCTCTATATGCTCCCTTGTCCGTGATATATACGTAGCTCAACCCCTCCCTAACACCCAACCACACTATGACATTAGATTGGATTAGGTTGGAGGGTGGAGCCGAAAAAGGTTTGAACTCAGAAAATTTTTAAATGTAAAAAATAATAAAAACGTTATATTTGGATTCAAAAGTTGGTATTTATTTTTACGGCTCACGCACTTTTTATGTTTGCTGTTTACTGATAACTCATTACTTTGCAATTTTAAATATTTATATCGTCAACAATATTAATTTAGTAGCTGTTCTCATCACTTTACAACATACGCTGTCATTAATTTAACTAAAACCCACAATTTTGTGCATTTGAGATTGCATACGAGGGCTGATTGATATTGAAGCTACCTAGCGCTAGATGGCAGCACAAACACAAAAACTTTTTTTACAAATTGCTATCTGTCAAACGTCAGCTGTTAAAATTTCCCCCAAATTCATCGATTAGTTTATTTGCTGTAGCCGTTTGAAGTAAACAAATTTTGTGTTTCTTAAAAAATGGAAAAAAGTGAATTTCGTGCAGTGATTAAGCACTATTATTTGAAAGGGAAAACGGCGAAAGAGACAAAAGCTTGATAAACATTACGGTGAGTCTACTCCGTCAGATTACATGGTAAAATATTGGATTGCTGAATTTAAACACGGCCGAACAAGCACTGCAACAATACCATCAACAGGAAGGCCAAAAGAGGTAGTTACTGAAGAAAATATCAAGAAAATCCTCAATATCGTTATGAATGATCGCCGAGACAAGTTACGTGAGATTGTTGAAATGGTAAACATATCATATGAACGTATGTTCAACATTTTGTATGAACATTTGCATATGAAAAAGCTATCGGGAAGATGGGTGCCGCGTTTTCTCAGTGTCGAACAAAAACGAGTTCGACAGACCACTTTACAGCGGCGTTTGGACATGATAAAGGGTAATTGATTTTTGGCGTCGATTAATAACTGTTGAAACACCTGAAACCAAAAATCAATCGAAACAATGGGTGGAAGCGGGTGGAAGTGCTCCGAAGAAGGCGAAGACAGTGAAATCGGCTGGCAAGGTTATGGCCAGTGTATTTTGGCATGCACACGGAATATAGCTCATCGATTATCTTGAAAAAGGATCCACAATCACAGGAAAGTATTATCGTGCACTATGGGAACAATTGATTGATGCAACCAAGAAAAAACGACCACATTTAAAGAAGAAAAAAGTGCTCTTCTTCAAGACAACGCACCGGTTCATACAGCATTAGATACGATGCTAAAATTACGTGAAATACACTTCGAATTGGTTGATAATCCACCTTATAGTCCAGATTTCGCTCCTAGTGACTTTTTCCTGTTTCCAAACTTGAAAAAATGGCTCGCAGGTAAAATATTAATCTGAAGCGAAGAAGTGATTACCGAAACTAACGCGAATTTTGAGGGGTTCCCAGAATCGTATTATTCAGATGGTATAAAAAAGTTGGAATATCGTCTTACTAAGTGTATTGATCTAAAAGGAGACTATGTTGAGAAATAAATGGTTTTTGATAAAAAATGTTTTTTCCTACTTAGGTAGCTTCAATATCAATCCACCCTCGTATTTTTGCAATCTTTAACATTTTCCAGCAATCGTGAATGGCCTTGTTGATTTATTTTGGAATACTTTTTTTTTGCAAAACATGAAATTCACACTCAGCTGTGAAAAAAGATTTTTTAATGTGTGTACACCCAATCCTGTTTTTACACGTCTTTTTTTACACGGGTAAAAATATTTTTGGGGAATTTTCAGTTTAGGTAGGACAAACATTTGCAAGCAAGAGCTGTCATATACTTTTGATAACTTTCATAACTTGTTTAAACATACTTTAAAAAACGTATTATGTGGTAACATAATTCTGTTTGTTATTAATAACAAATTTTTCGATTTTGATTTTCTACTTAATTAACGAGCGTGGGACCACTTTTATATAAAAAAACAACTTCTAAATTAATTATCGATATTTCGTTACTCCTTTGATAGTTTTGTAATCGTTTAACAATCAAAATAACACAAAGAGATCTCCAAAGTAGGATAGATACGTTCCACAGCTGATTTCGCTGTTAAAATAATTAAACCTCTGGAATCTGAAAATGCAGACGAACTAAGCATACCTTCGGATGAAGCTGAGATTGAACCAGCTCGACGCAAAAGATCGTGCTTACTATCAGACATTAACATACACTAACACCGATTAAAACATTTCGATTTTCCTTAGACATATATGAATTTTTTGTATTTATATTTTTCTTTAAATTAAGCTTGAGGTCACTTTTTATATAAGAATCATTCAAATTTATTTTATCTCGATATTTCGTTACCTTTCGGATAACTTCTTTAGGAGGAACAAATCAATATACATTTTAAATAACAAAATAAGATAAAATAAATTTGAAAAAAAAGTGACCGCAAGCTCAATTTAAAGAATAATTATGGACTTATTCACAAACGCTTAATAAAGTTAATGTGTACATTAAAACCGGGTTTCCCATATAAAAATCCAACATTAAACCTACAATAACTTTATTAATCGTTTGTGAATAAGGGCATTCATTATTCTTTATATTATAATATAAATATTTAAACAAAATGTTATTTATACAGAGTTATTTAGTTCCTTAAAAATGTGTTTCTTTATTTATCAAAAAAATTTTCTAATAAAAATTAAAATAAAAAAAAATTAAAATAAATAAATGGGTAAACTCGGGTTTGAACTTGAGCCAAATTAATCGTTTCAATATGTCTCATTGTATTTTCTCCCACTGCGTATTGTTGCTGTGATCGCTTGCAAACTGTAGCATATTCGCTAAACCAACAAGATTTGCAATAAAGAGTGAGTAAACCTATTTCTTTCTTTCTTTTAATTCAATTTAATTATTTTTCAAATTTTCGATCATAATAATAATAATGATAAAAACCTTTGCATTCAAATTCTACAAAACTAAAAGTACAAAAACAAAAAAACTTTATACATATATTTATCATTTGCAAAGCAAACTTCACTTTAGTTTTTGCTTTCTTTTAATATTCTTACTTACTTTATATTTGTTATAAGCACTTGTGTAATTATAAAAGACATACATCCTTAACATAATTTCATGTCATCTTTTTACTGCTGCTGAAGCGAAAATAAAAAAATATATGTATTTAAAAAAAAATAATAAAACGTTCTTTTATTGCAAAAAAGGAAAGTAAGCAGGAAAGAAAGAAAAAAAATGCCAGAAAATATTAAGAAAAACTTGTCATTAACTGTTAGTTAGCAAACATAAAACAAGTTAAATACTTAAGTTTTTGAAAGCATGAAAAGAAAATTTTTCGCTTCGCTAGTCCCCGTCTCTAATTGAAACAATCGTCACACAGTGGCTGAAAATCGTTTTTCATTGGCCAAAACTCTGTAACTTTTGAACCGATCAAAATATTGAAGTAATTTTTTTTTTATTGGATAGATATTTAGTTCAGCTTGACTCAGTTTAAATTTTATTAAAATTGATTGAGGACTTTTTAAGGAATTCTAGGTCAAAGTTGAACTTTTGAATTTTTTTTTAACTTTTAGAGTGAAATATGGAATTATTATTTTTTTATTTATTAAAAAATTTGAATATTTGGAAATTAATAATAATTATAAATAATTTTTGTAATAATGGAATTTTTTTTATGTTACACTTAAAAAAATTGTACACTGAAAAAAATAGTAAAATCAACTGGAGATTTTGCTATTACTGAAAAATTTAAAATTTTTTGCTGACAAATTTGCAAATTTGTTTACACTCAAAGAATAGTTACACTTAAAAAAAACGTTAATAATATTATCTAAAAATATTGCTATTACTACAGAAAAATTTATTATTTTTTGCTGTCAAATTTGATAATTTTAAAAACATTTTAAAATAAAAACTGCAATAAATTTTAATAGCATTTGTAACAATGGTAGGTTCGTTTATTATTATTTTTTACTAATACTATGTTTTTCGTACTTAAATAACAATGAAAGGCAATTATAATTATTATTCATTTGACTCAAATATTGATTGCAAATATTCCATATTTTGTTCTGTGCTATCTCTGTTCTTTAGTAGTTTTTTGGCTTCTTCATCTAAATCCCGATGTTCCACTTTCCATTGATTTCGAATACTGGAGATAAACGGATCTGACGTTGCCAATAATATATTAAATAGATCTTCATTTGTTGAATTTCTTGAAATTTTTCTAGTATTGTGCTCTCTATAAAATCTGTAATCCTTGTTCCTTTTTTCCTGAGCCTCCTCTGATAGATCTCCAAGTGGCACCAAATGATATTTAATGACATCTTCTCCATGATAAAGGATTTTGTGAACTGTTGCAGACATATTTCTCCATGGGTAGTTGGTTGTATATATTTTTGCAGTTTCCTTTGCATAATCTCCAAATTTTCTAGAGTCAATTTCTTCATTGCACGCAAGTACTTCTAGGATTATTTTAAATCTGAAAATGAGGTTTAAATCCACTCCTGTTATTTCAGATGCTGTTTCTGGATCTGAAAAGAATCTTCTTGCGGTATTGCCATCATTTGTATTGCCTGACCCTTGTTTTGGCTGATCTATAATCAATCCAAATTTGCGAAATTCATCTTGAACATGTTTCTTTTTTGAACTTCTTAACTCTTTGTTGGTTTCGTTGTTTCTTATTGATCCTGAAGACCCGAAATCCAAATCATAATTGATTTTTAGTATGTGTTCCACGAATTTAAGTTTAATTTTATTTTAACGTAGCTAAGAACATCTTCCTGGTTTTTGTTTCTAAAATACTCTTCGGCCAGTTCTTTATAACTGAAGCTCTCCATATTTTTCTGAATATTTTTATTTGCGTCTGTTATGTTTTATCCGTACACTTAGAGGATTAACTGAGTAATCCCTTATCGAATCCGTAGTTTTATACATTTTTAGATACATGTTATTCACACATTGATCTTTAATTTCATAGCAGGTAGTGCTTAAATTGCACAAAACTGCACATGTTGTCCAGACCTTAATATCAGGTAAAACTGATTAGTATCTCGCCAATATTTGTTGTTGTTGTTGGGTTATTTTTTTTTCTTTAGTGCTGTAATGTCGCGATTATTGTTATAAAATTGCTTATGACTTTGGTTGACCCTAACATTTGATAACAGGTCATATGTTTACTGTAGAATTTTGTGATAATTTGTGATAATTTTATTACCAATTTTTGGCTGATCAAAACAAAGCCATTAAACCCTTTCGCAGGTATTATATTTAATTTTTTTAGTTTTACGTAGTCTAAAGTAAAAAACATAAACTTTTAGGCAAAAAAGTGAAAATTATATACACCATTGCATACGAGTACTTTGGAGTAATTTCATTAAAATGAAAAAAGTGTTCTACAGGCGGCTCGTGGCGGGTGCAAAAGTATATATAGCGTTAAAGAGGACACTTTCACCTTTCTCCGGGTGGTATACATTTCTTGTTCCCTTTTGTTCCCTAGAAGTTCTATTCCACTAAAGTTTAAATTTGAGAAAAATATAGTAGTTTCATAAATATTCCGTAACGCCCTTAATATTAAACGCTAGAGCTCTGACCACTTACAAAAACTAAAGACTATAATCCTACCAACATTATAAAAAAGACCGCAGGCCATTATCGATGATAACTTGCGAGTAGTAACCATTTATTTTTTATAAAAAACAAAAGAAAAACACCTTTTTCTGAAATTAAAAAAACCGTTGAGTTTGACAGCATGCCACGCTCACAATTATCAATAGTTTAACCTAATTTTTTGGCTACCTTAATCTGGATATATTAGCTGCAAAAGGGCGTAAAAATTTTAAAAATCGGTGACAAAAAAAAATTTGAGTTTTGGCCAATGAAAAACGATTTTCAGCCACAGTGCGTCAGCACTATTGTCATGGCAGCTTGGTAAAAGAAAGAAAACGGAAATAAAATAAAAGTTTTAGCTGACAAACGGAAATTTTAAATTTTAAACTCAAAAGAAATTAATTTTTTTAGTTGCCGCTGTATTTTTTCAGTTGCTGTTGTATTCAATATGATTGTGTCTTAAATCTCATAACTTGAAATCAGAGAGCTGCGTTTTAACTCTTAACACGTTTTAGTTCTGACTTGTAGAATTGAATTAGAAAACGAGCAGGTGCAATCACTGGCACTGCGACGCCTAATGGCCTAATTATTATTACACAGAAAATTTTAATTATTAATCGTTCTCACCAAACTAATAACAAATATTTACTTTTTGTTGAGCCTTAATTGAATTTTAAGATTTTATAGCGATAAAATCAAGGTTAATTGAATTATGATTTATGAGCTTTTTGCATTTTTATTGTGATAATTTAATTAAATCGCTGTTCATACCGCTGTATTAAATAAAATATTACTTATAAACAGGGAAACCAGAAATATGCTCTAAAAAAAGTGTTTTATGCATATTAAATATGCAGTAAAAACGTGAAAATATGCTCTAGAAACTTCAAAAAGTATATACTCTTCAAAAGAAACAAATACATTTTTGTTGTAAATTAATATGTATTTTTTATTCAACAATTAAAAAAAAAAATTGCATTTAAAAAACGATAAAAATAAAATTAAAAAAAAAACAATAGAATAACAAATTGTACTTCAATTTCTGAAGGTGTTTCAATGCGAAAATATGAGACAAACTTTTTACTGTTTTAATTGTAAACAACAAAATATTGACTAAAATTTTCAATTAAAATTTTTTGACTATTACATCTAAATTAGGGATGTAAGTGATAACGATATATCAGGGATACTTTGGGTTTTCCGATATATTTATATCGGCTATATTTTACTGCCGATATAACGATACTTCTTAAAGTTTTTTTAGAGTCTTTTTGAACAAACAATTAAATTTTCAACGCAGAGCATAAAATCAAACAGAATAGTGAAATTAATTCTTTTGGCTCTTAGGCGTTTTGAAATCATTACCAAACCAAGGTCTATTATAAGAAATTTTAGCAGCACTAACGTTTTAAAAGAAATGCAAGATACACACAATATTACGAATAATTGTCCTCATACAGGACATACGAGGGCGGATTATTATTGAAGCTACCTAATTAGGAAAAAAACTTTTTTTAAAAACCATTTATTTTTCAACATAGTCTCCTTTTAGCTCAATACACTTAGTCCAACGTTTCTCCAGTTTTTGTATCCCTTCCAAAAAGTAGGATTTTTCGAGGTCCTTAAAATAGGCATTTGTTTGGTCAATAATTTCACCGTTGGAGCTAAATCTCTTTCCACCGAGCCATTTCTTTAGGTTTAAAAATGGGAAGTAGTCACTATGGGCTTAATCGGGAGAATATGGCTGATGAGGTACCAATTCGTAGCCTAATTCATAGAGCTTTGCCATTGAGACTGCACACGTCACGCGTTTACGTTTATGGTCAACTGAGAGCAAACGCGGCACTCATCTTTGGCCGATAGCTTTTTCATATGCAAATGTTCAAGCAAAATGTTGAACACACGTTCATATGATATGTTTACCATTTCAACAATCTCACGTAACTTGACTTGGCGATCATTCATAATGATATCGAGCTTTTCTTTTGTCTCTTTCGCCGTTTTCCCTTTCAAATAATAATGTTTAATCACTGCACGAAATTCACTTTTCCATTTTTCAAGAAACACAAAATTTGTTTACTTCAAACGAATACAACAAATAAACTAATCGATGAATTTGGGGGAAATTTTAACAGCTGACGTTTGTCAGATCGCAATTTCGAAAAAAAAAGTTTTTGTGTTTGTGCTGCCATCTAGCGCTACGTAGCTTCAATATCAATCCGCCCTCGTATCTACACGTAACTTTTCCGGCTTTAAGGCGGTTACTATAGCAAAAGGATTGCGGTAAAAGTTTGTTTATCTCTTATAAAATGTAAGGTACAACTTAAAACAGACGAATGGATAACGATGGAAGAGGTGCTGAAAATTTTAGCTTACTTCGAAGAGGCCACCAAATCCATAAGCAAAGCTACTGCTACGTTGTCTGACGCTATTACGCTAGTTAACAGCCTTCGAACACTATTGGAAAATATAATACATGAATCAACGAAGATAGAGAGTAGTTCACAGTCCCAAGAATTTGCGACTAACTTGCCTTCATATTTTAATGAAAGATTTGAAGGTTTAGAGAATAATGAAACCTTTTATTTGCTTACAATTCTTGACACTCGATACAAAGCTCGAATATTTCAAAGACAATCGACTTCAATCCTATCGGAAAAAAAACGTCTTATCGAGCTACTTAACATGACTCTCCATTCCGAAAGTGTTCAAGACACAGTCCCCCGAGGTTAGGTTAGGTTAAGATGTCCGGTCATAAAGACCCCGCATAGACCGAATTGGTCCTTAGCTTTACCATGATATACAATAACCCGTAAATGAAAAAGTTAGTTCGATGTGATGATACCAAGAGTACTTACTCCCCCAATTAAGTCTACTAGAAATACTCGCCTTTGGAGCGTTTGTGAAAAAATTACAAGAGAATCCAAAGATTATGAGCCTCTAACCATCCTAAGCTATGATTCTGCTGAAGAAAAAGTCGACACAGTAGAGACAGTAGAGACATAGATAAACTTATTTATTGGTGCAATGAAAGCGGCGCACAAATACTTAAGTTTTTTTTTTTTTTTTTTTTTTTTTAAAAGAGAAGTAACACTCAGGCAATTAGTATGCCTACCAACCCGTAGGTGTGTTACCTTCTTTGGGAAAGGGATAGTGAGAGAGGACAGATGGTGAAAGAGAGAGAAAGCTTAATTTTTGCAACTCTGTGTTTTTAAGCTTTTGTAGCCATTTTATTCATTATTTTACTTCGCCGGCGATTTTGCTACAATACCGACGAAGGAGGGCGCTGTGATGTCCGCTAGCATACACCAGTATCAATTGCTGCCAGAAATGTTCAGTGACCAGTGTGCTATGCCTTCATCACTTAAACACTCCGACAACAACAAATACAATGGCATACTCTAATGCACATCTGAAAAATGCTGGATGTTATGACTTGTCTGAAGCTGGGCTTCGAATGAGTTCTGTCGCATCTGCGAGACTACTTTCCACTGCAGGTCTAGGAAAAACGGATTTTCGAAATCGTCTATCTACGCAAAAGTCTAGAACACTTTGTTTTTTAAACAAAAATCTTATTAATATCAATTTTAAATATTATTCTCTTACAATTTTATTTTTATTTTTATAAAAAAATTATTTCTTTTGTGTTAATTTCAACATGATCTCTAATTCAAGTCGTTGTTTTTTAAATCTTATTAATATCAATTTTAAATACTGCACAAAAAACAGATCGTTTTTCTTCCGTTGCAATTGAATTTGTTAGCATATTTAAAAAAAAATTAATAAAGTATCAAAATATACTCTTAAAGCTTAGAGTATGCTGTTTAAAGGCTAAAAACTCGGCAAATATGCTTTTAAAATTGAGATATGCTAAAAAAGGCTAAAATATGCAAAAATATGGCCTAACAAATCGATGCCAAAACTCATAAAAACCTCTGAAATAGGTAAATAGTGGATCTCCTTCTTCCTCAGGTGCACAAGAAAAAACATATAATTGCATATTTGCGGTTTACCTGAATATTATAAACATAATTTATGTGCACTTCGCGTATCGACGTGTATTATATAAGCTTAAGTAACGTTAAAGTAAATATGAGTTTTAATTTAAATAAATAAATTACACTCACTGTTACGTTAACCCAAAATCCAAACTTAAACCCAAAAAATCGAGACCACCAAAAATATACTTATTAAAATTAATATAAAAAATATTAAAAAAAAACACTTCGAATTATTCAAGGTAAGATAATCTATATATACTCGTATATATACCAACAAAAACGTGTAATTTTTCTTAACAATCCAACCTTTAAGTATCAAGAACATTTTGATACTAAATGGAGCTTTTTTCAACAGAATCTTTTTTATTGGCCAATTCAATTGCTTTAGAAGAGATATTTAAGGAAGGGAAAAGGCTGCTGCGATCTCATGTTTGTGAAATTTACCGTTACGAAAGGTTGGAAAGATCTATTAACCTGGAAATCAAAAGTTCGATTTCTAACCAGTTCCTGGATGTTTTTCCCAAACAAGCCACAAAGTTTTGAGCAAATTGTTGTGGTACTTTAAAAAATACCCTAAAAATGTTGTTAAAGTTTTCTTAAAATACCCAAAGTTTTTTTTTGGGAAAAGGCAATTCCCGCTTTCTAAATACTAGCAAGGACGCACACTAAAGTCCTTGTGAATTTTATATAAACTTTGATTTTTTTATAATTTAATTTAAATTTCCTTCAACAAAAGCAATTAAAACAATCTTAAATCCCGATCTGTTCTTCTTTGGAAACAAAAGCTTTTTAGTATAATTAAAAAAAAAATATATAAAAAAATAAACGGAAAAATTATATTCTTTCTACTCATTTTATATTACAGCGTTCCATTCAATATTCTATCTGTAAATAAATAATGTGTTTTTTTTTGTTGCATTTTATATGAACGACTAATTATGTTGTTCTCGGTGTTTTTAATGCTTTTTAATGGAATTCTTGAAACAAAAGAAAAACAATAGAATATACACAAACAGCTAAAAAAATAAATCATAACACAAAGTTGCATGATCTTTTGTGAAGATCAAGGTACGTAAAACCAAGTCTAATACAGACTCAAATCTATACTATATTCCTTAAGCTTGATTAGATCCAATCTCTTCTGCAATCGTGTGTTTTAAAATATGTTTGTATTCTTAATTACTCATCACTCTGTTTGTTGCAGCGTCAACAAAGCACATACAAATTATATAATGTAGTGCTTTGGGTCCATGAATAAAGTCCATAAATTATAATACATGAATGCAAATACCCGTATGTATGCGAGAACTACAAAAACACTTGTACATCATTTTCCACAATAAATTTATGCGTAGAAAATAGCAAACGGGGCAACTTTCACAGAAATATTAAGTACATGTTTGTATAAACTGGATTGTACGAGGGCTTTTTTCAAGAACACTACAAATATGTTTACTGGTTTATTGTGCAAATTTGCCATTCATCAGCATCAACATCATTTTGAGCTGAATATATGTGAATAAATGTTGTATCATATACTTGATTTCCCCTTTTATTTCCTCAACTTATCTCTTCTTATTTCTTTTTTTTGTTCCAACAAGTGTGTAAGAGTTTCAAGCGAAATATAATTACTTGGAGGCAGGAAGAAAAGGACACTTGAAAAAAAAAGAAGAAATAAATGAATGAAATGCCTTTTGAGTTTCTTAAAAAAATAAAAAAATAATTTATAATAGATTTTTATTTCAACAACTGAAATGATTTTACAATGTCGAACGTTATCGTTCGCGTGGAACTCTAAACGAAAAACAACTGATTTGCATTTAGTTAATAAACTATTTTAGTTATTAAGCGAATATTCACAATAATTTAATTCAATTCAATTCAATTAAATTTTTATTCAACTAAAATATTAGTTGACAATTCCTCTCAAAATTATTTATGAACTAGCTGGCCCGGTAGAAGTTTTCAGACAGGGAGACAGAGCGGCGAATATTTTCTTTATATGTCTTTCTCCCAGCTGAATTAAGTTTTGCAAAGTAAACTATGACTGTGGAAAAGTCGTCTATATAATTTTATTTTGTTTATTGCTTTTTCCATATGGAAGAAAATGGAAAATTAGATGAATGCAAATAAAATAGGTATACGTTTAAACTGGCGGTCGTGTTTCGACCACTAGGCAAACTCTAGTTATTATTATTATGCAAAGGCCATAGGCAGCGCTACCCAAATTATCTTTTAATCAGCTCGATTGTTCACTAAAGTAGATGAAGGTGAGATATTGTATATTTCACTTGGAGTCACAATGATGCCTCCAAGGACAGACACTGAGAAAGGGCTCCGGCATTTCTTTTTGCTTTTCGCAGAGTCTGCATAGTTTAGCCTTAAAATTGCCAATGATAAACTGGTGTCGTCTGAGACCGCAGTGTCCGGTAAACCATCCCGTTGGTAATCTATCGATCATATTTAGTTCAACGTCTTTTTATTTTTTTTTTGTTCTCTCCAAAAAATAAGATTTCTCAACACCCTTAAAATAGGTGTTTATTTCAATGACAATATCTTCGTTTGATCCACATTTCTCACCAACCATCCTTTTTTTTCAAATTGGAAAACCAGATCAAATTTGAAGTCCGAGGACATTGCTGGAAGTTTCCATGATACGTCCACAGTTACAAAACAACGCCAAAACTCTTACGGATTGTGCTTGAACCTCTAGCCAGACACTCCTTTGAATTGGTCATATGGTCGCAATCGCATCACCCATCGCGCGCATGGTTTTTTATATAATAATTAATAAATAATCATGCAAAATGTGATGTACTCGCTGGGTTGGGATGTCTACAGTCTCTGGCAGCTCATGCACCTTCATTCTCTGATCATCCAATACCATTTTATGGATTTTATTGACTATTTCTGGCGTGATGACCTCTTTTGAGCGACCTGAACGTTGTACAACATCATTTGTGTTGGTACGATCACAACGAAACTCAGGTAAACCACATTTTTTAGCCACTGAAATTTATGTTGCGGAGTCCTCATAATATTTCTTAAGCCTTTCTTTGCTTTCAGTGGCGGTTTTTTTTATTTAAAAAAATCTAAAAATTAGTTATTTATTTTGTAATGATAATGATAATGTTCTGCCGTGTAAGTTGAAATTAATTGATGTAAAAATTGTCCCTTATTCCTTTGGAATATTGTCTCATGTCCAATTCCTTCTGACTAAAAATGTTACGAACATTAGCCAAAATAATTAATCACTTTGGATCAAAAACTACTTGGAACTTGAAATTCCTCCACACAATGATTTATTAAAATTAAATTATCATACTTTAAAAGATATTTATTTAGCTTAAACCTTTATTATATCGAAATTCGTATTGTTTTTTTTTTTTAATAAATCTTCTAGAAATATTTACAAAATTTTTCCTGCAGCATTTCTAATAGATCGAAATGAAATGAAGCACAAACGAAGAGCAAACACTGATTTATGCCTCAAGTTATTTGAAAATGAGAAACAAAACAAAAATTTTGCAATATTGATTTTATTTTATTCCTCATATTTTGCTTCCACTATGCACATATCATTCCACATAAAAAAACTGGATTATGATTTTCATTCCACAAATTTTTTTTCCTTTTTTCTTTATTTGTTGAAATTTTTCCTTTAAATATTTGCATATTGATGCAACGTATGTATGTGTACGGTGTATTAATGTGCATGATATTTGAATTTGTGAAGAGATAAAAATAACGCACTAAAATACGAGGGTTAACACAGAAACACCTAAACTTATGTATAGTTGACATGCCATTGCAAATGATAGCCCTCGTTTTTCGAAAATACCAAAAGCAATTGTTTCCCCTAAAATGGAAATAATAAAAAGAAAACAAAACATTTAAAGTATTCAGGCGAACACTTGTACGTACAGCTGAAAACAAATAAACTACAATTGTTTTACGTGTTTACTTACGTGTTTATTAATATTTGATTTGAAAATCTGATTTGTAAATGACTGGAATAAAAAATACAAACAAATATTTATGGGACAAAGTTTTAATATTTAAATATTTACGAGTTTTCTCTCAAAATATATGTGTATTCTATACTTCTAAACAGCCGCAGGCGTATATTTAAAATTAATTGTTTTAGCAATTTAAAGAAAAACTAATAACTTTTAGTGTATATGAAATACAGTGCACTCACTCGCAATAATATAAACTAATTAGAATCAGGCCATTTCACTTTTGCGAGATTGTTCATATTTGCGAATAATGTCATCTAATTCCCATTAACAAATGTTTTTCTCATAAAATTAAAAGTTTCTTATGTTAAATTTTGTATTAATTGTTTATTGAATTAAAAAAATAACAATTTATTTTGAAAAAAAAAAACTTAAAGTTATTATGCGAAAGAAACAGTGATTTGCTTTTGATGTTTCCTTTGGCCGCAAAGTTTTTCATTTTCCAGGTCCAATAAACGTTTTATTAACGCATTTAATAATAGCATTTTTATTTATATTTTTATTTCACATATTTTAGATTTTTTCATCTCAAATTTTTAAAGTTAAAAACTTATTGTTTTATATGTTTTTTAAGAATTTTTCACGTTAAATTAATTTTTTTTTAAATGAATATGGAATTCCAACTGAATGTGCGCACTAACTAAAACGTTTAGGTTTCAAAATTTTTATTGGCAGCTAAAGACAATTTAAAAGCAAACATCCAGAATTAGAATTTTGCCGCTCGTATGTTGATTTAGATTTCAACTCTATTTAGATAAAACAAAAAAAAGCTTTTTTAAAGCTTTTGCAATAAGTTTATACAGGGTGTCCGCCGAGAAGGTATACTACTTTGTTTTGCCGCCATTTTGGTAAACATTAGTCTTGACAGTTCATATTTGGCATTCGTGAAGTAGACACGTGGCAAATTTATTATGGAAAAATATTCAATAAACCAACGTGTTCTAATCGTTAAGAAATCGTTAGAAACAACGTGCCAACAAAACGCACTATTTGTCGTGTAGTGAATAATTTCGAAGAAAGAGGTGATAGGCCCAAGCATGGACCACAACGTACTGCAAGATCGGCTGAAAACTTTGCTGCTGCTCCAGAAAGTGTTCAAAACAATCCACCAACCCCAATTCGATGCCGTGCTCAGGAGGTTCAAAGAACAACTTTGGCCACAATTTTGCACAAGGATTTGCATTTGTTTTTATTTAAGATTCAGTTGACACAAGAGATTCTTCCACAAGACCATTTACGCCGCCGTACATATTCCAATAGGATGTTACAGCTCGTCCATGACAACCCCGACTTTAATGAAAAAATCATAATGAGTGACGAGGCACATTTTAATTTGAATGGATATGTGAATAAACAGAATAGTCGGTTCTGCGCAATGGAAAACCCTCAAATTATTCATCAGTCGTCACCTTTGCATCCATTAAAAGTGACAGTCTGGTGTGCAATTTGGTTAGGAGGAATCATTGGACTTTACTTCTTTGAAAATGAAAACGGCGTAACGGTAACTGAGAATGGGAAGCGATATCGTGACACGATTGAAAACCTTTTGACGCCACAACTGCATGCTTTGGGCTTGATTAACATGTGGTATCACCAAGACGGTACCACATCGTATACAGCCAGGATTACAATGGAATTACTGCGAGACCTCTTTCCACAACAAGTTATTGCAAGAAATGGCGATCTTGATTGGCCTCCACGGTCGCCTGATTTGACTGCTCCGGACTGAAAAGCAAGGCTTATACAAACAAACCAGAAACGCTTGAGCAACTCAAACAAAATATTCGTGATGAAATTAATAAAATACCGCGTGAAATGTGTGAGAATGTAATGAAAAATGTGCTCAAGAGGGCTCCCTAAAAGAGGCGGACATTTATCTGATATTGTATTCCTTGCATAATTGCCGACATTAAATAAAACATTTATCAATATAAGATTTATACTCTTTCATTTAATCAAAATTATAAACAACCAAAGTAGTATATCTTCCCGGCGGACGCCCTTTATTTTACATTAGTCAATGGAAGTAAAAAAGTGTTCATATTTTGGGGTGTTCATATATTAGAGTGTTCATATTATCACGAGGGCACTGTATTTTTAAAATTTAAGTAGCCCAATATAGTCAGTACTTTTCATTATTATATGCCATAAACCATATTTATTTTACTTCTTTCGAAATGAATTTAAAGAACTAACGCGACCTAAAAATGTGGAAAATGCGTGTGTCAAACATGCTGGCGTAGCGCTATCAGAATTGAAAGAAACAACGTTAAACGCAAGTTTGTGCTTGTGGCGGATTAGCCACAGCAAGAGTAGCAAAAGTATGTTATTACTATTATTATTTTATATTATATTTTTATGTACATTCCATACACACACAAATTCTAAAAACATCTGATTCCGTATAGAATATGCGTTCAGTTTCGCACTTTGCTAAAGCAAATGACAGTTTGTAAAACTTAACGAAAAGTTTCCTTAAGCACATTATAGTTTGTCCCGTACATTTTATATGTAATCGCACAGTTGTTCATGCTGGCTTAAGCTAGCTTATGCATATTATGGTTGGGCCTTAAACATGCCTTAGTAAGCAGCGAGTGGGCTCGCGAGTATAATGTACTGTTGCAGATTTCTGACAAGAACGTCTTAATGATGCTCAAAGAAGTCGATATTGAAAGTGTTATCTTTAAATTTGTAACAGTATTTTTTTATATTTAATACCCTAAACTTGATAACCTAAAGTAAACCAAAGGCCCCCTAAATGTATCCATCATTAAAGAAGGACTCCAAATTACAGCTAAATTGGGCAAACAAGCAAGAGCTGCGAAATTTCAACGTGATGTGAAATTATTAATGCGCAATTATCGTGAATTACACACAACAGTGTTATCAAGGCTTTTTTCTACGCTAGTTTTCGAGAAACATATTCAAATGTATTGTAGTTATAATAAAAACGAATGAAAAAATTTTCATTCTCCAAAAAAAATCTGATGGGATTTTGAATCACAAAGCCACAAAAAAAATATAAAAATCCTTTATACCAATTTGCCAGTACTGGTGTCAAATGAAAGAGGATATTCGGTACTTTTTTGTGCAACTATCAAAAGCTTATCCCTTAATATTCTTTGAAATTTTCAAAGGATTTCGAAGAATCCAAGTACATACTGAATTTAAAAACAAAATAGTATTAAATAACATTTTTTTATTGCCAACATAAAATTCCCTTTAAACGTTTCATATAACGAGCTTAAATTAATATTTTCCTCTTGTGGAAATTTCATCACCATTTTATTATGCAAATACTGCAAAAAAAAAATAAAAACATTTTAATCTTAATTTATATGCGAATGAACAGATTGAGATCTGTCCGCGAAAAGATGACTGTTTATTGTATGAATATGAATGTGATCATAAATAATTTCGTGCATACGCTTCTTTAAATGTGTTAACAATTTATTTGTATGCAAATCATATATTTATTTTTTTTATTGTATTGTATTTTTACTGTTAATACAAATCGACATTTACAAATGTTTATGCAACACATATTCTTGTACAAATTATGCTCATTTTAATTTATGAATTTATTAACGAACACATGATGAAAATGTATTTTTAATAATTGTTTAATAAAATGAATATAATTTCATGAATATATGAATGCTATACAGAAGAAAAGGTTGCATATAATTTGTAATATTATAAGTATGTATCATTATTTTATATGTTATAAATTTTGAGCATGGAAACAATTTTAACCCTTCATTAGTCGCAACTGACCTGGTTAATACAAGCAAGTAAATTTTTCCTTTTAGAAACTTTATGCATCCTGATATTTTCGCTTCATTCATCTGTTGCTTTAATATTTCCACATTTTTTTTTTTTTTTGCTAGAATGTTAAGTGAATTTTTTTATAAAAATATATTTTTACTGCCATTTTATTATCAGGGTAAGTTTAAATATGCACAAAAACTATTCAAATATGCATGCAAATACTCAAAAAAATTTTTTTAAATATGCATGAAAATATGAGCGGGAAAAACACAGACTATTAATTTTTAATAAGTTTTATTTAAAAAAAATTGTTACAAAGTATGTATAATCATTTTAGAGGTATAACTTGTTCCCATTTTTTGCAAATATCAAAATGGCCCTAGCATAGTCAAATAGTCCATTGAAAACTAATAAAAAAAGGTCACCCACAAAACGCGGTAAAGTTGGAAAATTAATATTTTTTATTTTTACTTGTACTTACACATTTAGCCTAAAACTCACAGTTTTTTTTATGAAATTATTAGGAAATTGCCCTATTTATTTCTAATCAAGATTTTTAATGGAAAAGGCCTATTCAAAAAATATTATTATCTTATAGTTTTTTGTTAAATATTGTATAATAACGTGTTATTAATATTTGTGAGTTCATATGTGGAGCATGATATGAGATATGGTTTTCCGGTCACTTTTTTAACAAAGAATACTTCACAGCTTTGGAACAATATTTAGCAGAATATAAGAACGCGCTTTAATGTTTTAAAAGACACTGGGTTAAAGAATATTCAGTAATTCCAAAGCAACAGCGAAGCAACATATGTGCAGAACGTGCTATTTAAGTGGTACAAGTTATTTACGAGTTATGCAAAACAACACGCACATTAAATCTGAAATTCATGTCCTTTAATAATTATAAAACTTTTCAACTTTTTTTTCATTTATTAATAAAATATTAAAAATTCTTTTATTAAATCTTTTTCTTTAGGAATTTTAGAAAATCGTGTTTGTGGGAGCGGTTTTTGTTTTCAAGCGACCCAAAAAAAATTGTTTTCGATATCAACACAATAATAAGCTATCGCGTAGTGTTAGGGCCGAAATTTGGTAATACCCCTAATAATCATATATTCTTTCAAGGAAAGGATCTTTAATTGTGGCACAAAGCGACCGAATATATTACAAAAATATTTTCAACATCAGTCGAATTTACTGTATATAATGTTTTTACCTTGGTCAACGTTTGAAGCCCAACATTTCAATTAAAAACTTTGTTAAGTTTTTCAATAAATATTTTATTGTTTTATTTATTTATTTTTATTTATTCAAGATTCTTCATACCAATACAACAAGCACAAGTCTTATATTATAGCATTGATTAGCAATTTGGCATATGTATTGTAACAAGTTCATAAAACTAATTTAATAAAAAAAAAACAATAGACAATATTTAGACTTACATATGAATAAATAAGAAATGAGATAATTTTAAAAATAAATAGTAGTAAAAGTTACAGTTAAGACAAATAAATCAAAAGTTTGTCCTTACGTTTACAAATAGTAAAAAAATAACTACGAAAAGTACTTAAATATGGCAGATATTATTTTTTTTTATTTTTAATATTTTAAAGTTAATCTTTTACGACGTCCGTGACGGATGAACTTTCATGTAAAGGAAGTCCTTAGGCTTAAAATTTCATTATACTATCGGAAATACATTCAAAACTATCTTTAATTATATTAGCTGCCTGTTTTTATAAAATGAAAACAAAATTGTTAGTGAGAATTTATATTGAAAACAAAAACTATTTTTCGTATTTTATTGTTGTTTTCAAATTAATTCTCACTCATAATTTTATTTTCATTTTATAAAAATAGGCAGTAAATCTGTTGTTACCAATGAATTCTTAAAAAAAACCCCTTTGCATTACAATTCGACTCTGCCTCGTCATCAAAAACCTCATTTAAAAGTTGTTGCAATAATATAAATCAGCCTTTAACCAAGATTTCCATTCAGGGTCACAGGGCTTGGGCGGATTGATCATACTTGGGCACATAGAAGGCATTAAATTAGTACGAGAGGGCGCCTGGAAATTAATTAAGATAATAAGTTTATTTGGAAAAAACTATATAATACTCGTATGTATGTGTGTAAGTGTGTATGTATGTATGGATGTATGTATATATTTTTTATATAACCTGGGATGTCTAATCTAGCTAAGGCAACAACAATATGTTCCCAGTTTGCCGTACTAAAGGCGTTCTTCACGTCTAAGGTTAAAACTACACAATACTCTTTTGCTCCATTTCTCCACCTCTTCCCTTGGATAGCCCGAGCAGCAGTTTCTACTACAACTTTGATAGCATCCACTGTTGATCTTGCTTTCCTCAAGCCAAATTGGTTATCTGATAAGCAACAGTTAGCTTCAATATAATCTTCCAATCTCCTACAAATTATGCTCTCTAGCAGTTTACCAGTTGTATCTATCATACACAGGGGACGATAAGAGGAGGGGTCATCTAACGGCTTATTATCCTTAGGTAACAATACTAACTTCTGTCGTTTCCACATTGTTGGAAAGGTGCCCTGGCTCAAGCATGCGCTTACTACCTTCATAAAATTTTCAGGGTGGAGTTTAACAGCTTCTTTTAGAACCATATTGGGAATGCCATCTAGGCCTGGTGCCTTCTTGTCCTTAAATTTTGAGACAGCCGGATACCTTTGATGCCATTTCTAGCACAACGGGAACTAATTGATGGACCCACGTGAGCTGTGCTTGATCACGGCTGCCAATGGAACCTAACCTTGATGCCATTTCGGAATTTCCTGTTGGGGAAAAAGATGATCTATAATTCCTTCGAGGATAGGCTCGTCTCTTGGCGGCGATGGACCAAGGCATTTGAGTTTCTTGGTTACCAGTTTATATGCAAGGCCCCAAGGATTACTATCTACCTCATCACATACACTGAGAAAACACCTACGCTTGCTCCTACGAATTTCATTCTTCAACGCTTTCCTTTTATTCTTATATAGATGGTGGTATACACTATTTTCAAAACCACCTCGAGTCCTTGTATACAGCTTTACAGGTTTATGACGTTTTATGTTCGCAATAATTGTCAACGAAAAACTGTCAATGAATTTATTGCCAGTCCAGACGGCGGGTGAAGAAAAACGGCTTTGCAGCTTGCAACAAGTGAGTTAAACATTCCAAAATGTAAGCGAACATAATCTGCAATTCTATGCAACCCATGACTCTGACATGTAACATGCAACATTTTTGGGTAAAAAATTTTTAATGATCGCATTGTGGAGACCATATATGGAGCTGCGTCAGTTACCACAAGCAATTTTTGTTAAAAAGAGCTGCCAACCCGCGTAATGTGCAAATTAATGCAAGTTATATGAAAAATACTTGTTTTTTGAAAAATTTTAAAAAATGCAAATGCATATTTTTCATGCAAAACTTGCCCTGTTTACAATTATAACTTTTTAAATACTTTAAATTTAATATCGTTTTTATGTTTATGATATTTTTTATATAAAGAGATTATTTTCCAATTCGACCTTTTCTTTGTTATTCTTTATTAATAATAATTTGATACATTGCGACTAACAGAGGGTTTATAAAAATAATAAAAAAAGACTGCATCAGGCTGCACGTATGATTGATTATATGATTATAATCATTTATAAAAATATATTAATCATACGTAAGGTAGATCATACATATATATTTTTTTTCATATGGGGCATTCCACGCGATGCAAACACATACTAAATATGGGTTGTTGCCGCCGATTATCCCCATGATGTTTTATTCATAAAATTATGTACTTTATCTGATTTCCTACTGGGATTTATACTTAAAGTTATTTACAATTGTAAAAACATTTAAAAATATGTGCAGATTTGTATGCAGGTACATATTTATCCACTTCTAACTCTATATACTTTACATTCTTTCTTAAAGAAAACTAACGGCCTTTTTAAACAAATATTCTCTTTTGATTGCATTCTTCAAAAACATACAAATATGTACATGCATGCATACATTATGTACGTGCATCCGTTTGTACAAACATCCGTTTGTCTGAATTAACACAGTTTAAGTCGCAATCAAAAAATATTAAATTTTCAAGCGCTCGCTCACTCGTTTTTCCGCTAAATTTATTAATGTGTATTTTAATAATATATTTTAACAAGTTTAAAATAAATACAAATAATAACAATTGAGTGCTCTTTAAAAGTATTTAATATTTTCACGTTGCCTGATGCAACATGGGTAACACCATGGACTAGTGGGTGTGATTCCTGCCGAGAGCATCGATGTATCTGCAGACAATCCAAAAAAGGCTTCAGTAGCTTGTGTTTGTTCAATTATTATATATTAGAGATGATATTGTGAGTATATTTTCATACTAATCACGTGAGCGGTTCCCATTTTGAATGTAACTAATGTTATAAATGTGAAAGTTTGGAGGCTACGCCAAAACGGCTGAACGGATCTGGATCTGGATGATGTGCCGAAGCACAGAGATGGATTATACATTGTCTAGAGTATCATAAAGGCTACTTTTTCCCGATAAAATGTATGGTTCCCGTGAGATAGGGGTACAGAAAAGGAGATGGAGGCACCAGGTTTAGCTACTAAGTTACAGAACTTTTAAATATACAAGGAGTACCGGAAAGGACATAACGGAAAAGGACTTAATTTTTAATCGCGCAACTAGTATATATTATTTATACAGCAGGCGAAAATTTTCAAATATCCATTTATTCGTTGTTACAGGAAAAACTTCAACAATTAATTTTGCAAAATATTCCCTGATTTATACTTTTATTTGCATGTACATAATAATAGAAAATAATATTTTTGTTTTATTTTTTTATTTATTAATTAATTTATTTATTTATTTATTTAATTATTAATTTACTTATTTATTTATTTATTTATATTTATTAATTTATTTATTTATTTATTTATTCATTTATTTATTTATTTATTTATTTATTTATTTATTTATTTATTTATTTATTTATTTATTTATTTATTTATTTATTTATTTATTTACATATTAATTTATTTATTTATTTATTTATTTATTTATTTATTTATTTATTTATTTATTTATTTATTTATTTATTTATTTATTTATTTATTTATTTATTTATTTATTTATTTATTTATTTATTTATTTATTTATTTATTTATTTATTTATTTATTTATTTATTTATTTATTTATTTATTTATTTATTTATTTATTTATTATATATTTATTCATTTATTTATTTATTTATTTATTTATTTATTCATTTATTTAAAAATTAGTCAATGGATATAATCCTTACAACCTAATAACAAGATACTAAAATTATATTCAATTACATAAATTATAATAAAAATTTATAAGTTATGAATTAAAAAAACAACGATTTTATGCTTTATAATATTAGAATTCAAAGAAAAATCAACAAGTTCATACAAATAATTATATTGACGACATAATCTCGTGAAAGGATCAGCCATAGCATAATTGGAAATACAAAACTTATTAACAAGAGGAATTCATGATGTTTGGCAAAACAGTTTCACTTGAAAAAAATACAATTGTCTGTCCCTTATAGTGATGCTTCAATAGCTTATGGGACAAGACTCGTCCAAATTTGTTGAAAAAAAAAATATTTAAATAATTTGCATTTCAGCCGTCTGCAAGAAAGTATAATAATATTATTTTTTTAGGTGCTCAACGGTTTCGAAATAATTTAGAATGGTCGCGTTCATAAGTCGTAGCTGTTGAACTCAACTGTTGTGAAATTGTTTTCTACTGTTAAGCCCAACAGTTACGTCTTTTTAGGAATGGCTTGATGAACAATAATTCGATAAAGAACAGCTGTTTAATGTAAACAATTGAAAAGAAATAAAATTGTTGCAAAAGAAATTATTTAAATTTGCTAAATTAAGTAAATTTTCTAATACTAAAAAAGATGGACAACACAGAATTTTTATTGGAGTTTTTCTTGATAGGAATTTTCCATTTGTATTTTAAAATCTGCACCACAAATTAAATATTCATAACATAAAAATGCACAAGAAACGCTGCTACCAAATGATAAACCTGCGCCGATAGTATTCATATTTCTACGCTAAGCCGGCACGCCACTGTGTTTAAAAAATCTTTAAACCTTATATTGAACTAAATATTTCATTAAAATAAATAGACACCCAATAAACCTATTTATTATTTATTGAAATTAGTATTTTAATTTTAGTTCTTTATTTTCGTTACTTTATCGCATTTGTAACGCAAAATTTAACAAATTAATTTGCAACCGCCACCTAACAAAGCGGCGTTGCATTACAGTTTAAAAGCGCCTAACTCTCTTGATCAGCTGTGGAGGCTAAACACAACATATTGACTAAATGTAGCGAAAAAAATTTATGATGGCAAAAATGGCAGCAAATACAAGTACTCGTATGTGGAGCGGAACTAATCAACTCTGCGTATCTAAGACAAACAATCAATGGTTGCACAACAGTGACGTCTTATGAACGCGACCAATGAAATGATATTAATTTTTTTCTTATTTTCACTTTTATAACGAAATCATAAAACTTCATACTCTGCATACCATACGAAACAAATGCCATGAAAACCTATGAGTACAAGTTGATCATGTTTGTAATAACGTTAAGGTTATTGTTTTCTAATAACAAAATTGCTCAATTCTCGTTCTTAAGTTATAATATAATATATTAATATATTCACCCTTATTTCAGTTGGCGACATCAACGTCACGTCAACACAATGCCAACAAATTTTTAAGAAAATAAATTTTTAAACAAAAAATAAAAAAAATATGAATGGAATTCAAAATTTTGTCTGTCTTTGCCGATAAAGGAACACATAAAAAATATAGTAGTCTCATAGAAAATTTTTAATTTGTTATACTTATTTATTTCTTTTGCGGCAAATTAATAACTTAGCTAAAATGTAATAAAATCCATTCAGCTCAATAGAATTTTGATAACTTTTAACATAAATTTTTGCATTAATTTTACCTTTAATATATCTCTTTTTTTTTTCTTCTCTTTTTTAGGTATGTCTTTCTTTGCAACTATTATTGAAAGGTAAAAAAGTCAATTTTAATTACAATTGCTTTAAGCGAATATGCATGTTTCTTGTCAGCTCGTTAACATTTCGTTTAATATTAAAAAAAATATATTTTGCCATAATAATTTCTTTTTCATTTAGCGGAAAACTGCATCAATAATTTGTACTGCCAAACAATTAATGAATGAAATTTTTTTGAATATTGATACTCTGCTTTCGGCTACAGCTTCCTTTGCCCCTCTGACTTTTGTTAGCTATGAGTATTTTTAACAATCAATATCAGCCAAATATTTATTTTAATGTTGCCATGTCAAACTAGTTTTTACTGTGAGTTTTTTTTTATGAAACAAACAAAGAAAACACATTTCTACGGAAACATTACTTTGTTAAATGTAAAACAGTAAATAATGAAAGTTTTTCTTTTTTTTATATTGTTTGTAATATTTGCTTTAAAACAAATTCTCTTAAAAACATGTAACAAAATGTTAAAACGAAAATAAATGCAGCAAGCAGGCAGTCACAAAGTTGTTATAAATAAAACTAAATGAAAGACATATTTTACGTTGCAAAAAAAAAATAATAAAAATGCCAGGAATTTCTGTAAGGAATTGTTAACAGGATGAATGTTAATATTTTTTTGTGAAAATATAAAATTAAGCTTTAAAAAAAAAACGGGAGGGTTGTGAAGAACAACCAGCTAAAATTATGTTGCTGTGCTTGGCTTTTACTCCCACAGATCTACCGCAACAAATCTCACCCTCTCTAGTGAATATTGCTCAGATGCGCCGGATGACGGCAGTCAAGTGGAGATAATTTATGCAGACTTTTTTAAGGCATTTTATAAGTTACCTTGCTCCATGCTCTTTTCCAAATTAGATTTAAAATTTCCTCAATTCAAATTCCTTGGCTTCGAGTAAGTCCTACTTATCCCATAGAATTTTCTCAGTGATAGGTCATGTCTCCAAGCCGTACTTGCAAACGTGTGGTGTACCTCAGGGTAGCATATTTGGCTCAAAGCCGTATTAAACACGTTTAGTCAAAAACATCTACAGAACACAAGTACAGAAAAATATTAAGGCAACCTTTTTGACATACAAAATAGAAAGCATAAGGAAGACAAAGGCATCAGGGTCAGCTGGTTAATATGTCTTGCTTGGCTCTTGATTATTTAATTTATTCATTAATGATATTGATTGTTTTTGCTTTTTAATCCAAGTATCTTTTATATGCTAACGATATAAAATTATATATTAAATCTAAGTTGAGCTTAATAATCCAAGTAATAATTTGCAGTTAAATATTTATTAGTAAATAATTGCACGTTTCCTTTCATAGATCTCAGACACCCGCTGCTGTGCTATATTATATTAAACGCAGTAAAATGAACACATGTAAAGCTAAGTTTAGACGATATGTTGAATCAGCATATGTATGCTAACACTTACATATATGCTTGAAAATAACATATGTCTCTATCAGCATATTCAATATGTTTAGCATCTACATGATGTGCTGAAAGTAGCAAATTTTTTGATGTCAGCATATGTAAGCAAATGAAATGTCAACACAAGAGTTAGCATACGATTTTTGTGTTTGTACGATATGTTGAATTTAATGTGGTGCTACAGATCGTTGGCTTAATATATCTTGATTTTTTTTTAAATGCTATTCTAAGTTTTTCTTGTCTATTTCGAATTGTAATGTCAGAAAAGATTAAAAACGGCGCTTAGTAAAAAAATCGAGATACGTCCTTTCTATATTAAGCCAACGATATGCTGATTCGTATAAACATTTGTTTGTGAAATTAGTGAGTTTGACAACAAAGTTTTAATTATTATTCAACTTATGTTCTTATACGTATAATTTTTGCAATAAAATTTATTAATATAAATAAAAAATAAATATAAACAAAAATGATGTCGCCGGAGGAAATATCACTAGCTATTGCAAAACTTACCAAGTACAAAATCGAGATAAATTGAGATATAAACACAAATATCTCTGGCTTTTTAAAAAATTTGCAACTTTTTGCGAAATTTCGCGTTTTTTGCAATGTTGGTGACTTTTTCTACTTTTTATTGATATTAAACATTTCAATTTCTCCAATAATTGGGCTTCGGCATGAGGTGCATATGCGTACGAATTTGGCATATGCTGAAAAGCTTGCATACGCCTTTCAACAAATAACATATATGTCAGCATACGCATGAAATTTGTTAAGCACTAATAATATGCTGTTTGCACGATATGCGGAAATTACCAACATATGTTTGTTGGTATTGTTAACAAAGTGTTAGCAAATGCTTTTAAATATACGTATGCTGAAAAAATTTTGCGTTTACACGATATGCAAGCACTTGTAACAAATTTTTTAGCATAAATATGCTGATTCAACATATCGTCTAAACTTAGCATAATACGAGACGTGATTTAAGTGTAATCTTCAATAGTTATTTATCATTAGTTGCTCATGTTGAATACGTAGTTCCGGAAGCACAGAAAATACTTGGTTTTTTTTTAAAGCGAAATTGTTCTAAATTTGATAGTCCTTACACACTTAAGTCTTTCCTTATTACTTTTATTTTTAACAAAATTCTTACGTGCAGTCAATTCTCCTAAAATTGGAAAATAGCTAAAATTTTACTCTTAGCCAAAACCAGTTCTGAATATATACCAATCGCCATATTGCCATTTCTCTCCAAAGTTTTCGAAAGTGTTATGCATAACAAAATAACTCTTTTACTCGATCAAAAAAAAAAAAAATGCCAGCTGAAAATCTGTCCGGCCTTAGAAAAAATCATGGGTGCATAACAGCATTAGTTGATTTTGATGTGATGAAGATATTCGGACACAAGTTATTATTGATACTATTAAACCACTGCAAGACTTTTGACACTGTGAAACATAATATTCTCTTCAACAAATTACAATAACTTTTTCAATTTCTCCTCTTTTGCCACTCAGTTATTGTCAGCGTACGTTTGCAAAAGATACCAGGATGGTTATTATACATATATTTCGATTCGAAAGAAACCACTTTCGAAACACAATGTATAAGTTATACAAATTCGAATGATTTCCGTTTCGAATCGAAATACATAATAACCTCCCAGTATACCGAAACGAATAATAAAAATGCAAGAGCTCTTCCTGTGTCAAGAGGAATTCAAATTTACTACAATCGGTCCTCTCTTATTTTCGATATAGTGCAACGATCTCCCAAATTCAATAGCAGGTTGCAAAATTAGAGTGTATGCAGACGACATTCAACTCTGTGCTACTTGTAATAATGAAATGGTTACTCGTTGCATAAGTTTATTAAATGAACATCATCTATTATATAAATAGGCAAAGACAAATTTTCGTATCTCTTTTTCTCCTTTGTTTGCCTACCGATTTTCTAATTTTTTTTTTTTTTTTGCCAAATGGTAGATATTGTCGAACTTTAATGACCCATTTACATATTATTTAAATCGGTTCAGTATTAAAGAAATAAAAGGCTACTAAAGTTGACACCACTACAAATGCTAAAAATACACACGTACATTCACTTATGTTCGTGTTGGTTCAAATAAAAACATAAGCAAAGCAATGAAAGTGTTCAAGAATACCTAAAATTGAATACGAGTAATACGAGGTTTTTTCTCTTCAAATGAGTGAAGTTGGAAGAGAAAAACAGATCACTATTGACAGTAATGAGAAGTAAATATGGATGTACATGTTCATTACGTATGAATGTGTTTGTTTGTTAGCTTCAAGCAAAAACTTAACGAAATAAATGTGCGTTTTTGTATGCAATTTTCTTTTGTTCATTATTTTTTTTTTTTTTTTCATGGAGAAGTGAATGAGTAATTACATTAATGCAACTAAAATAGGTATAAATTTAAGCTGGCGATTGAATTTCGACCACTAAACAAACTCTAGTTTACATAAATATATATCATGAAATACAAAAACAAAAAGACATTCTAAATAAACAACTTGAAGTTCTCTGCTGAAGCTCTATTTTGTTTACAATCAATGTATGTATAGAAAATGCTCTGCCTCATTTCTTTGCAAAAGCAATTGGCCACGCACACATGCATGCTTTGATTATTTTTCAACTTGAAGCTGATGCATGCATGTGCAATAAGTCTGCTTGGACTAGTAGCAACTTTAAACGCCTCCAGCTCTCAAAGTACTGAACCGATTTTAACAATATATACTTTGTGCATATTTATGAATAAATATCTTCAAAAGAATTCAATTATATCACTCTTAGGGTAGCTGCAAAACTAATCAGGAACTTGTAATGATTTGCTTTATATTCAATGCTTCATTCATCAATTGCTTTTGCAAATTATGAACACTCAAAAACTATTTCTATATGATTTTGTTCACCAAAGCGTACAATTTATTTCCAATTCACACCCACCATTCACATTTAATATCAATCATATGCAACTCACTGTACAAATACATTTTATTTATTTATCAATTCAATAGTGTTTTTTTTGTATGCAGGCAAAGTCAAAAATAGAACACTAATATTTTTTTTCACATCATTTATTAATAAGTATTAAATTTGTGGTCTACTGGCCGTAGACGATTGAGCTAAATTTTATTTGTACTCGTATTATAAAAAACATAAAAAACTGCAGCAGGATAACAATAAAGTAATTTAGTTGCCGCGGAAGCGAACAGTGAGGAGGGAAATTCCAGCACAACAAAAACCCATTAAAGGGATATTAAACGAATACTGGCTTAATTTATGCATTCAAATCGAATTATGTATTAACAAAAAGTCATAATTGAAATAATATACAGGCATGTGACACATTCCGATCGGAATGGTTATTTCCTTTTTATTTTGCTACATGAAATATCAAATGCTTTCTGATATTTTTTAAACTTTTCAATAACAAACCAAAGCTTGTAGCCAGGGAAACCGAAAATATGTTTCTAGTAAGTATTTTATGTCCATTAAATATTTAGTTAAAAAGTGAAAAAAAAAACTTGAAAAAATATTCTCCTAAAAAGAAGATATGCAGTTTTCATTCAAATAGATATGCATTTAAAATAAGACAAAAATAAAATAAAAAGAACAAGGAAACGAAACAACTTAGCAAAAGGCAAAAGGACTTCGATATCAGAAGAAAATAATTATGTATGTATAAAATAAGATAAACCAAAGAAACGGTAATTGTTATTGCAAATAGGCAACAAAATACGTACTTGGGATCTTATTCATAAACGATATATAAAGTTAATATGAAAAATTGTAATATCTTTAGTAGCCTTTTATTCCTTTAATACTGAACCGATTGAAACAATCTCTAAAAGGGTCACTAAAGCTCAACAATATCTACCATTTGGTAAAAGAATCAAGAAAATCGGTTGGTAAACAATGGAGAAAAAGGTATCCTCAAGTTTGTCTTTACCTATTTATATAATAATTATAGAGGTCGGTAATGGCGTTTCCTTTTCAAGTCGATAATACCGTTTTTGGAGTTTGTAAACGGTCCGTAAAAAGGAATCTAATTAGATAGAAGCAAAACAACAAATGCAAATAGAAAACCACTATTAAAGAATTTTAATTGCAAATTGTTTGAATATAAAGTCGGACTCATTTAAAAAACCGATGTTTTTTTTTCTTTTTCTGTTAATAATATATTTTTGAATGTTTCGGTATGATTACAGTACACTCAATAAATAATTGCTGTTAATCCAAAAAGAAACCCATTGAGTTTACATCCTTCCTTCCTCTGTAAAACTTTAATTAACTTGAATTTACAATAAGAATTCTTTTTTTGAAATGATTTTCTTCTTTACAAAAACTTTGGCATACTTTAACATTTTTCACACGAACAGGAAATCAAGGAGATGCAATAGCAGCACATGACAATGCTTTGGCGTGTTGTTTCAAAAACATGAGTGCATTTATAATGAACAATTTTCTTATGAAAATAAACTTTTTCTTCTTGACAATGAAATCGATATTGTCATGTTGTGTCTACCAAACACAATTCAGCTCAAATTCTGCTTAAAGTTAAGAAATAGTTTCAGATATCTCGTATATCAACAACAAGAAAAAGGCTCATAAAATTAAAACCAACATGAATTTTTAAGAACTTTACAATTTATTTTGATTAAAGTTTTTGATTGTATTGAAAATTTTTTGGCCAAAAATTTTACTTATTCAAACTTATTATTCTGCGAAATCGAAGTGTGATTAATTAATTATTTGTGTAAGCCATAAATGTGACTATCGAATTTCATGATTAATCAATAAATTCTAATATTGATTAATCAAAATACCTGATTTGCATTTTGAATAATTGATTAATTTGAATTTGTAATTTTTGTTTGTTAATTTTTTTTAATATATTTTAAAAGATCGTAACATTTTTAGTCAAAAAGAATTAGATTTTAATTTTGCTTAATCAAAATCATGATTCCTCGATTGCATTTTTAATAATTAATTAATATTTGTCATTTTTTAAATTCTTTCTTTTAGTTTGCTACTTTTTTTTAATATTTTAATATTTCTAAAAGTTTAGTCAAAAAGAATTAGACATTAGACAATAATGTTGTTTTTTTTTTGGGCCGTTACACCTCCATCATCTGTGTTGATGTATATTTTCATGTATGCCCTACTTTTCAGCCGGCTCAGTTAAATGCTGGGTCCGCAAATCGTTACCTCACTTAGATGACTATCAACAACCGCTCAGATCAGTAGCCTGAATCAGAATGGTTTTCCATGTGCCCCGATCTAATGTGCATCCCCTTCAGTTTCTAGCACTACATTTTGCGAGTTCTTCTTCAGCTTGATCCTTCCACACGGAGTTTGGGTCTTTCCCTTCTACGTCTTCCTTCGGTATCGAATTCGAATGATTACTTCACCGGAGCATTCTCATGCATACGTATTACATGTCCCAGCCAGCGCAACCGTTGTTCTTTAATTCGCTTAACTATGTTGATATCTCCGTACAGGTCGTGATTCATTCGATGGCGATACTCTCCGTCGGCGCATATAGATCCATATATTTTACGAAATATTTTTTTTCATTGCATTTTTTTTCATTGCATTAGCACGTTAGCATAATTTTTTTATACGAGTGTAGTATGCAAATCAATAGTGTGCAAATAGATACAAAACTTCAATTATTTCTCTATTACCTTGGAAAAATCTAGTTCTTTGAAAACTATGTAGATTTGATTTAAAAAAACAATACTGTAATGGCATTTGTAGTTTTAGTATCTTGTACACTGGAAACCACAAAACCGGCGTAAAGGATCACAAACAAGGATACTATAATAAATTGCATCAGTTGTCTGTTGACAATCAGCAAAAATATAAACTTGCCAGTATTTATTTTTATATCATCTGAGATTCTTTGAAATCTCAGTAGCAAGTTAATAAAAAATTGAGACTCACAAAATATTTCTAAAATCGAAATTCACTTTTTTTTTTGGTGCATTTCTTTGAATAGTTATTTATTCGTATTAATTACATGGCATCATTTAATTCGAGTTCTTGTATATTTCTTTCTTTTATTTCATATTTATTTGAAGTGAAGTACATACACTTGACGCTGGAATAAACTAAAATCAGAATTAAATCACTTCAATATGCAAGATTTTAATAATTCAAAAACATTTCAATTGGGGTTCGCTTTCAATTTCTATAACATTCATATTAAAAAAAAAAAGGACAAAAGTGTGAAACCGTGTGTAACCGTGTTGCCAATTGTAGGGGGAAATTCTTACAAATAGATTTTTTGCATGGAAACGTGTTAATGTTGGGAAAGAGGGACAGATTTCGTGTACAAAATAGCGATCATTTTATGTTTCAAGTTTTTGTGTTAAATACACTAAAATTAAATTGATAACACAAAACCTTATATAGGGTCCGCCATCTACCATTTTTTTTTTCAACTAGTGCTTATTTCGTGAATGGTAACACTTAGCTCATGTCTGATTTGACAGATAATTAGTTTTATCCTTCCGCTGAACGAATATGGTTGTGTATACGTTTGAACAACGCTGGGAAATATTGCCTGCGATCGACTTGCAGAAGATGCCGATTTTGCCAAAAAAAAATCATCTTTTCAGGTGAAGCTCATTTTGATCTTAGCGGGTATGTAAACATGCAAAATTGTCGCATTTGGGGCACAGAAAACCCGCACGCATACATTGAAAAGCCGATGCGTCGCGACGCACCCAAAACAAGTCACTGTTTGGTGCGGATTTTGGTCCAGAGGCATAATTGGGCCATTTTTCTTCGAAAATGAGCAAGGAGTGGCTGTTACAGTCAATGGCGATCGTTATCGGGCCATGTTGAACGAATTTTTGTTCACAGAAATTGAAGAGGAGGATATTGGCAACATTTGGTTTCAACAGGACGGCGCTACGTGCCACACAGCCGAAGCTACACTCGATGTTTTGCGCCCTGTTTTCAAAAAAAAAAAAAAGTTATCTGGCGGACCCTATATATTTTTACTTCGAAAACAGAGGTTGCCTCTACATATTTCGCTTTCAATGGTGTTTTTGGGTAACGAATGCGAAGCGTTCTTAAAAAACTTGCCTGAACATAATATTATTCAAATTAAATCTGATTGTTTTCAATTTTATTTGACCGCTTTAGAAAAACTTCAAAAAAGATTTCCACTGAATACATATATGTTGAAGGAAATTGAGTTTCTTATGTGCTGTTTCTAGAATCCAAGCAATCGAATTGAGTGAACAATTTGTATGAAAACCACTCAAATATTCGAGTGGTTTCCATACATATTTTCTACTCAAGTCGATTGCTTGGATTATAGAAACAGCACATTATTAATCCGAGTGCTGTTTTTGGAGAAAACAAAAAATTAATTTACGTTTGATATTTTATGTACAAAGTTTTTTTTTTGTTAAGCTATAAACACATTCACGACAGCAGGCTACCGACTACAACGTGGCTGCAGGTTGTTGTCCATTTGAAAGAAAATTTGATCGTGTAACTACCAAGCAATGCAAATTTTAAAATTTTTAAATATCTCTTAATGTAAAATAATATTACAAAATTTAAATCTTACATATTTATATATACGCAGATACATATATGTATGTATATATTCATCAAGAGTTCTTAAACAAATATTGTTTTTGCTTTATCGTTCGTTATATGTCTATGCACATGTATTCAAAATAAGTAATTATATTTTTATAATATTGAATGACGTTTGTGTAAATGTCTAGAACCAAAATTTTTTTTCTATTTAAATCAAAGAGAATCCATACGAAATGATGTCAGTGTCCGCATTCAAGCCGCTTGGCTGCATATACATATATAAAAGTTCATATAAAAAAAATGTAAACAAACAATTATTAAAATTTTTATTTAAATGGAGTTTGAATTGACATGAATAAGAAAGTTCAGTAAATATATATTTTATTGCTTTCTTGCTTGATTAGATTAAATATTAGCTTATTAATAAAATTGCGAGTACTATTAAAAAGACCTTAATTTCAGTTAAAAGCAAACATACAAAAATATATTATTCTTCCTGGCATGTGTCTTCACATTCTCTGCGGGAATCAAAACGATTATCGTTGCCATAACAACCTCCATAGATGAAGAAAATACATGTTTTGGTCTCATAATCATATGACCAGGATGGAAAACTGCCGCGGCATCTTATGCCATTGAAATCATCCTTGGCAGGTTCTTATCCACAAATAACTTAAAATTAAAAAAAATTATAAAAAAAAACAAAATCTATTGATTTTTTCGTAATTTTTGTTATGCCTACCACTTTAGAGAGCCACTGTTGAAGATACAAAAACCAAAATCGAGAATAACAAAGCAAAGATTTTCATTTTTAATAAATTATTTGTAACGCTTTCAACAAACTAAAGCAATTGACTGGTTAACAAACTCAAATGAATTCAACTTTTATAGAAAAATTATAATTGTGGTCACAAGCTAAAGCGTGGATATTTAAATTCCATTGAAAAAAATATATGTATCTATTTGTTTGATTTAAAATTTTACAGCTTTTTGTATAAATATATATTTTTTTAATTTATTCTTTTGATAAGAGATCATCTAATTTTTTGCTAGCCGACAAAGAGCTTCCCTATAAAAATTAATTAAAAATTAATCTCAGGATTAATTTCTGCAAAATTTATAAACCAAATCCACAAAACATAGTCATGACCGTGTAAAAAATTTATGATTTTGATGAGAGATAATAATTTACAACAAAAACTGTGTGATCTGAAGATCAGTTTCTCATCATTTATCTGGAAGCGTGTTTATTAAAACGTTTATTTAACTTCACGAATGCGAATGACCGCGGCGCAATCAAATTAGTTTAATAATATAAGCTAATGCATTAAACACATTCATCACAGCAGGCTACCGACTACAAAATGTCAAAAATAGAATTAACACGTTTGATGATTGATTTAACGACAACAAGGTGGCACCATGCTGCTTTTGTCGTTGTAGTCAAATTAAACAAATTTAAATTTTTTTGTTGGCTACAACACAAAAAAAGAGTTGGCAATATAACAAAATTTTTAAAGCAAATTAATGCTTAGAAATATTTTTTAAAGTAAAATAAAATAAAATTCATTTTTTAATGAATTTTTGTGTAAAAATAATTTTTGCATACAAATAAGGACAATGAAATTCTGTGTTCATCTTCTTTGTAAAATCTTAAATATTCAATGAAGCAATGAAAAGACCACTGAGTCAATCATATCGCTATTATCGCGAAAATTTTTTCAAAATTTAGAAAAAGCCGTAAAATCTTCTAAAACGAGCTACAAATGCAAGGAATGCAAAAAAAAAACTCACAAAAAACTGCAAAAATTATTCATTGACTTCCAAACGATATTAAATATTTTAAGTTTCCCAAGGTTTGCAAGTTTTTGCGAATTTTCGTAAATTTCCACTTAATTTTAACATTTCTTGGTCTTTTTTCCTTTTTTTGTTTAAGATTTTACGAATTTTTTTCAGCTTACTTCTTCGTTTCGGTCGCTACTTATTTTTAGGGATCTTCATCCATTTGTAAGCTTTTCCTATTCTCAAAAATGTTTGCGAAAATTAGCTTCAAATTAAAATTGTAGTGTGTTGTATTTTTTTGAAAAAAAAAAATAAAAAAGCAAAAAAAACTAAAGAGGCACCACTGAAATATAATTAAATCAACTGCTTACGATGAAGCTGTTGTAGTCGTGTAGTCATGTAGCCGTGTATCCTGCCGTGATCAATGTTTTTAGTGCTTTAGTTTTAAATTTATTCAGTTTCACCTGTTGCTTGTTTAATATTAATACGTTTTTACAGAAATCTATAAATTTGTTTTACGCAAATTAATTTGGAAATTTTTTCACCGCAAACGTATGATTAATATTCACCCCTATTCTGCGTTTCGATTCGAAATTTTCTCCGTTTTGCAAATTTGGTATTCCCCGTTCAGTTCCGCGTATCATTTCGATTGCTTTTTCGATTGTATGTATTCTGCATTTCGATCGTAGTTACGTTTTTGCAAGTGGTTTGTTTATTAAAGGAAAGTTTTTAGATTTTTTTGTAGATGGAAAAAGTGTATATAATTAAATAAAATGTAATTATAAAATGGTATAAAATTATTTTGTAATAACCCTAGGGGGAAAAGAACCTGTCACAGGATACGTCGCGTGACTGGTTCCTAGGGACTAGCAACCAGTTCGAGTTTCGGAACTTTATAGGAGAGGTACCGGTAACTTTTGCATGACGTTGTCATTGGAGGGGGTCAATATGCATAATTAAGATACTCGGTGACAGGTATCGGCAATAGAAGTATCCTAGAGCAGAATGTACCATACATAACTTCGGTTTTGATTAATATAATTTTCTAAAAATTTGTTTGGTCCAAATCAACAAATGCATTATAATTTTAATCAGATTATAAATCCTTAATTAAAGTAGATTATATTCATCACCATAAATAATAAAAGAAATTAGAAAAAAATACGTAAAATTTTTTTGCGTCAGGGAATTTTGTAGGTACTTTTGTTCTAGTTTTGTGAAACGTCCTCTTTTCACCAGTCACGACAGGTGTGTAGGACAGGTATGTTCAGCACAATGGGTAGAACATTTCCCGTAGGGAAGTTTTTAATTTTTTTTTTGTCAAATTTAAAAGCTTTATTTAATTTATTGCGTGTCGAAAAACACAACACCTGAGCGATATGAAAATATAATTATTTGTCTGAACTTGTTGATTTTTCTTTGAATTCTAATATTATAAAGCATAAAATCATTGTTTTTCTTAATTCATAACATATAAATTTTTATTATAATTCATGTAATTTAATATAATGTTTGTTTAGTCTGTAAGGATTATATCCATTGACTAATTTTTAATAAATAAATTTAATGGCAACCAAGGATGATATTGCGTGTGGATATCAGAAGCATCCCAAGGAAGAAGTGTAGGCGTTCTGGGATGAAGTGGCAAATGCTGAAATACTTCCCGTCTATTTAACTGATGTGTTTATTTAAATATAGTTACCACAATATTTATTTTTCATATATTTATCACTATTATTTTCACTAAATTTAACTTTTTACAATCTAACAATTACAATGTTTACAAAATTACTTATTTTTTTCTGTTTCTATTTCATATGTTTTATAGAAAAGCAGCGGGTTTAAAAATACTCTTCTCTTCTTCTTTTTCTTTCGATTAAGTTTTTTTTTTTTGGAATACCATTTTTCGATTCGAACGTAACTGAATGCGGGAACGTATTCGAAATGCAGAATAGAGGTCATTAGATCAATGAGTGAGATTGAAAATAGTTTTTTTTTTAATAAGATCTTATGGCCTTTAGCTGCTCACCGGGAGGCTCTTGAAAGCTCTGCTTTTTGAATTTGATAAAGACTCTCGGCAGGCGACTTAACGACACCATTCCGGTTAAAAATGCTGGCAATCCGCAGACAAATCCAAAAAGGGTCTAAAAGGCCCCAACTATTTATTCTAATTGTTCATTTGTCCCTGCCAGGTTTAATGTATGGTTGTGAACTTTTCGCAAACTGCGATTCTGTTAGCAAAAGGAAGCTGAACGTTTTATATAATAATATTGTAAGATATTTGTATGGCCTGGGAAAATATGACCATGTGTCACATGTCTCCTCAAAACTATACGGCGTTTCAATTAACAATCTTTTAAATATTCGTATACTCTTACTATTGCATAAAATTATTTATTTGGAGATTCCACGATATCTTAGTGATAAAATTAGGTTTGCCAGATCACTTAGAGGGAAAAAGATCATAATTTACATTGGCAATGCAAGTAGTTTTAAGAATTTCTTATTTAATTATTTTGCACCCTAGCAATACATCAGTGTTACAATGTAAATAATTTATAGTTTAATTTAATATTATCTATATAAATGTGTGATCTTCTAATGTAACTTATAATCATCATTGCTTTCTTGCACTTTAAATATAAGATTAACTGCCTGTTTTTATAAAATGAAAGCAAAATTGTGAGTGAGAATTAAATTGAAAACAACAATAAAAAAACGAAAATTTGTTTTTGTTTTCAATATAAATTCTCATTCCCAATATTGTTTTCAAATATTGTAAATCTTGTACAGGAATTGAATCTATATATAAATAGGCAAAGACTAATTTTTAGATCCCTTTTTCTTGTTGTACAGGATTGGATACATAATAAATAAATTAATTATTTAATAAACAAATAAATAAACAAATAAATAAAAATCTCCTCAAGTGTTTTCAAAAATGTTTAACACAACTATAAGATAAGTTTAAATTAAGCCATACGAAATCGCGTTAGTTCTGAGCAAAGTGTCCAACGAATTTTAATTAAAATAAATAAAAATTAAAGCTAAAATAAAAGCTTTTAGCCAAGGCAGCTTATTTATATTTATTTTATTTTTAACTTTTCTATGCCACTTATAATTTATTTACAAAGTTTATTTATTTTTTCTCATTCTCTTTCTCGTCTTTTCCGCTTTTTCACATTTAGTTTTTCTTTACATCACACCATTAAAAAAAATGTCAATGACCATTTTTAAACACAAAAAAGTGGTTATTTTGTTTTTGTTTTTTTTTCTTATCTGTGGCGATTTTTGGCTTGTTGCCAGTTTTGATAACAACACAAACAAACTCTTGTTTCTTGTTTTTTTTTTAAACAAATTTTGTTGATACCAAAACAAAAACTAATTTATTTTATCTGTTTTGTTTTGCAGCTAGAGACAGGAAATAGAAATCATTAGAGAAAACATTTCAAAATAAACAGCAGCCAATATAAAAAATTAACTGCAAAAAAAAACACTGTTAAATGAGTTGAAAAACAAGCTGATTTTTTTCTTTCAATTTATTGAATAATTAAGAAAGCTAATAACAGCAGAAATTTTTTATAGAAGTAGTTGCTGGCAGACAAGTTTCTTCTACCCATTAGAGAATACTAGGATAAACAAAATTAAAAATTTTATTTAAAAATATATTTTTATTAATTAAAACATTATAAAATTTATCTAAATAGTCAAGTAGTTTAAGTTACTTCTAAAAACGTGTATAGGCTTAAATCTAAGCTTTAGTTTCCTTCGCTCAATTATGAAATATCTGAGCCACTGTTTAAGTTACAGAGGGTTTTCCAACATAATCTGTGAATTAATATTAATCATACGCAGCCAGTAAAAATATTAAAAATCGTTTTTTTCTAATCTGCTTAATTTTTTTTGTTGTAATTTGCACCATAGAACTAATTATACAGACCAACAAAATTAATTTTTTTTGTAAAGTCTAAAGGTACGGTCACACTTGGCAAACATTTGCTCAAAAAAACGTAACCACTACTTTTGCTTAGGATTAATGTGATTTAACTTGGTTTTTATATCACAAAATGAAGCCAATTATGCCGCAAAATACTATTTTTATATTATTTTTAATAAATGCGAACCCATATATAAAAAAATATTGGAATTAAAGAAAATGCAAATTTAGCTTGTCTATTGGAATCTTTTTTTGGCAAATGTTTGTCAGATGTGACCGTAACTTAAGGATTAGTAGTCAATTTGTATACACTTGGTACTGAGGTGCTCCAATGTCTATAAATTCCTTTTTTTTTAATTGACTCTGTATCTCGAGATTTTTCGTTATATAGAAAAAAGAGTAACCTGCATCACATAATTGGATTAACTTAAAAAATTCTTCGATTAACTTAAAAAAAAAACACAGAAGCATCGACAACAAAATTATCTTTATTTTAAGCCATAATTTATTTTTTAACCGTCTCATAGTTTCGGAGATATAAGAAAGTTTTATCAAAAAAAATTTTTTTTTTATTTGAAATTTTTTTTTATTTTAACACTCATTAAAATTTTAAACTGAAGAAAATTTTAAATTTTATTCGTAATTGTTGATGGCTTCATATGTTGCAAATAAAATAAGCTTAAAATTATTGAAATAATTTTAAAATTTCTGGATTTATTCACAATTGAATGGTAGCACTAATTCATATAAAATTCATTTATCTATATTAAGAGGTTCATCAGTATCACTTAAATACAAAAGAGTGACCGTAAAAAACAATTACGACTGTAGGAAAAGGAAACAACATCGTTCATGAGGCTCTGATAATGCATGAAAAAATTATCCTTCTACCACAACCATATTTATTAAACGAGGGATCTGCCAGTTAAAGATTTTGAGGAATTGCTTACATTAGTGACAACATTGGGTTCATAATCCGTTACGGAAGGCATTAAAACTGCAGAAAAAGAATTTGAAAAGTTTCCAATTTGGGACTTTACCATAAAAGAAAAATTTTTGAATACCTTTTTCTCCATTCTTTTACCAAATGGTAGACATTGTTGAGCTTTAGTGACCCGACTATATTTTATTTGACACATAAACTCTTTTTGTGTGTTTAGTTGTTTGCTTGCAAATTTCCACAGGCTCTTACCAGCTGTCCGCACTGTATAAAAAACTTGTTGTTCAAAAATTTCGCATGGGTTTCTTTGAGTTCAACTCTTTGCTAATTAAACGTTCATTTCACCATGAATTAAACTAAAAAAATTATATTCTTTTTACTATAATTTATAAAGAAAATAGATTCATACAGGTTGCGTATGACTAACACGAATTCACAAGCTTGTTTGGAAAACTGACTGTCACCCAAAGCTTTTTGTTAGAATCATAAGAGTTTCCCACACACATACATTCACACTCCCATGTATAGATTAGATTTGAATTAAACAAAAAGAGTTTCCATTTCTAGATTGTGTTATTTGCACTCGTTTTTTTAATATTTTTTTTTTAACTTATTTTGTTCAGCTAAAACAACAACCACAAAAACAACTTAACACACTGACTTATTAAATGGAGAGAATACATTCTCACCCAAACACAGGCACATGCATACAAATACGGCTCACAGCTCATGAGCTTGCTCTCACATTCATTTAAGGCAAACGACCGTTAAAGTAATTTCAATGTTTAAATCAACGTGTTCTGTTGCGTTGTGTTGTGTTGTTGGAAAAATGGCTGACAAAATAACACATACATGCTCACATCCTTTCATTCATCAAAGCTTCCCTGATGAAACCTAAAAGGAAATCGTGTTGGGTGATATACAAAATCTTTGGCCATTTTAAAAAAGATTTAACAATTATTATTATCAAACGATTTTGATTAAATTTTTAGAAGGAAATATTTTTTTTTTGTAAAAAAAATGTTTTTTTTTAAAATCAATTATTTGCATATTTCTCTAAATGCAAAATAATTTTGCATACGAATACAGTGTATACTTCGTGATGGCTGTATTAGTGACTCATTCACAATTAAGGCTGGAGTGAGGCAAAGCTGTGTTCTGTCGGTTCTACTTTTTAATATTGTCCTGATAAACATAATGAGAAGAGACTCGTGTGAACAGAGGAAAATAAATTGGGGATTCAACAGAAAGCTAGAAGATCTTGACTATCCCGACGACAAATATCTACTACTGCACAATATCAATGATATGCAGGCTAAAATCAATGCGGTACAAACTGAAGCATCTAAGGCTGGTCGAAAAATAAATATTGCCAAAACTAAAGCAATGAGAGTTAATGATTCTACGAGAAGAATTTCGAAGATGTATTAACGTTCTGCTATCTCCGAACTCTTCTGACTAGTTGTAACAGGTAGATCTGCAGACGACGTAAAATATCGAATAAAAGCTGGTAAACAGATATCGAAGAGAACCAAACTAAACACATTTAATGCCTGCATAAAATCAGGGGGCCATTTACGGCATTCGATATCGACCGAAGTTTCCATACAAATTCAAAAAATTTATTCTGATTTATTTGACCTTTTTATTAAATTTTATTAAATAATTTATTCAAGCTTTAGGTCCAGAAAATAAATATAAATGATTTATTTTATCTTATCCTATATTATAAATTTTTTTTGACAATTCTTTATTATTTTTTCAAACAAATTTAGAATAAGTTTTTTATTGGTTTGTGAAAACAATAACTGTTATTATAATTTTCAATTAAATATATCCCTGAAAAAACTTTCCATTTTCTGGACCTAAAGCTTGAATAAATTATTTAATAAAATTAAAAAAATTTTGTATGGGATTTCGTTCGATATCGAATGCCGTAATTTATCGCCAGCTCTTCTTTATGGATGAGAATCATGGAATGCATCGCAGAAGGATGTTCACTCGCGACAGGTATTTATAAATCGCTGCCTACGGAGAGTTTTAAAAATATTCTGGCCAGTTACGATATCCATTCAAAGGTCATGCCTGGGTGCAAACCTCCCAAATCCCCGTACGAGATCCGAAGAATAAAATGGTGCTGGCTGGGGCATACTCACAAGACAAGCTATCGAATGTAATCCGAAAGAAAGTCGTAAAAAAGGAAGACCATCACACACCTGGTGGCGCTAAATCGAAACTAAAATATACTCTTATGCTCCGTGTAGGAACTATGGAAAATTTATGTATAATAAAAGCAAAAATGGAAAAAACTCAAATTGATTTTTGTTTCCAATTTTTGAAATTTTCGAATGAAATATCCCTTCGAATTTAAAGAAACAGGTCCAATTATATTTGCTACCCCTAATAATCGTTCTCTTGGTATGAAATCAAGCCATCAAATAGCACAACAATAACAACAGCACATGTTTTAAATAAATACATATTGTAACGGTATATGCCTATATGTACATACACACAGAACAACAATGTACGTTAATGTGAACGGCCTAAATTCAATGAATATAACGACAACATCTTCACATGAAAATGCTTTTAAAACTTAATAAATTTTGCATATAAATTTGACACATTTACGCTAAAAACAAATTGAGACTTCGCAATAGAATGTGTCGTTAAAAGAAAATAAATTTTATGACAGAAAATAAGAAAACAATACAAAAAAATAGTATTAAAAGAAAATTGCCTGAAAAGTAAATAAAACTAAAAATTTAAATTTTCATTTTTTTTTGTTTTCAAAAAATTGTGTTTTAAGAACTAAACTAATGTTATTATTCGAAGAAGCTTTCCCTTGAGAAAGCGAAATATTCGGGGTTGTCACCGAATCCAATGTTGTCGGAATTGGATTTGAAAATACGACAAAAAATACTTTTGTATGATGAATTTCAAGGTTATCGGTTTTATGTTCAAAACAGATTGTAATTTTCTTCTTTTTTTAAAAGAACAAACACGAACCGCAAAGTCATTTTGGCTTGTCTGTAGAAACACCCAGGGTCTAGGCAGGAATCGAAAATGCGACCCCCAGACTAATAGTGTAGTGCGCTAACTACTAGTCTACGGGGGCTCCCCTAGATTGAACATAAAACCCATAACATTGAAATTCATCATAGAAATTATTTTTTTGTCGCCTTTTCAAATCCAATTCCGACTACATTGGATTCTGTGAACACCGTTATTGGGAAAAAATAAAGTTTTTATATGGTTATTGTTGACCTCTTAAGCTTGGAGAAGTTTTCTCATAAAATTTTTAATTTAATTGTTTGAAATTTTCAATAAAGTTTATATTGAAATGAATTTTTGGCTTGAGTACAAATCTGAGTCTACCCCTTTCTTTCTTCTTAATCTTTAAGAAATTGTTTGGATAAATTCGTTATTAAGAGAGTACGTTTTTTTACATCATAAAATTTAATGGTTCTTCTATCCATATACGTATGTACATACATACGTATGTAAGTAGTGGTGTGTAATTTGTATTTATTATGTAAAATAAAAAAAAAAATATGAAGTAGTTTCTTAAACGAAATTGCATTTTTAAAGTAAACTTATAACTCGTTTATTTCTGAAACCATTTGGCGTATTTTCATGAAACTTTCACCGGATGATAGATTGAAACTTCAACTACAACACACGAATCATGAAGTCTTGTTCTATATGCCCTGAAAGTTTTATTTCTTTAGCTCAAAAAGCTTCCGAGCTATTGATGAAGATGATAAATTTTAGTGTTTAATTGCAGCTAATTGTTTATATTTGTTAGCTTTTTTTTAGATATAAATTTTTTATGTTTGCATAATTATAGAAATATAGTCTGCTTCCGTAGTGCTACCAATTTTCGAAACGTTAGTACTATTTTTAGCAAAGTTATACAATTAAAGCCAAAATAGCTTCATTTTACTGATGAAGTGTGCCCAATTAAACTTCGCAAGCCAAGGCATTAGTGTATTGTCTTTTTACAAGGAAAATACTTCTAAAGCATACTTACAGGCGCCAGCATTCATAGCCTTTTCATTTGAATAAAATTTCGAGGCAAACTGAAATTGTGACGCATGTGTCTTAAGTCTTTTACTCTAGTGTCCACCAAAACTCATACGCCATAGTTAAAAGACTTAAGACACATGCGTACAATTTAAGCATTTTTGGTGATTTTCATGTTTTTTGCTTTTATCTCGGTAATCCGTGAGCGGATATGGCCGGAGGACACTATAACTGGGTTTTGCACCCGCTGAATCCGAAAATGACCATTAAATTTTGATTCGACCAAGTTTTCATGAAAATCGCGTTTTCGCGTTTGTGTCTTAAGTCTTTTGAATTTTCCCACTACCGGTCAGTGTTGCCAGCTAATTTTTTCCTAAAATCTTAAGAAAAAACGAAAAATCGATTTATCTGATTGAAAAATCTTTGTATTTGAAACGGATTCCATCAAAATAAAATTCAGTTCAACTCGGATCTCTTTTTGTCACCATATTAAGTGTCTGACGCTTTGCCGTTTATTATTTGCTACTCAAAAATTTGTATTACCGCTTTAATTTGAAAAATTCGAGTTTTTTGTTTACTTTTGTCTACATATCGATTAGAAAATGAAAAACCAGTCTTTATTTCATAGGGGAGGCAAAAAACTATGAAATCGTTCATGTGATATAAGTTGAGTAGTTTTCATTTTATAATTCGCTGTTTTTAAGGTAGAGACTTTTGTAGGAACAATAAGTTTTGACAAAAGTCGGACGTTATCGATCGCTAGGATTTCTAAACGAAAAATAAAGCATTAGGGTGGCACTTTCAAAGCTCTCTTACTTAAATACATTTTAAATTCAAAATAATGGATGCGCATACGGCTGTAAGTTTTTAAAATTTGCTTACAAAATACAAGTAATGACCCAAATAAACAAAACATTAAACATCGTAAAATTTAATAGTTCTTCTATAAAAAAAAAGTCATTTTCTGAAGTTATTTTCTAAGTTGTTTTCAAACATAATTTGCATGATATTTGGCGCGTTTGTAGAATGGATGATGGAGAATAATATGAAAGTAAGAAATCGTGCCACGCCCATTTTTTAATTGACAAAAGTGGGCGCTGATTTTTGAATCGTTATATTTTAGCATGTTTTGTTGCTTTTTTAAGTGCCAAAAATATATCCATAGTAAAGATGAGATATTATTAAAGTTTTGTGATTCTAATAAATTTTATGCTTGTAAAATTAATCTAAATAAAACAAATATGACGTTTTTTTATTTATATTTTTTTTTAATGAAAAGAACTAATAATTTCTGTTAGTAAAACGACAATTTAATTTTTTTCTTTGCTGCTTCAGCAAATCTTAAATATCAACGCAAATAAAAAATAACTATAAACTTGTATTTTAAGCTAATAATAATGACACTTACAGAAATTATAAACAAAATACATAAATAAAATATGTAATTTTCAGATTCAAACATAAAAAGTTATTATAAAAAAAACACTGAACATCTCAATAAAACTTGTTCTAAAGTCCTTTAGAAAACAGGAAAGTACATTAATAATAATAATGGCCACTTAACAAAGTTTTAAAGCAAAATAAGCTTAAACACAAAACAAATAAAAAAAACTGTCACAAAAAAGCATGTCAAGGAAGACTTTCGTTTGTATTCTTCAACTTTTGTTATGCGTTTTCTTTAGGTTGAATATTCTTCTCCTACGCAGAAAATAGTTGCGGTTGCATTTGGTTTTTATTTTGTAGTAGTTATTTAATTAGTTTATTTTCTTTGCTTCTGTTTCCGCCTTAGGCTTTAGTCCTTTGTTTGACATAGTCCAAAGCACCAGCCAGTATACGTTTCTCTAGTATACGATACTCTAATATCATCATTTTTGTATAACTTCTTTTGGGTTTTATTTCACGCTTTTTTAAGCCTTCAAACAGTTTTTCATCATCCTCCAGGGTGGTGGGAAAGGCTTTTAATAACAGCATAAGACGTATTTGTAAATACTGCCAGGTCTTTGATTCTAATTCAGTTTCTAGAGCACAATCAATATGCAACAGATCCATGGCACGTTCAGATTTAATCCAATGATCTAGTTGTTCTTCATTCATATTAAAGACCCTCACAAAGCCCAGCAAGTCCGCTGAAATGTGCTCGGGCGTCGGCAGAACTTTCAATTCACTATTCTTTGGTATGTTGAGCAATTGCAACAGCTCATTGCGCTTTTCGAATAAAGGATCCGAACTACTGAGACCCAATTTAATGCCCACATTGTCCTTGGGATTTGAGGGATTGATAAAACTGGAAAAAAATGCATAATTTTGTTAAATCGTTTTTATTTTTGAAACAGCAGTCACTTAATAATCACCCATTATGTATCATAAGTTCGGCATTTGAGCGATCGCCATAGTGTATGAACACCTGTTCACCTTTTTTAAAGTCCTCCTGGGCTTTGCTTTCCATTTCTTGAGTTTCAACATTGAAAAAGGAGGTTATTGTACCATTACGATGATTGGCCATGTCCCAAAAAGGTATTAAGGCGGAAATAGTTTTGGGAGCCGTCACTTCCTCCGAAGGTACGGAGCGTGGTATAAGATTTTCACGGGTCATAACGGTAGAAACTGACCATCTGAAAAACAAAAATAATCAACAAAAATGTAAAAACTGTTTTTATGAAGATAAAAATGTTGTAAGCAAACACTTATTTAGTTAATTAATTTAAACCAATTAATAATATAAATTTCGAATTAGCCAACAATTCATTTTCGGTGAACGAACCGTACCAACCCAACCCACTGTACTCTCTCTCTCTCTGTTACTTAAATTTTCCATTTTAATTTATTCAAAATTGCACAAATTCTTATTAAGTGTGTGAGTGTGTCTAATGTAGGTCACTTTACCTTTTCTTAAGATTTAATATTGTTTTACTCGCTGTAATGCTAAAGACAACAACAAATTCATGCAAGGTTTTGTGTGTGTTCGTTGTCTCTATTGTGTGTACACTTACTTACTTGCGCTGGTCTTTTAAGGCAAAATTTATAATGAAAGAAAAAAAAACTTAAGCTAGAAAAATATGATGAAAGTTTTTGAGTTGGTAGAACAATAAAATGTCTTTAAAAAAACAATTAAAAACATTAACTTTTCATTCCAGTCTCTTGAAAATGTTAATGCAATAAGAAAGAAAAAGAAAAATGTTCGTTTGTACTCGTATATTGTGTTGAAATAAATTACGCTGAAAGAAAATTTTTCGTGATTATATGTTTTCTTACATAAACATTTATGAAAGTGAAAAAAGTTTACAAAATTGTCATACAGAAAAGCATCAAAATTTTTTTTTCTGTAATGATGTGAAAGAGTTTGTTTGTTACCACTTTTTTTTATATAAAATGTAATTATGTATGTAAATGAATTGAATTCTAAAAACTTGTAATTTGAAAACAGAAGATTTCTGATATAAGAAAGAACACCTTCGTTCGCATTCTATGATTTCGATTTCCCTACATTATTTCTAAACGAACAATGACTCGATAGACAACTCGAATGAAAACGTAAATGTTTTCATATAAAATTCGATTTCTGTGCTACGAATGTGTCGTTAACATTAACTGCCAGGCCCACGATGTCACACGTATTCGTTCTTTCGTACAACTACATTTGAAACAATAACAAATTCAAACATTTTGTTTTTGTTTTAAATGTAATTGTACGAAAGAACGAATACGTGTGAGATCGTGGGCCTGGCAGTAAGAATGAAATGTTAAAATCAGTCACTTGTGGTTTTGCTTTCGCAACGAAATTTTTGGGTTTAATAAAAATAAATATAATTTAAAAATTAGCTTGAAAAGGCTAATTTAAATTCGCTTGGGCCTCCCACTCGTACTTTATTACTTATTTCTGAATGGCAAAAGGTTAGTACGTTTGTTTGTATGCTATAGAAGAAACCTATTGAACATTTTATCTATAAGAGTAAGTTCTGCTCTTGTGGTATAGGCGGGTAATGTGATACAGTAAGTTTTCTCGTAAACTAAAAACTAGAAGCAGACAAAATCAAGCTGAATAATTTCTAGATCTCAAAACATTAATAAATCATAATTCGATTTGCCTTTTGGAAGCTATGTGAAGAGATGGAAATAAAAAAATGTACTAGTCTTGTGATTGCCTTTTTCTTGAGTCCACTGAAAAATGTCTGCCACCTTAAAAGCAACTGATTTAAGCCCCAATAAACAATTTTAAATTTAGAAGTTTATTGTTGAACCACATTGACAAAAATTTAGTTTATTAAGGTCGAGATTTTTATTTATGTATAATATTTAAATTAAATTAAATCCTTATGAAGTACTCTAAGCAGTTAAGCTTAATTAATCCTTCACATGTAAGGGGTAATTTTACCACAACATTATCAGCTATTTTAGCTAAGTTAAGACCTTCTTTGATCATCTCTTCATGCTTGCCAGCGACAACTTCAACATTTACAGGCCCGCACTAAATCCTCGTATTTATCTTTACACCCGGACTTTGCTATTAAAGAAGGATTAGTTGTTATGCCGTCAATGAACTCCTTTAGTTCTTTTATTTCATTTAAATCAACGCTATCAAGAAAAATTTCCATATTAACCTACTATTAAAAAACTATCTTTACAGAAACAAATTTGAGACATTTTTTCAACTACCTGAAGATCATTTATTACGGTTATTACGTGAGTGCCAATGAGAAATCCAAATTGGTTTGAATTCGAGCGAGTGCCTTTCATTCGCTTAAGTTTACTTTCTTAAATCAGAAATAGGCTATAAAAAGAAATAAAAATTAGTTTTTTTGGCTTAAGTTCAAATCTTTTTTTTTAGTTTAATAAGACAACGAGTTTGAAGCTTTTAATTTACCGACACCTGAATGGCAAAATAAAGAAATATTCCCAAGTTTTTTTTTAAGAGAAGTAACCCTCAGGCAATTAGTATGCCTACCAACCCGTAGTTGTGTTACCTTCTTTCGGAAAGGGATAGTGAGAGAGGACAGATGGTGAAAGTGAGAAAGCTTAATTTTTACAACTCTGAGATTATGCGTTGTGCTAGTTTTTAAATCAGTGTTGCAGTGCCTCTGATGTCAAGTCAAGTAGGCGTATTAAATGTATTTATTATTAAGTATTTTAATTTGCCGGCGATTTTGCTACAATACACAGCATGAGAAAAAACGATAGGACGAATAATTCAGCATTCTTAACTCAAAAGTTAAAATGTTTTTAGATATGGCTGCGTTGCAATAAGCTAGCGATATGTATGTTAACAAACACAGTGTACTCGCGATAACGTAAACTAATTCATTCGTGAATTCTTCATTCGTATTCCCGTATTAAAGAGCAAAAATACATAATTCATGGTCATCAACAAGTCTACGTATGCGTGTTGGTGGTTTAATCTTCAATAATGTAAATTTGGTACAAAATTTAGTCACCAAGATTCCTAAAAGTCGTCTCAGAAGGTCGCACAAACTGACCATAAAATGGAAGAAGTGCACGATGCGCTTTTTTTAATATACTTCAATAATCCTCAATCGTTGTTCGTTTGTAAGTCGATTCATGTTTAAATTATAGACCAAACCGAAAATGTTCAATAGCAACATGTTACACGAAAATAGCTGAGCTATCAAAAACAGTGTTGCCAAAAAGAAAGTGGCTAAAAAATCACCCTTTACAACGATAGACAATTACAATTTATATTTTAACTCAATTGCAGAATGAGTATAGAGACCTTCAATAGTTTTAGTAAAGCAGGCCAAAATCTTTGGCGAGAATCGAACCCACAACTGCCGGACTACCCATTAGACTACTGGGATATCTGTTACTTTACTTCATTTTATTAGATTTAAACACTTCTTCTGAGAAAATAAAATAAAACATAATTAAACTTAATTCATTTTTGTAGTTGAACAACATTTAATCACAACAATTTGCAGTCACCGCAACTAACTGGAAAAGCAGCAGTACAAGTAACAGATAACATTTAAAAAAAAAATTTCAAAGGAAATTGTAAACTGTTAACGTAAAAATACTAGTGCAATCATGGTTGGCATTGAATCTAATTAAATATGTACTTACATATACATACATACGTTTGTATATATGTATGTGTGTGTGTGTATTTAAAATAGAAAATAAGTTCATAAGAACCATCAAGCGAAGCACTAAATCACAGAGATTGAATAACAAGCAACAAATTGAATGAAAAGTACATTTTCCTTTTAACACACACGATTTATAAAACATAGAAAGATTCGCAAAACATGATAACTCGAATAACTCGGAGACCAAGCAATGGATATTCTATGGAATGCATGATAAGACACCTGCAAATGTCAGTCATTTACTAAACTGCATCAGTAAAGTATTTAATGCGGCTAAACGCATCAACTAATTTGTTTTTCACATACAGAAAAAAAAAATTAAATCGTTTCACTTCGAAAATTGATTTTTGCTAAATTTATAAATAAATTATTATCGGTTATAGTTGCATCACAGGATAGACCACAGATGAAACAATGAGGTTATGTTTTAGCTTCAATAAATTTTTGCCCCCAATCAGATTATAAATGAAAAGAGATAACAATATCATGTATCATGTAATATCCGATTGTCGTGCAACAGAGATAGATAGAACAACTACAATAGCATGCAGTCTCATGTCATCTCTGGTCTCCTTTGTGATTGCATGACATGCGATTTGCAGTGACATTTTGAAAAATTCTATTCTTATGACCAAAAGATATTTTTGTGACTTAAAGCCTCGTTAGGTGAACGTTGTTGTAGTCGTACCGTACCGTACTTTTTAAAACATGCGCCAAGATAGCGTCGACGAAATAGCGTCCAATTTAGACGATTGTTTCTTAAGTTGTCTACTTTCATAATTAGTGGGCCTCATTCCTTGAGAAAATCTATGGTGGCCACAATAAGCCAGCAACTATTGTGTCTTGAAAAAATATTTCCTCCACATGAAATTCCCATTAACTTTCCCCGAATTTTTCCCCAGTTTTTGAATTTCCATAATCGACGCTATCTTGGCGCACGTCTTTTTAAAAACGTCTCATATTAAAATGCAAAAAATATGAATAAGAAACAGCTGTTCACAACACAGTGATGGGAATTAAAAATGTTCAAATGATGGTTGTTGTGCAGAAAAAGTACCAAATAAATTAATTTACTATTGAAACGGTGTTGAGTGTATGTTAATACAAATAATTTAATATTTTATACATATTTATATTAATTATAATATACCGATATGTATATATTTATACATATGTACATATATTTTATAAATAACAAATTAAATTAATCGCCCTTATTCCGTAACTAATTGTCAGCGTTGCTGTTACTGTTCTCTAAGGCCTAGAAAATAGCAAGAATATGTTAAAAGTAGTCAACGGTTGTCGACAGCACGTGGAGAAGAGGTTATTTTTTTTTGGTGTTGCCTTGATGTGACGCTGACAAATATTTACGGAATAACGGGGATTATTTCCAAATTTTAGTAACAATAATAATGCTTATTGATTGATCTGTTGATTTGCTTTTAACATAACAATTTATTATTTTTTTGTTTATATTTTAATTTTATATTCATTCATACGAGTATATGTAAGTCAGAGCTGTAAATGATTAGATTTTGATTTTAATTCGTTACGAATTGGCTAAATTTTGAATTAATTCTTTTCACAACTAAAATGAGTTGAATGAAATTTCAATCAATTCAAACGAATTTGTCAAAGTGAATTGCAATTTGTTTTCAATTCAAATGAATTTGTTAAAGTGAATTGCAATTCATTTCTAATTCGTTTAAATTGAATTGATTTTGAGCTCATTCAAATGAATTAGAACAATGAATTGCAATTCAAATGAATGAAATCAAAAATGAGTTGCAATCAAGAGCAGATCTAGGGGGAAAGAAAAATAAAAATTTAAGTTTCTTATAGCAAATAAACAAAATTTTCCCATTTTTATAGGATTTTCGCCAATACCTAATAATTCAATTCCTATTCTGCCGCTACCTGACAATCCCAGTATATTAAGGGAATTTGAAATCTAAAAGTTTTTCTTTGGACTACTGCTGGCAAATTCTACTACTTTTCATTACTCAATAATATTCAATACTTTTCATTTGGGTACTCAATACTACTCGATACTTTTAACGGATTTTTTGAATTTGTAACGCATAGTTTTTATCTGCAAATTGAAGTAGTTTCTTCAAAAATTAAAAATAGATCTTCAACTATTATTGGTTTTGTATGTCTTTTATTATTATTTAAAAAATAAATGTAAAGCTAACTTTTAATTTAACGTTAACAACAACTTAAGAAATAATTTAATTGTTCTAAAAAAAATTATTTAGTTTTGATTTGATTAAAGAATCTTACACCTAGTTGTCTTTTTATACAGTGATGTATTTTTATCCACTATTTTAGCCACTCAACTTGCTTAAAAATACAACTCTGGAAGTATCGCGTAACTACTTTTGAGAATTGAGTAACCAAAACAAAAAGGAAATACCCGATACTCGGTGCCCACTACTCAATACTTTGCCAGCACTACTTTGGACTACACTTTGTGATATACAAAACGGTAGTAATGCTTCTTGCTGTCTTTTTACATAAAAAATTAATTGAATATCAAAACGACAGTGATGCTTACTGCATATCTACTTACAAAATCAATTCAAATGCGTTGGTAGTGAATTGCTAATTTTTTTTCTTATTCATTTAAATTAATTCAAAATCAATTCAATTCACTTTGACAAATTTATTTGAATTAGAAGCGAATTGCATTTTCATTCTACAAATTCATTTGAATTAGAAATGAATTGCATTTTCATTCCACAAATTCATTTGAATTGGAAATGAATTGCAATTAATTTGACAAATTCATTTGAATTGGAAATGAATTGCAATTCATTTTTACCTAATTCATTTGAATTGGCTCAAATTTCATTGAACTCATTTGTTTAAAAGAAAAATTGGAAAAGATTAATTCAAAATTTGCTAATTCAGTGCATGAATGATTCGTGAATTAATTCAAAAATGAATGATTCATTTGCAGCTCTGATGTAAGTGCCTTTTACTAAATTATTGGGAAATTTGTCCATATAAAAGAAAATTTCGTAAATTTTCTTTAAAAGCAAACAACACCGTTGTTACGCTCTCCTGAAAATTAAAAAAAAAATTCGCTTAAGTTGCTTTGCCCATAGATATCATTATGCAAAAATTTACCAAAAAAATAGCGAAAATACCCTCAAACCATTTAACATAGAAATAGCCCATCACTGATTTACTAATGTGACGTAATAACGTTATAAATTTTTATTTTACGGTACATTTAAATTCGTTAACAGCACTGATACATTACGCTCCAGCCATGTTCGCATCTAATTCTGCCTTTATGGGTTCCTTTTCAAGCTCATCACTTCCAATATCAAATTGTCGCCATTTACTGTGTCTATGTGATGATTTTGCTAACTACATAAAACACTGATTATTTAATTTCCTTTTCTTACGCTTCGTTGTTCTTAATGATGATTTTTCATTCTATATTTTACTTTTTCAACCCCCCGCCCTTCTGAAGTAGTTTTTATTTTTTGTTAACACTTTGAAGATGTTCCTGTGGCATTTGAAAAGGGCGAGTTTGAAAATTGCAAAACTAACTAACTAAATTGGGATTGCTGGAGTGCAAAAATATAAAATTACTTCTAAATTTTATGACTACCACCACTAAAAACAAACAACAAATTCACACTTAGAAGAACTTCAATTAGTGGCAAGTATGAAAAACACTGTGTGTGTGTGTGTGTGTCTGTGTGATTGAGGATGGTTCTTTTGCAGCAGTAAAGTAAAGAAAGTTTTTAAATTTAACAGAAAATATTTTTTTCAGCAAAATTTTTGTTTTGTAATTCGCCATTAAATTCAAAATTTTTGTTTCTTAAAGGGCCCTTTAGTTTAATATTCCTTGTCGTAGTACTTACTACTCGTCATTATAATCCTCTTGTTACTAAGTTTTTGTAGTTCTAATTATGCTATGGCTGATCGTTTCACGAGATTATGTTTTCAATATAATTATTTGTCTGAACTTGTTGATTTTTCTTTGAATTCTAATACAGAAGTTTTTCGATTTAACGAACATAATGGTTCTCAGGCCTGTTCGTTAAAGTGAATTGTTCGTTATATCCAGTACCAAATTAAAAATTAATAGCGTCGTCTATTTTATTCAGAACTATAAATATGTATACACCCCTATCGTGAATAATTTTTCGCCCTAAATTGTTTCCCTTTTCTGAAAACTGCAATCGTGAATAATTTTTCCCTTGAAATATGTTCACTTTTTCTTATATGTAATTCAAACAGAAATAATATCAACAAACATTCAAAAAACTAGACGTGAACGAATTTTTGAAAGCTGTTTTCCCATTTTTCGTCTTTGTTTTATCTAGGGAACTAAATACAAAATGTAAGTCGTTTTTATTTTTTATTGAATATTTTGATTATTAGAATTATTTTTAAGAAATCAATAAATAAATTGCAAAGCGACAGCCCTCTCAATAGGTTGCAAAATAATCGACCCATTGCATGTGGCTTTGTGAATGTTTCCAAAGATGTAGTGGACGAATTTCGGAGTTCTCTTGTAGGGGAATTAAATAGTGCTGGTCCTCCTCCTATAAAAAGTGTTGTTGAATGGAAAGAGGTAGTTGCATTATACGTATTGTAAATTTTTTCTACATACATATATAACTTGTAATAGGTATGGATAGACCAAAAAAGGTTTGTCCGGTCAAAAGCTGCCGCTAATTTAAAAAAAAACCAACGCGGAACAGGAGGAGGACCGCACCAAAAGCTTGTCAGTTAGCGAGCAGTGTATTTATGAGTTAGTAGGAATGACGGAGTCGGTAGAGGGTTTAGAAAATTCCATCTTTGAATTACCAGCGCGACGAGCTACTCGCTGTTGATGAATCTCCTCCTCTTGCAATGAAACAATCGCACCAATTCGAAACATATTTAAAAGCACAACTTAAGCTACGCTTCAATAGATTTAAATTACACAAAGATTTAAATTATACAAATTCTTCTTGCTTATTTTCACTACGTATTGATAGCGGCAACAAACGTTCCCATGAAATTCACGATAGAAAATTTCCCTTCTTGGGAAATAAAAATTTCATGGGAACAAAAATTTCACATTTTCTTTCACGATAGGGGTGATAGTGTTTTTTTAATATTTTATTAAAATTATAATAATTTTAAATAAATATTTATACAAAAATATGTATAAGGAAAAGAAAATTCATTAAAAAAAACTGTTGTACAAAAAAATTTGTTTGAGCAGTCTGTTTTTTTTTTTTTTTGGCAGGGATATATTTTTTTAATGTCATCTTCTTGAAGCTCTATCAAAAGTATTAAAGCTCTTCACAATTTTCGTTTTGTTTTATTTTAAAATTTTTGTTTGTAATATAAGGTACTTAATAGAAATAAAAATTTGAGTGTTCGTTAAATGCGATGTTCATTAAATCGAATGTTCGTTAAATTGGAAAACAACTGTATTAAAAGCAATAAAATCATTCTTTTTCTTAACTCACAACTTATAAACTTTTATTATAATTCTAGTGTAATTTAATATAATTTTAGTATCTTGTTATTAGTTTATAAGGATTGTGTCCCTTGACTAATTTTTAAATAAATAAAAAGCACTGTTGAAATTAAGATGAATAAATTAATAAATATATTCGAAGAAAGAAATTGTTTCTTTAAATTTTTTGTTTTGGCGATTTTGTTCCTTTAGGGAACTGTGTTAATGATAAATGCATTGCAGGGGCATTATACAGTAGAAAACATTAAGAAGAATGAAACGCTAGAAAAGTTTGCAAATAAAAATCATGAATAATGCCAAAAAAATAATTTTTGCTACACACTGTCTAAGAGAAAACAATAAATCTTCACAAAAAAATCTAATAAGTACTAAAAATGTTAAGCGACAAATAGCTTTGTGAAATAAGACAAGTTACAAATGTTTACGAAAATCCTTTGAGACAGACAACTAAAGCTTTTTTTAAAAAATATAAACAATAGTTTTGTGCTGCCTAATTTTTTGGCATATTTGACACCGACTGTAAAATACTAGCTAGCGACTAATAATTTATATTTTAATAGGTTCCATATAGATTTCTGTTTACGTGTAAAGTATGCAAGTTGTTGTGGTGGATTATCAACTGATAGACATCTGTGCTAAAGCGAGTTTGTGCGTTGCAAGTTTTAATGGTTTTAATAACCGAAATAAGTGCAGTATGATGTTTATACATCTAAATATGTATTCATTATTGAAACCAAAGTGCATAAGAAACAGAATCAGAGAAACTAGATAAGCACCGACATAGAATTGTATAAGTAGAAGCTGTGACAGGGGAAGAGCAAAAATGGGACGAAACTACTTTCGACAGCACCAGTTCTCATATTAAGAATAAATAGAAATTAAGATAATAGAGAACATTTTTAGAAATCGTTGGACATAACATTAACATCTAATTAAGATTAAAATTCACATACACAATAACATTAATGTAATTAATATTAAGGAAATGTCAATAGTGCAATTATACTGATTATTATCTATTGACGTTGTCACCAGTACTACTGAAAAATTATACCCAAACTAATGCTATCCAGTATTGTCATTTAACACAGGCTTGTCCTACGAAACCTACTGCGTCAATACTGACTAGTTAGTTCTTGTGGGATCATATGGAGAAAATGTCAATAGTAAGATTGTACTGACTCACTATTGACAATATTACCACACTGTGGGAAATGTCCGTAGTAAAACTATATTGCCGAGTAATATCCAGCTGTCGACGGCGAATCGTCCGCATTCTAGTAATTAAATATTAACCATTTACATAAATATGTACGGTAAAATACAAAAACAAAAACCATTCTAAATAAACAACTTAAAATTCTCTTACTTTCTCTCTCTCTCTCTTTCTACAAAATACATATAGAAAAAAAACTGTCTCATTTCTACACAAAGCAAATTGGACAAACACATATACACACTTCGTATGTGTAATAAGTAGGCATGTATTGTTAGCAACTTCAAACGCTTAAAGCTCCCAAAATACTAAACCGATTTAAATAAAATTAAGATTGTGCACATCTATCTAAAATCCCTATTAAAAACGTATAAATCTTTCCGTAATCGGTTCAGTATTACGGCTGTAAATGGGATCTCAAAAAACGTGTTTGCCTATTACGAGTAATTTTATAGATTCACTATAGACACTGTCACCACCAGCAAGAAATTTCGATAGTATAATTATATTGATCACCTATCGACGATGTCACCACTACTATTTTAATTTAGTTCAAACAGGTTCAAATATTTATTTAAAATAATAATTAAAATTATAATAAGGTTCAAAATATTGAGGTAAACTTTTTTTGCTTTTATTGCTAAATAACACAAAAAGAACTTCATTTCGTTTTAATGTAAAAACAAATTAATTAAAATTTATAAGCTCATTTCTTCGTGCCCGGCTTCGTACCTTTTAGATACATAAGTTTATAGTTTAACATCTATTAATCAAACGAAAGAGAAGACTTATTTCAAAAGAAATATATGTACATGTATGTTTGTAAAATAAATATTCCTACACTGTGCCTTTGAGCCGATATCAATAAAAACAATTGCCGTCGGGTTCCCCGCCGATTTTGAGCCCATCAAATTGATGATTTGTTTTTAACCGTCAAATATTTTCTCTGCCTATCAAAAACAAAAGACAAAAAAAAAACAATTTTTTGACAGTGTCACCAAAAAGACACCATAATTGTTGACAAAAATATTGACATGATTCTTTCATGGATTATTAACAGCAACATTCACATTAACATTAATGTAATTAACATTTACATTAACATTAGCATAGAGTAGACGGAAGATCTGGTCCAAAGACCGACACTGCGAACCTGATGGATCTTTTGTGCCATAGCTGTGTAAAATAAAATAAAACAATCTCTTTATGACGCTCCTTATGAAAGTCAGCACAGATATTGGAGAAGCCCGCCTAAAGTCATCCGAAAGCAGAAACTCAGAATGAAAAACAAACGCCTTCTACTGTTATACATAAGACGATACACTCGCAAAGAATGTGTGCCGTTGTCTCGTCATCATCTAAGCATAAACGACACAAGGGTGAACGAACTTTGTTACTTTTCCACAGAGGAGATTTCAGTCCAAAGTGTCCACACATTAACATTAAATTTTTTTTTTTGGATTTTTTAAAACTAATTTTATTTTAATTAAAATTAAAATTGACAAATTACTGAGCAATAACCAACAGCAGCATAGCTTCCCCACAGATTGGAAAATTCGTAAACGTATGTACGGGTATGCAAGCTTTTTTTAAAGAGTTTTTACTTTATCTCAGCAGAATTTCATACATGCATGTAGTATGCGTAGTGCTATTTCTGTTGGTTTATCAAAATGCTCTAAGCGATTGTAATATAAACTAGATGTTTATAACCATATTTACACTCATTGACACACAACACAGCTACAGATACTGTCAAACTAACACTTCTACAAGCTAGCATTTGAAACTTACTTACTTAATGGCTTCAAGAATCAATATGAATTCTAGCTAAATAAATACCCACACAAATGCAAACAAGCAAACAAATATTTGTACACGAATGTGTTATAATAATCATATTTTCTAAAGTTTATTAGATTTTTGCAATTGTTTCAAGAGCGCATGAAGCACTAACACTAATGCAAGTGTAATTGTATGGAATATAAAATTGTTTAAGTTGTTTAAATGAATTTTTTGGTTTCCCCCAAATGACACTTCTTATAGAAAGATAAAATACTAGCTGAAGGTTTGTTTGCATGAACAGAAAGGAAAAGAAGAATATGAGGGAGAAATACACACACACACACATATGTGTGTTATTCATATGTGTAAGTTTCAAATGTGCATCTGCCTGATGAGATTTTTAAATCAATTACTGAGTTGCCATTTTGTTATTATATATAAACAGAAATGGGAGTACTTCAAAGGAAGTTGAAAGCGTTGTATGTACATTAACGCAAACATGCAAGTGAGTTCTTAGGAGAGCTTGACGATTATTATACAATTAAAGCAATAGTGTTTACAAGCCGTATCCCAGCTAGCATTTGGAAAGATTACTTGACGAGCGCGATCAGTTCGCGATACTTTTTTTTAATCGTTCAGACGATTGCTGCGAGTAAAATTACTTTTTACTCTCCCAAATGATGCTTTTGCGTGTCATTCCCACGATTGTTAGACGAGTTAATCGTCGTTTACGCATTTTGGCGATGAAATTGATGATGGATGGACGAGTGTTTTTTATGTTATTCCACAATCGTCGTTTAAGTATTCTAATGACCATTAAACGATTGATGTTTTTGCGAGTCTTTTTGTTGTTTATGTTACTTCAAAATCGCCGTTTACGCATTCTGGCGATAGGAGAATGATAATAAAAAGTGTGGCTGCCTTCCTAAACGCCTGTATGCAGCGTCAAAGCAGTGTTAAAATCAAGCAATTATACTTTATAACACTGCAAATCGAATGCATTGTCTATAAAAATCATTGCCAATTTAAACAATGCGATAGTTGCGTTTATTTGGTTATCAGTTGCGAAACAGTTGACTTTACAAATGCTATACTTTGTCAAAGTTTGCGCGGTTGCGTTTGGGAATACGTAACAATGTCGCACTGCAAAGCAACATGCGTTTAGGAAGGCAGCCTATCTGTTTGATTGATTAAAGTGTTTTCTTATAAATTGAAGTGGCTTTTAAATTAAAATATGTACACATTTATTATTAAAAAATAAAAGCACAAAAAATAATTTTTTAAAAGAATCTTATACGATCCTTTCCGCGCATCGTAGAATAGTTATTACGGCGATTTATTCAAGGCTCGTTTGAAGTAAGAATACAAGAGTACAAGAATCTATTAGGCGCATCGCAGACGACTCATATGGAAGAGTACCCAGCCGTCTTGACACAGTTTCTCCCGTGTTGTATCGAACTTGCACGATGGGAATACAACATCGCGAACGATTAATTTAATCGCCCGCTTCGATCGCGGAAGATTCTTCAACGATCGAAAATGCTAGCTGGGATTTATACCACACTTTTATTAGTAGCGGAAGTCAATAAGTCTCATATCAATCATCCTTATTGTGAGCAAAAGGCGAACATTTTCTTCACATCAAATCTTTCACGTTAATAAAAAAATTGTGGAAAACATAACCAAAGTAGTAACCGAACACAACAACAAGAAAAAATTGCCGACCGAAATTTTGGGTAAAAGAAACTCATTCATTTCATGTGCACTTTTATTTGCGATAAGTATGTTATCGTACATCGAAAAACGATAACTTTAGAGGGGGAAAAAATCAAGGATTTTCGAAAATGACAAAATTCACAACACTTTAAAAAATTTTATAAGTGTTTTGATTAAAACAAATTTATCATTTCATAAAAAGTCGAAATTCACTACATTTTCAAAAATTTACTAAGACTGCCTGGAAATTTTTAAAGATTTATACATTTATGTCAAATAAAAAACATTTTGCAATAATTTATAAAATTCATTCCAATAATTACATCGTCCACATACGAAAGTTCAGATACAGAACAAAAAAAGAAATATTTTCTACAGACAAGAACGGCACAGAACTGCAACGAAAGGTAAAAACTAATGAGACGTTTAGACTTACTTTAGCAAGTGAGACTTCCAAATTTATATTTTAAGGCCAGAACTAAATGCAAGTTTTCCAAAATATTCCGCGAGCCATAATTGGCAGGTAGAATTTCACACAAAACATACATCATTTTTGCTCTCCGTGAAGTCTTTAAAAAAAAGATGCAATTTTTCATATAATTTGGAGAAAAATTCAAAAAAATGTATATTTCAATTATATACTGAGGCAACTCTTACTTGCAAATAATGCAATTGTGGCTTATCATTTTCAAATAATTCAATATTTGCTGTTAATAGTTGAGCCGCACATACAAATGCACTTGGGGTCTATTGATTTTATTTTCCTAGACAAACAAATTATGGCTGCCATGTGTACGAAGAATTTGTGTTGAATTAGTGCAGGCCTTAAAAGCAATTTTAGTTTTCAATTTAAACAACATTATTGATACAAACAATTAAGTTAAACCCAATAAGTTTATTTGATTTTTGTCGGTTAATGTGTTTAGCTGTATGTAGACTTGTTAAATTAAGTTTTAATTAGTGGCAGAGGCAGCAAGAAATTGACGAAAATATAATTAGAAGAGAAAAGTAAGAGATATAAAAATTTAAGTCGAATGATGGTTCAAAACGGCCGGTCCTGGAAGACTACTCTGTAATTCGATTCCAAAAGAAAACTGTTTTAATTTGTATGTTATTTATGTACATTAGTTAATTAATATTCGAAAGGATTTTCTTTCGTTTCGAATTGCCGAGTAACCTCCCAGCCAGCATTTGTCAAAAAGAGGACTACTTTGTAGCTTGTCATCCGTAGATAAACTTCCATAATAAAACACATTTCAGCATTATTTATTGCATTTCGGCTCCTTGGCGCTAAATTGTGGTAAACGATTTTTTTCTCCTAAATTTGTTTTCTTGAGATATAATGGACCCCATGTTATTTTAAAAATATAAAATTGTCCAAATTTTCGATAACTTTTAAAATACAAACTGTAGGATTTTATCATAAGCCCATCACATTATACACAGAGCCAAAACTGCCTAATAGAATCAAGAAGATTTTCTCTATGAAACGTTTTTAGGCTAAGGGGTATCCCAGCAGAAAGAAGAGAAGATTTTTCCGAAGAGATTCCTTATTATTTTCATGTGGTAAATCTTTTTGATTTTATCAAGAAGGGAAAAACATAAAATCTAGAAGAAAACTTGTTATTCACAATTTTTTCACTCAATTTCCGTTATTTTTGGCACCAAAAAAACAATCCATAGAGAAAAGCTTCTTGATTCTATTAGGTTTTCTTCTGAATTGTATAAAATAGGGATTTCTTATTGATTTTATTAGGCTACCTAATTGATTTTTTCAAAAAGGTTTCCCTTATTGATTTCATTTGGTTCCTATATAATCATGTGTAAATCATCTCCTTGATTTTAATAATAAGGAAATCTTCTTGACTACATTAAGTTTTATTAGGTATTCTACTTGATTTTTTCAAAAAGGTATTCCTTATTGATTTCATTAGGTTGCTTGTTATTTCATATTTGTTATTTCACCCAATCCTCTTTTTACACGGTACATACGTTCCAGAAAATATTGTGTAAAAAAATAGTGTAAAAAAAGACACACCGTAATGGAAAATACAATAATCATATAAAGAAAATTGTAAATCCTATATAACATACATACGTATATAATCATATAAAAAAAGGAACAGCTAAATTAAAATTAAATTTTTTTGTCCATTAACAAAAAAACGTGTAAAAACTGAATAAGTTTTGTATTGCTATTTACAAAAAAATGTCAAAATAGGATTATGTGTATATAACTCAACATAGTGACAATTTTTTCCCCGTTATTTTATTTTCTTTGAACTTGACAAATAAAATTAAAATAAAATTTAAACTTAACTAAATAAATAGTTGATTTTTTATGCAAAGAAAACAATATAAAAATTGTTGGTAAGAAATTTATAAACCTGAACTTTTCACAAAGATTTCAATCTTATTTAATCGGCAATGAAACGGAAACATATGCCGTGATAAACTTGATCGATTTAGACGGACCGCCCATCCATTTTTACTTACTGAACAATGGACTTAAAGTTATTCGAGTAAAAAAATACTGGTAATAGCACTTACTTTTTATTATTATATCAAATGAATTCCTATGTAAATATATTAATAAAAAATCAATAAAATTATTAATAAAAAATCAATAAAATTATCAAATAAAATCAAGAAGAATTATTTTTTTAAAAAAATCAATAAGATAGCCTAATAAAATCAAGAAGAAAACCTTTTTGAAAATATCAATAAGAAAACCTTATAAAATCAAGAAGAAAACCTTTTTGAAAAAATCAAGAAGAATACCTAATAAAAACCCTAAGTTTCCTTCTTGATTTTTTCAAAAAGGTTTTCCTTATTAAAATAATAAGACTTCCTTCTTGAAAAAAAATCATAGAGATATCTTATTAATTTTGTTCTATTTTATTAGGTTTTTTCTATTACTGTTTTTTTCTGTGTACATATATAAAACATATTTCAAAATAATGAAACAAAAACCTTCTACTAAAAAAAATTTCAATTTTCAAAAAGGGGTAACTTGTATTATTATTATCATAAGACACATAAAGCATTAAAAAGTTAAATCCTAGGCAAATAGCACATGCACACACCGGTATGTTTAGACAAGCAACAGCTAGAAAAACAGAAAAATGTCGTTTTTCTGTATTGTAACACTTTTTAATTTGTAGCCCCCATTTACTAGGTGCCATAAAGAACTTTGTTCTAAAACTCAACAAATAAGTGCATTTAGTGCTTCTAAATCAAGATTATATATTGTCTGCTGAATTACTATAATTTTCCGTGGTTGGGGAGAGGCAAAGGAAAATTCAATTATTTCTATATGATTCGTCTGAAAAAATCGTCCACACATTTATTTATTTAGTACATGAGATGCTGCAATTTAACAACAAAAGTGTTTGTCTTCTGTCTTTTGTAGCTCTAGAGCAGCACATTCTATTCATTTGTTGTACATGATTTCTACAAATAAATAATGAAACCGAACAAAGTCTGCAACTTAAGACAAAATCGCTGATGGCCCATAATAAAATCGTTTTGAGTAACTCTCTTAATATTATTGTTTGATTTGCTTTTTGCATTTTTTGGAAACACTGTAACATTGTTGAGAGAATTAGTGTCAAAAATTGAGAGCATAATAAAGAAAAAACGCTGTAAAAATCAAATAGATTATATTTCACGACCGCATTTTCTGGCCAAATTTTATGTCAAACTGTATGGAAAACATCGTTCAGCTCCAATTCTGTTTTATAATTAAGCCATAATTTAACATAACCAGAACCAGAACCCCCTGAAAAGTGCTGAAATACATGAAATACACACAAACAAAGATGAGGTTATGTTGCGGCCTCCAAAAACAACGTGGTGATATTATGCCGTGTATGTTGGAATTGAATTAATTTTTCATTGTTCTTTTTTTTTTTGAAATACAATTATAGGATGTTTAGCGTGACATAAATAACTTTGAATTAAATAACTTTGCTGTCACTATTATTAGAGTATCCACTGTATGCCTTTCTCTCATTTGATTTATAAATTTGACTTAATATTTACATTGAAAAGCCTACAAATTGTCATGTTATTTGAACAATTTGTACAATTTCCACACACAATCTATTGACTTGAGTTGTGTATGGAGTAGAAAATGAAGTGCAAGTCGTTTCATCAGTATTTTGTTAACATTAGTTATCATGCGTTCATTTATTTGTTAATACAACTCAAGGAATTTGTGAGCTCAAGTGTAATAGACAAAATATTAACAGATAAATAAAACTTAAAGATAGTTAAATATTTGCAGAAATAACTTCAAGGAAATTTTTTTTTGAGTTAATAATATTCAAAGTATATTAAATATTAAATTAAATTTAAATTTATCTAATTTGCTTATTATCCTATATAGGATAGATTGTAAATAAAGTTTGTTATGAAAAAAATATATATTAAATATTGGAAACTAGAAGAAAAATAATTGCAGCAATTTTTGTGGCATTCTACTTAATAAAACGTTTAAATATAATTTTATTTGAAAAATCAGTAATTGAGATTAAAGACTTTTGGGAGTTTGAGAAATCAGACTTCAGGAAACATGAAATATGATTTTTGGAAATAAATTTGCAGCATAAGTTCAAAGAGAGCGCTTTAGGTTGTACAACTTGCTCTATTATCGGACTAGTGCGTTCTGCGAAGCTTGTATTATTTAAAACAATGTATGGTGAATGAAGCTCCTCCACAAAAAAAGTGTAACAGCCACATTTTCACATTTAGAGCAATGTATGCATGTGGTGATATTTATTTTACTTTATTTATTTAATACCAATAACCTAGCTAATACAGGCCATAAACGGTTACAAATTTCTACTATCAAACTATTTCTGCTATAAATAAAATAACATTTCATATAAAAATATTTATTATATTAAACTTAAAAGCAGGGGGAAATTATGTAAGAATAATAGCATCATCCATCCCAACACAGTTTCAAAAATACATAAAATTATGTGTTATAAAATATTATTTAAATCGCTTACCTAAATGAGATAAATAAGGGATAAGCACCAGAAGCCCTCAGAAGTATTCGAAAAGGATTGAAAAAATAAACAATAAAAAAGCAAAGGGAAACAACTCCGCATCAGATAGTTCTAGAAATAGTCTCTTTTTATACGTTACCACTTTCTGTATTATAGTACAAAAACTGTACTATTTAAAAATGTTTGTATTATTTTTGTACCATGAAATTTTTGTATCAGTTTTGTACTATTCTACTAATTGTAGAAAAATAAAAAAAAAATTAAAACAGCAAATTTACCAAAGTATATTAAGAATCTTTTTCATATTCTTTTGGTATTTTAACTAATTTTAATGTGATTTTCCAATCAGAATCTCCAATGGTATACAAACAAATTGTTTTGCCTTATTATATAAAAACAGATATGTTTTATAATAAAATAAGATTTATTTTTGATTAATCACACAAATGAATTTTTTTGTAAAACAAAATTAAATGTATGTACATATATTGGTGTCGCTCCACAAAAGACTATTTATTTCATTTTGTTCGGAATCAGAACAAGAAAAAATGTATACCGATTTCAGAAATTTTTAAATTGAAGTCATTACCCAAATTAAAAAAGATTAAATTTTGTGATAACATAGATATAGTGGATCCAAAATTTGCACAATCATTTGAAATAAAATCGTTATCAAATTTTAAAACCAGGGGGCAAATTACGGCATTCGATATCAAACGAAATTTCCATACAAATTAAAAAAAAATTTGTATGCGATTTCGTTCAATATCGAATGCCGTAATTTGTCCCCACATTTCCTTGCGTTGAAATAGATTACCAAAAAGTAGACAATGAGTGGTGCGAACATGCACTTTAAGACCACAAAGAGCGAAATCTTTCTCATCACTTAGATGTCGAAATTTATTGGACAACAATTTTTAAAATAAAGAATTGTACTGTTGAAACTCGCTTCCCAAATTTAGAAACTTTTATAAAATTTCTTCTAATATTACCATTTTCTAATTCTTCTTCCGTAGAAAGTCTTTTTAGTAAGCTAACCAATATTAAAATGGATTCGAGAAATAAATTGTCAACTGACACAATTGCATCTATTAGTTTTACAAAAGAACGTGTTAAAAACCGGAGGTTCCAATTTTGAACCTACTGGGGAAATAGTTCTTACTTTTTATTTTATTGAAAAAATCTATTGATATTTTGTCGGTACAAAAACTGTGACCACTGAAATACATATGTACATATGTATGTAGATATGTGTATATATAAAATTGATATATGTATGTACTTAGATAGTATATATGTAAAGTACAAATATAATCTCTACTTATGATTTTTAAATAAAAAGAATATAAATAATATTTATACGTAATTGTTGAACTGTTTAAGATATATATTCAAATGAAAATTTATGGCTTGAGTTCAAACCTGAGTTTACCCATATCTTCTTAATTTTAAGAAATTATTTTTGGATAAATTCATTGTTTTTATTAAGAGAGAACTTTTTATTTGAAACAATTTATTCATCAGACTAGCAGAACGGATCAGTACTGATTTTGAGGTCGCTACACCATCTCATCAGCGTTCTTTGTTCGATTTTACCACTTTTGACGGTGGATACTAGTATTTAGTCTTTTCTAAGTTTAGCTTTAAGCCAGGGGGCAAATCACAACAATCGATATCGAGCAAAATTTCCATACAAATGCAGAATTATTTATTGTATCGTTTTTTATCTTTTGTCAAAAATTCATATAAATATCTTGTTTACTCGCCTCTTGAGGGGTCAATATTTTTTTATTTTTCCATTGAGGTGTGAGTAAATTAAAAACTTTAAACTCGTTTTCTGAAGAACGCGATTTTTTTAGATATGACTACGTTGCAATAAAGGAGCGATATATAAAGTGAAATTTCTATGTTTTGTTTTACTGTCTGTCACCATGAGTAATTTTTATTTTTTTTAATTCCACTAATTATTATTTCGTATTTTTAATTATTTAACAATTTCTATTTCAAACAGTTTTTTTTTGCTTTAAATGAAAACAAAATTTGCATTTAAAGAGCTCTCAAGGCAGTGGGTGAGGGAGGAAGCGAGGTAGTGTATTTATGTGGTTAGCAAACATATTTATTTTCTATAATTTCTGCTTACAATGTTAAATATTCATTAAAAGCGCTTGTTTCAGTTTTTGTTGCTGCTGCTGCCACTTGACTTTGTATGCAAAAGTGCGTATCTCAGGTGTGGAAAATTCGCTACTATTCGGTGTTCTTTTTTATAGTTTTGTTATTTACAAAATTTATTATAGGAAGTATTTGTTTAGTTATTTTTCATTTTGAAACATTAAAATAAATTTAAATTTTGTGTATTGCATAGTGGGACAGATACGAAACATGTGACAATAATTGACACATATTAAAATAGAGTAGTGTACACTAAAGCTCCGATTTGCATCGTTCATGGGGAGGGGAGAAATGCGACGCATATCGTATCACTTTTTTCTATAATAAATGCAATGATTTCGAATTTATTGGGCTAAAAACTAAAAAAATATTTGAAAACAATTTATATTTTTGATAAAAATAAGTCATATGAAATACATTTTCATTTGCTATTTGTTTTCATTCAATAAATGTTCTTAAAGTAAGAAATAAAAAATAAATTTACACCAAAGCAACTAAAATTAATAAAATTAATTTTCATGTACGTAAAGGTTGTCCCAAAATTAACACAAGATTTCAATTTGTCGCCATTTGTGCAGTAAAATTTTGGTAGCTCTAAAAAAATATTCGACAGCAGACAGTTTAGGGTTTGTAAAAATTGAGGGTTTCAGGATAGAACAACGTGTCTTCATTAATAATGAAAACTTGCCGGCCGCAGTTCGAAAATTTCGTACAAAATATGGTCGGAGTAGTGTTTCACCTTCGTTGACTGTAAAGAGATTGATTGAAGAATTCAGGGAGACTGGATCCATTGGAGACGCCAAACACACTGGTCGTTCAAAAACAAGCCGTTAAAATGTCGATATCAAAGCACTGCGTGAGAGTGTCGAAGACAATACCGGAACCTCATTTCGGCGTCGTTGACAAGAATTGCAAATTTCAAGAAGCTCTCTACAGCATATACTGACTAAAGATCTGTGTCTACATGCTTACAAAATTCAATTAACACAACTACTGGGCCTAATGACCCTGTACAGCGAAGAGAGTTCGTTGAATGGATTATTGAACATCAACAAATGGATGATGATTTTTCGAGCAAAACCATTCAAAGCGATGAAGCACATTTTCACCTTGATGGCTTTGTTAGTCGCCAAAATTGCCGCTTCTGGGGTTCTGAGAACCCAAACGTGAATGCCGAAAAACAAATGCATCCACAATGCATCACTGTTTGGGCTGGAGGCACAATTGCATCATTTTTTTTTTTTAATGAGGGTGGTTAAGCAGTGACTGGTGCTCGATATGGCGACATGATAACACAGTTCTATCTGCCGCAATTGCATGATTTTGCTGTGGCCACATGCCATAGAGCCCACGAAACAATTCAATTAATACGTGAGACATTATTTCCAGGTCGTGTACTCTCTCGTTTAGGTGATCAGAATTGGCCCCCAAAATCGTGTGATTTAACATCATTCGATTAATTTTTATGGGGTTATTTCAAATCACAGGTCTATGTCAACAAGCCCACAACCACGCATGTATTAAGGGAGGAACAATTCAACGCTGCATCAACGAATTTCAACAACATTTGTGCAAAATGGTCATGGAAAATTTCGACAAATGAGTGCGTATGTGTATGGAAAGCTGCGGAGGCCATTTGCCCGATGTGTTATTCCATAAATAACCCTCTCCCATGTACTTTATGATTCAATAAAAAAATGACAATCAAAAGACTAAAAACTGTGTTTTCTATTTAATTAAAATATTGCGTTACTTTTGGGACACCCTTTATTTACTATTCACATGAATATTGAGGAACAAATCATAAAATAAATGTTATTCAGATGATAAACCTAAATTATCAACACTTATTTCTATTTCGGTGACAAAGCTGTCTAATGGCTAATAAACTATCATTATCAAACTAATCTTTGTGAGATAAGAACATTTCTTTAAATAGTCACCTTCCTCCAAATCTAAGCGGATGTTGTGACACAAATCGAAAACGAAGCTACGCAAGTTGACTCGAAGCAAATCGGAATCAAAACGATGCAAATCGAATCGACACAAATCCAAATCACAATGACTTAAATCGGATTACACAAATTTTTAAAAAGCTACACAAATTGAAAAGACAGAAGTCGAATCAACGCAAAACGGGGCTTTAGTGTATTCGAGTTTGGAGTTTTGTCGATTTTTCACATGTGAAATGATGCTTTGCTAATCATTAAAAAAAACAAAGATTATTTTGGAACTCAAAAATATATTTATTTGAAGTATATTTTAATGGCCTTATTCACAAACGATTAATAAAGTTATTGTAGGTTTAATGTTGGATTTTTATATGGGAAACCCGGTTTTAATGTACACATTAACTTTATTAAGCGTTTGTGGATAAAGCCATAAATGTTTAAAAACAAAAATAACTTTAAATTGACTTTCAGTAGCATTTCAAAAAACCATGCCTGGTACGTATGCAAAACTTAATCAAATGAAATAAAATGAGCGCATAAATAAAATATGAGTTATGATGGGTCGTCGGGTGGCAGTTTTGTTTATAATATATTGCCCCTACAAAACTATTACTCTTTGTATATGAGAGGCTAAAATAATAGAGAAAGAATACAAATGAAGAGTGTTTAAAAGTAGTTATTTATGAAGTGCCTTACACGCTAGAACATACTTATGTGCAATAAGGTGGTCCTCTGTTACATGAACAACAAAAAAGATACGAGAGAGCAGTTTTGTTTTCTAATCTAATACAATACCAATCACTAAATCATTCGAAAAATATTTGGAAATCACTTAAACTTACTGAAAAATGGAATCAGCAAATACTCGTATGTGCGAATATTTTGGACTAGGTATTGTACGATTAATAAATTATTTCAACTTTCTGATTAAGCAAAATCTTACTAATCGAGTGTTTGATTAATCAAAAAATTCTATTAAAAAATATATATTAAATTTATTATTCGAATTTCAACAAACAAAACTTTTTGAAATTTTATTATTCAATTTCATGAGAAATTTATTGATTCTGATGAATCAGAATTTTCAATAATTTCATTTTGAAAATAATCGTAATTTGAGTTTATACATTTTACTTTTGGGCAATTAAATTTTTTTTCTATTTCATTCCTTTGTGTTTGTATTTATTAATTTAATTGTCTTTAAAATATTTTTATTGTATGCTTTTGAAAAAAGTTAATAAAATTTTAATAATCAAAATTGAAAATATTTTATTAATCAAAATTTAAAATATTTTATTAATCAAAATTGAAAATATTTGATTAATCAAAATTGATAATATTTTATTCATCAAAATTGAAAATATTTGATTAATCAAAATTAAAAATATTTTATTTATCAAAATTAAAAATATTTGATTTATCAAAATTTAAAATATTTGATTTATCAAAATTGAAAATATTTTATTAATCGAAATTTAAAATATTTTATTAATCAAAATTAAAATATTTGATTTATCAAAATTTAAAATATTTGATTTATCAAAATTGAAAATATTTTATTAATCGAAATTTAAAATATTTTATAAATCATAATTGAAAATATTTGATTTATCAAAATTAAAAATTTTTTATTAATCAAAATTGAAAATATTTTATTAAACAAAATTGAAAATATTTGAAAAATAATATGTTGAAAACTTTAGCTGTCTAGCTAAACGTATTAAAATACTGGGTTAGATAGTGAACTGTATAATTTTACCAAGTTATAGGTCCAAAACGAAATTGTTTATGGTCTAAGCAAATACAAAAGTGTACAAATAAATAAATAATTATTTTTAATGATTTCGATCGATTGGAGCCACTTCAAAATTTTTAACTTTCCACTGATATCAATACAATTTTCGATAATCGAGTTTTCATCACAGCTCGACGTTTTAAGGTCATGGGAATCTATTCCGACTATTTTTACGAAGTGGTCCGTATGTGCGTATGTGATAGAAAATTTATAATTTTTGAAAGCCTTTAGAGTTGAGTTTAGTGAGATCTGTTTCCATATTTTTTTGCAATCTCGATTTCGAAACTGTTACTTATTCGCATAATTCTAAGAGGCTGAAACCGAGAATTCAAGCACAGTTTTCAGGGGCCTCTCTAATATAAATATTTGTATTTATAACACTTAAATGTGTGTAAATTTGCAGTTATTATTGTTGCTGCTGCTGTTAGTTATGTTTCTTTATTAAGTCAATACTTGAAGTGTAAAAGTGGCAAAAAACTACACAGGCAAGGAAGGCATGCACCTACAGTGGCGAGCAAAAGTCTAAATTCAACTTGTAGGCCCAATAAAGCAAACATAAAAATGTAATAAATACAACAGGATTCTTTTTATTTGCATTTTTATTGAATTCAATAACATAAGAAACTACAATCGGAAATGAGTTTTCAATATTACAAATTAAACTCAAGATTTTTGCAATTATTTAATTCGAATCTATGTTTTTTGTTATTCTATTTGCTTTCTTATCATTCATAAATTGTTTTGGTATACTATTTATTTATTTATAAGACTAATAGATTTTTACATTCTTGCTGACTAAATATGAATAACAAAAACCAAATTATATAAAAATAATTGGTTCAACAATTTAGATATAAAGAATGATTTCTCTTCAGTACGCCAGTACTCTCAGATAAGTCCATAATGTGGTAGCATTTATTCTAGTTAACACATGCGCCACGAAAAGAGTAATTATTAGGATATACAAAACGATAGTATTTTAATGCCAAGAGTTCAAAATTGGGGTCGGTCGTACAGGAACGATGAAGTTTAGTTGACTGAGTAGGAAATCTGAATTAACATCACCACGAATCAGGCCCAGAAAAAATAAAGCGCTCAGCATCAGTCGTCGATTTTTTAAAATTGGAAGTTTTATCAAAGCAAGTCTGCTATGATACGGCGGCAAGACATACGAATTCCATCCAAGACCACGAGGACAGAAAACTAAAAATTGTTTTTCTACCGATTCAATACTATTTATATGAATAGAATAACAAAGATCGCAAACAATTAATCCATACTCAAGGATTGATCGAACAAAAGAGGTATACAAAAGCTTTGTAATAGAAGGATCTAGAAATTCCTTAGACCGGTAGTCCATGAATCCAAGTACCCCAATAGACTATTTGCCATTGTAGAGATGTGATCGCAAAAGTTCAGCCTGTGATCCAACAATATGCCAAGATCCAATATAGTTTGAACTTCAGTTAAAATAGCAGTATCAATGTAATAAGAAGTCTCAATAGCAGTATCAATCACATTGTGTTTGAAAAATAACATGCGTTTTCATTTCATAATGCTATTTAACTTTAATAAATTAACCAAAATAATCAAAAGCCGGACTCGGATTAATTGCATTTTCATTTAGTCTAAAGTAAAAAAAAATGTGTCGCCGTTGTTACATTCTTATGGGTTTAATTGCTCCTTTGAGTCGAAAATTTTTGTTCTCCACTGTGCATACATAAATACCCACACATACACACAAAAACACACACATGCACATAAACTTATCAGTTTTCTGCATTTTCTACACGCACATAAAAACATATTTTCATTATTTATGGTTTGAAAAAATTTAGAATAATAATAACAACAACAACCACTACAAGTACGCACACTACTGTTGCAACTATTTTAAATATATTTGCAACAAAACATCAATAGAATGTTGATGAATAAATGAATGAATGCATTTTTCACTTGAGTGGAATACGCCAGAAGAGTTCTTATTTGTTTTTGTTTAGTATTGTATTCTTTTCTTTTTTGTATCTTCTTAGCTGTGAGTAGTTTTTGAAATAAATTAAGTTTAAAACATGAATAAGAAGAGTTAATTTAGTGGCTGTCACAGATAATATTTCATTAAAAATAGTTATAAATGGTACAAAATGATGAAATTGTGCAAGTCACGAACCGATAAGGTCAATGGATAAAGAGAAATGACTTTGCAGCTATTTTTGAACAGTTTAACTGCCTGTTCGTCGATATCGAAAGAAACATTTCTTTCGAATTATTACATTTAAAACAAAAACAACTTTTAAAATATTGTATTTGTTTTAAATGTAATTATGCGAAAGAAAATTTTCTTTCGATATCGAAGACGTTTTTATAAAATTGCAACATGTCATTTTTATCAACATAATTTATTTGCCTTATAAATTCCTTGTCTATCTTGTAAATTTAGCTAATTTGTGTGACGAAATATCCATACTTGAAATCATCAGTTTGAACAGATTCTGGGAAATGCAAAACTAATAGAATTATGGAGTCAGTGGTATCGAACAATTCCGGATTTATTATATCCATTTTTTTTTTAAGATTGCATTTGATTTGCTTCAAAAGAAATCTTTTTTTAATTTCTTGAGCGTTTCGTATACAAAATATGTTGCAATTGGTTTTGAATTCAGCCAATTTGTGTGTCGAAATATCCATACTTGAAAGACTTCCATAATTCCCAAAATTAAAATCTTCGCACAAAGTGCCGTCAAAAATTCTTACGAGTCAAAAAAAATTGCTTAGGATTGTTTCAAATGTCAAAGATATTCGATTACATGAAATATGGATTTTAGTATTTTCACTTTGCATTTCTAAATTTAAGTAATGGCAACACAAACTCTAAAAATTCCAAATTAAATTAAGAAGATATGGGTAAACTCAGATTTAAACTCAAGCCATAAAAATTTCATTTCAATATCTTCAAAATTATTCATAAGTTTTGTCAAAATCGGCTGTCTAATGTGAGCGTAAAAGGGATCTAAAAAAAACGTGTTTGCCTATTAATTATATGGATAGATCAAATTTTTTTATTTTTTGAGAAATTAAAATGAGTTTTTACTTTTATTTTATTTTCTTTTTAATAATTTGAAAAATTAAAATCTTTAATTATACCATTTTTTTCTTACAAAAATAGTGAAAAAGACGCCATATGTATACTTCAGTAACTGTGCGTAGTTACTAAAAATATCTTAGATTTTTTTGTTTTCATCCCAACTACTACATACAATTATGCTGCAATTTACATTTTCAATAGTACTTTGAAAACGCTTCTATTCTCTTCCATTATAAGTTATTTCTTTCAATTACTACCATGACATTATTAAAGTATAATAAGCAGAAATAATTCATGATTAAATTTTTTAACAAAGAAACAGAATACTAAACGAATGTTGTAAAAAGATAACAACATAAATGTCAACAAAAAATCATAATAGTAAACAACACTAATTACGACCTGCATTATCATGATAATAACGGTAATATGGCAATGACAAAATGGCCAAAAGAAAATGGGGGAAAAATAACAACTCAAAAAGTTAATTTTTTAGGAATGTTTTTTTTTAATAATTTGTGATGAAAAAATATATGTATAGAATAACTTGCTGATGGATACTTTGTTTGCAACTGGGGAAAAATATTCATAATCAAGAAAATTGCAGGAGAGAAAATTAACTGGGAAAAATGTAATGAAGCAATAAAAATAAATTTAAAAAATAATGCGGTTCATGTTCATCTTCATTGGAGAGATTGGCACCGTTCAGGTGATTAGCATAAATCGTGCGCGATTAGTTTTTTTTGTTCATGCATGAACGTGAGTATACCAAAATTGAGCGTGAGTGAGTTGATTTTTGGCATGATTGTTTCGTGATAATTTTTTTTGCTTCATACCAATATGTATGTTTCATTTAATTTTTAAATTATTCTATAGTTTTTTTTTTATAAGTATAATAATTGATTCTGACTAATTTTTTTCCAACTCACGTGAGCGTGCGTGAGCCGTAAGAAATATAAAGACGCGCATGAGTAAATTTTTTTATCGTTTGCGGGCATCAGCGTGAGTGAAAAGTCACTCAAGATCCCACCTCCAGTTCATTGCTGCTTTCTTCGAAAACAATTCCAGATAAAAGGTTTCAAATTTGTTTTCCCTTAAATAATTCCACATATCAAAAATTCATTATTTCAAATCAGATGACATGAATTATCGATCGACTTTGTAAAGCGGTTTGTACATTTTCAAACTACAAACAAAAATTGTATACAAACATAAAATGGATTCGTCAGTGCAGAAAATGTATTTACATATTTTGCATCAAATTATCTAAACAAAAGGTTTTATTATGACACTGACATGACAAATCATGAATAGCTGAATCGTATTAGCTGATTTGAGTTATGAAGAAATTATTGCAAAACTAATTTATTTTTAAAAAATGCATTAGCTGAATAGAAATGTTTAGTGAAATTTATACTTTTGTCTTGATTTTTCACCATTCAATGATTTAATTTATGAAGAAATTGTTGCAAAACTAATTAATTTTTGAAAATTCCTTTAGCTGAATTACATTATTTGCAGATGAATAGACTTTTTTTGTGAATTTTATACGTTTATCTTGTTTTTTACTATAAAGACCATTCATTGATTTAATTTATCAATAAATTATTGCAAAGCTAACTTATTTTTGCAAAATTTATTCACTGAATTACATAATCCGCAGCTGAATATCCATTTTTAGTGAAATGTATACTTTCAACTTAATTTCTTTAATATAAAGAAAATTCAGTGATTTAATCTATGAAGAAATTATTGCAAAACCAATTAATTCATTTTTAAAAATTGCTCAGCTGAATAGACATTTTCGGTTAATTTTATACTTTTGTCTTGTTTTTTGTTTTTACTATATAGACCATAATATATTTAGCTAAATATGTATGTATATAGATTTCTCTGCTGAAAAAAGTTTTTAAGCTAAAAATTTTATACATTTTCAAAATTATTGATATAGTGTGTATATCAATTTTAGTATTGTATAAATATCGTTTCTCAACACATATTCCGAAAAATATTTTAAATTAATATTTTTTTCTGGTGATCAATTTAATAATGCATTGCTGAATTGATTATAGAATTTACTTTTCAGCTGTTAAACAAAAGCTGATTAAGCACATGCTTCCTGGCTTGCCAGGAAATCAATGCGAGTTTAGTATAATTTGCCTAAAATTTATATTTTGTTTGAAGAACTGTCTACTTCACATGACATGACTGATATCCAGGTTAACCACCACAAACAACAACTAGATACAGAGATACATGTACACATACAGCCAAGTACACACACACGTACACAAACATTTCGAAACTGATACTTTTTGATTTGAAGGAGTTTGAGTTGACAAAACAATAGCTGCAAACAATTCATAAAACTAAAATTCAGGTAAAGGAAACGCGTACAAAATAAAAGATGGAAGTAGTAAAGAATTGTAGTTTGTTTTTTATTTTGTATAGAAATTGTTGAATAATTCATAGTCAGGTTATTGAGAAATGATTGAATGAAAATACAAGATAAAATATTGTGAAAACAAATCTCGTTAATGGAATTAAAGCAATATTATTATTATTAGATATTTACATTTTTCAAAAGAGTTTTCAACTATTCAGTTATTCACCATAACAAATAGTGAGTAAAATATGTGTTCAACTATTCAGTTATTCACCATAACAAATAGTGAGTAAAATATGTGTTCAACTATTCAGTTATTCACCATAACAAATAGTGAGTAAAATATGTGCACCCCTATCGTGAATATTTTTCCCTCGAAATGTTTCATTTTTCCCTGATGTTCCAATCGTGAATAATTCCCGCGATAAGTGATTGCGTAAGAAAATAAATTCTCTTCATCATGAATAAAATTTTTCAGGGGGATTTTACCACTTTTCCCTTGGTTTTGTTCACTTAATTTTTGCAAGTGAAATGAATAAAAACATCATGTAATTTCAACATTTTCCTTATAATTACACATCTAAGTTTATAAATATTTCTTTTTAGGACAAGATCAGTAAATACTGTTCATTATTCTTAATAATAATTCCTCACAAAATCTTTTTCGACAGAGATCTTTTTGGTATGTAACTATTGTTATAGACTCATTCACTGCACCTAAAATATTTTAAATTCATCTTTATTAACAAAAATGTGTATATCTTTATTATTAAACTTTAATTTGTTTAATTTGTAAGCTTTGCAAATCTTCTTCCCTTTTATACATTCACTGAGGGGAATAAAAAACTCATAGGAAAAAAAATTCCACTTGTTATTAACTTTAGATGAAAAAAATTCCTGGATTTCAGTTAGATGTGAAAAAAAATAAAACCAGCAATGCTTTAATCTTGGATTTTGGAAAGAACTGCATATTAGAGATGGTATCGTAATTGAATTTTCACTCACGCTTATTCAAGCTCTCGATAGAAAAATTTTACATACAGTCGCAAGTATGCGAATTGATGATGGAAAATTTCGTCATAGTTTTTAATATTATGTTGTGAAACGTTTAATTGAAGATACTTTACGTTCTTCCGATTTCAATTAACGATGAAAGACGGGGTAGTAGAGTATGTACAAAATACAAAGTTTACAGAAAAGTTAAGATAAAGTGAACTTCGTTCTAATCAAATATATACAGCACAATTATATGTAAATATTCACAAAGAATTTATTTCATGAGGAAAAGTCTTTTCTCGAGAAAAAATTCAATTAATTCACACTCCTGTTTTGTGAGGGAATTTTTTAAGGGAAAACCCAAACTTAGAATAACTACTTTTTATCTTTTTTTTTTTTTTTTTGATAAAAACGGAACAAAAGTAAAATGAGGGAATTTTTACCCTGAATTTGGTGACTGTTTGGCGTCATTGTCACTATAAGAAAATTTTTGCAATTTTTCACAACCATCAGGTGGAGCAGGTAGTGATGGCAAAGTATTGAGTAGTAAGTACCGAGTGTTGAGTATTTCCTTTTTTTGGTTACTCAGTACTCAAAAATTGGTTACTGGATACTTACAGAGTTGTATTTTTAAGCAAGTTGAGTGGCATAGTGGATAAAAATACATCACTGTATAAAAAGACAACTGGGTGTTAGATTCTTTGATCAAATCAAAACTAAATAATTTTTTTTAGAACAATTAAATTATTTCTAAGTTGTTGTTAACGTTAAATTAAAAGTTAGCTTTACATTTATTTTTTTGTTTTATAATAAAAGACATACAAAACCAATAATAGTTGAAGATCTACTTTTAATTATTGAAGAAACTACTTCAATTTGCAGGTAAAAACTATGCGTTACAAATTCAAAAAATCCGTTAAAAGTATCGAGTAGTATTGAGTACCCAAATGAAAAGTATTGAATATGGAATTTGCCAGCACTACATCCTCGTATTATAACTAAACTACAATAAAAATGAATAGAATTGCAGAATCTAACTAGTGTTTGATGACAATTGTAGAAATTTTGATTACTATTTTGCTTCCGTTATATTTTAATAAACTTCCGTGACAATTTCAACGGAAATCCTTCAAATATTTGATTACACACACACTAACACATACACACACAAATAGAATAATATTACATCGGTGATTTTAAAAGTGAATAAATGTTGAAATGATAAATGTTTAAAGAAACCATACTATGAGGCAAACCATATGACACATTGGTAAAGGAAGTAAAGTGGAAAAATAAAATAAATAATCAAGTAAATAATATGAACATAAATAACACTACTCGACAAAGTAAGACTGTTTTCATAACGACTCTTTCCAAATTTTTTTTCTGCTTAATAAAAGGTCATACAAAAAGAGGTTTCATTTTGATATCTAAAAACCGAGTATTTTTAAGCGAACTCATGGGATGTTTATTTAATTGTAAATAGAAGGAAGGTATGAAATTAATAGTGAAAAACTATAACAGCCAAATGGCCGCCACGGCTACACTTGCAGGAACATATACTTATATTTTTGCAAAATGATAGAATCCCACAGCTTTTATTCCCTATTATAAATCGTGTTATACATATATGAAAGATCCTTTCATGAAGGATTTGCCAAATTTTGAATCGCTTTACCACGTTTGTTAAGAGTATTTCACTTTAATCATAATTCGTGCAAGATCAAGCTTGTTGGTTATTTTTTCTTGCAGTTGAAGTGATCTAATGCAAGATCAAACAAGTTTGTGTATGCGCAAAATAAAAAAATTTTGTATTTTTACTTTTAAAATTTGATTAATAACCTTTTTCATTATAAATATTTTCTATTTATTTGCTATGAACTATTGTTAGTAGTTTATTAAGCACCCCATACATGTTCCAACCCAATTGGGCTGTTGTCCAAATCAAGGCGTGTATGGCTCTGTCAATTTATTAGTTTGGCAGTTGTAGAGTTGCTTGAAGAAAAATCAAAAGACTGGCAAGGGATACAATACATCTTTGGTAGCAGTGTCCTGTGTTTCCCTCACAAGAACAATTCATTCAATAGATAGATAAATTTATTTATTAAGTAATATTTAAAATTAAAACACTTTTTTAGTACCCGAAAATACCCGTAAAAATCTCTAATTCATGTTATTTACAATTTTTCTTCTAAAAACATTAATATTTTTATTATAATGATTCCAATTAAAAAAAAATAATTAAAAATTTCCACTGACTAGCGAGTTTTTTAGGGTCCCGATTAGCTGCCCCATTTTATAAAGAATATTTATGCAGGCATATACAAATATTTCTTAATGCTGCGCATCTCCCATTTATATTTAGTTTATTTTAATACATAAAAAATTTCTCATTTGGAATTGTACAATAAATTAAATTTATTTTTGCCAATAATTTCTAATCATCCATCTAGTATGTTCATCCGTAAAGCAATTTCATTTAAAGTAAAAATATCTGTTTTTATAAAATGTTATAATGTTTAAAGTAACCACATTATTTTGTATTTATTTATGAATGGCCGTAAACAGATTTTCATATCGCTTATTTATTGCAACATAGTCATATCTCAAAAAATCTCGTTCTTTAGGAAACTTGAAACTTGTTTAAAGTTTTTATATTACACACACAGCCAGGGCTACCGTTGTGAGTTTTTGAAAAGTCGCACAAAAGGTCGTTTTAAAAAAATAAAGTCGCACAAAAAAGTCATTTGAGAAAATAAAAGTCGCTCATCTTTTTTAAACTTTTTCTTATCAATAAAAAGCATAAACAAAAAACTTATTACAGAATCCACTTTTATCATATTTCATAACATATGCGATTGCATTATGTATTCTTCTATACATGTTTTCTTGTATAGTAAACAAGTTTAGTTAAGTTTAATAAACTTGGTTGTCGTATGCTGCCAAGGTGAGAGGAGTATGACTTCTGTTAAAAACCAAGCCAAGAGAAAAATTATTGTTTTGGTTCACTAAAAGCTGTTTACAAGCAATGCAAAAAGAGCGCTTTGACTCCATATCTAGCTTAAGCTTTTAAACTTCAGTTCCCAGTCTCTCGAACAGTATTGCGAAATATTATATTTCTTTGAAGGACCTGCAGCGTTGTTAACGTTATCCTTCTCAGGCTCCGTGGTCTCTTTTGCCTCTAAACACGTATTTATGGCTTCATTTTCTATTTCGTTTTCAGACATTTCTTGTCGTTTTAACAAGAAATCTTATTTTAAAGAATGTTAATGTTTTACGACAAATTTTGTAAAACAAGCACTTCAAAACCCACAATTTCTTACTTTAAAAAGCTTTTTTGCTAAAAGTGTTCTTTAAAACATTTACCGAAAATTTGTGAACAATTTCTTGAATACATTGTGTACATGACAAGGTTGCAAAAAAGTGATAAAATTGTTCCCAAATGAACAATAATCTGAAATTTGCTTTTATATTTGACGACTTTTTTTATAAATTTACTGCAAATTAAATGTTTTTTGTGAGAAACAAAATAAAGGGTAAAAAGACGCAACAAAATTAAAAAAGTCGCAAGTCGTCAATAAAAAAAAAAAAAAAAAAAAAGTCTCACAAAAAGTCGCAGCCCGCTAAAAAAGGTAAAAATTGCGACTTTAGTCTGGTGAACGGTAACCCTTGCACACAACTCAATGGAAAAGTAAAAAAAATATTCTCCCCTCAAGGGAATATTTATATGAAGTTTATGCACATGCTAAATGACGATACAAGGAATACTTCTGCAATGTTAACTGAAAAATTACATTTTCTGAGATATGACTAAATTGCAATAAAGGTGTCATTTAATGAATATTTATGTTATTTGTACAATAAAATTATTTATGATGAAATTCTCTAAAGATTTGCTGTTCAAATAAAAATATGCTCAAGTGTATTTAACGAGACAGAGAGGGAGAAAATAATTTATTATAAACATAAATGTAGAACGTTAAATTATCTGCATAAAATTGACAAAATATTATTTATAAGGTCATTTATAAAACAAACCATGTGAACATGGTTAAGAAGACTGGGAATTTAGTCGGCTGTAACGCACCTTCTGGCAAGCATACTTCATACTAAACGTTGTGTTATAAAACTATATCAAATATATAAAGAATATAATTCCTAATAAAAAAATGGTAGAACCAATAATAGATACTACATTTGAAGCATCTTGGTAATCTAAATATCGTTGAGGTACTAAAGTTACTGAGAGAACACTGAAGATGGCACATAGCCGAAACCGGTCTGTTTATCAACCAAATTTGACTTGGGATGACGGAAATTCATTCCAAATTGGAAGATTATGAATTATTTTTAAATTTTTGTTTTGAATAACCAGAAGTCTTTTTGTATGTGTCTTAGCAGTTTTGTGAAACCATGCTGGACAGATATTATACAACAATATTTTATTTTTAAGGTTGAGCTAAGACCTTCTATTAAGTATGGGGTAAAGAGCACATCCGCAAAAGTAATTTACATGTTGTTTGAATTTAAGTTTTTTATCTAAATTGATAAATAAATATTTAATATCATCTTTGATGGGGCTCACGTTTCCCCGACAGTACAGAATTTTAGTAGGAATACGTTTTGGTGACTTGTTATATGCAAATATTATAGCCTGCGTTTTATTATCATATACTTTATTTTCGACGTATTATAATATTTTTGGCTTTTGTTAAGGCTCTCTTCCATTCTCTTGATCATTGCATTTGAAAGTTTTCCACTGCATATAAAAGCACTGTCATCAGCATAAAATGCTGCTTCCTGATTTCTGTGCACCTCAACATCAGAAGTATACAAGAAGTAGAGTGTAGTTGATAGTACTGGCCCTTGTGGCAATCCCGCTGGGATTGTTCTTTCTGTTGAGAATTCCCCGTCAACAAACACAATTATTTTTCTGCAAAGCTAAATTTTTTATTCTATCCATATTTGCAATTTATACCGTTTGTTTTTTTTTTTACTTTAAAATGTGTTGGTTCTATCCTCATGAACCACAGTGTATTTAAATAAAAAAGATATTTTCACGATTATTCGAAAAGTGATAGTCGAATAATCGTTTATTTAAATATTTATTTTGCTTTTACTATTATTATTAGTTTTTGCATGTGTATCACGAAATACACTGCAATATCAATTTACAATAAGCTTCACATAAAACAGCAACATGAAAAAACCTCAAATATAGCTGACGCCATTCTATAAGCAGCAATAAATCATACATAGACGAATTTATGCTACAGAAGCCAAAAAACGACGTACTTGTACTTTTAGTCATAAACGTATTGTAGAAAAAAAGACGATAAATGATTACGACTATTTTTATATACCCGGTTCATAGTTATGCGGGTTATAATACTTTTTTCTTTCTACTCTTTACGTCCATGAATGAATGAATATAAAGAAAAAAATATAGTATATGTGAATATGCCAATGAGTTTTAATGCAATTCTTTCATATAAAAAAAATATTTTGCTCTCTAAAATTGGAAAAAACACTACATTATTGAGGTTATAAAAAGGACTTAACATAAAAAAAATAAATAAATAATAAGAAAAAAAACTGTAAGTACAAGTGTATGTGTTTGTGTGTCAAAGGATATTTTATGAATGCAAATATAATAAACTTGTGCAAGAGCTCGTTCGTACTTCATAGTCGTATAATTCATTTATCAAAAGAATATGGGGTAAAGATAAATTGTTGAATAAAAGTTTTTTGCTTTCGTTTCATACAGATGGTAATTCCATTAATGACAAAGTTGAGAGAGCGAAAAAAAGGCAAAAAATAATAACAGTTAACAGCTGAGGCATGAATTGATAGAAAATGAGCAATTAATTAATAAAATTTCTTAATTTTTTTAAGTAATCGAATAAGCAAGTAAAAGGCAATTAAGAGTCTTATTTTGTCAAAGGCAACGCTTAGTTTGCGTTCAGACGAGTCATGTCTTAGTTTGCGTTTACACACGTCATGTCTTATCGACATAATTGCTACTTTATCCCTGTTAGACCTGGCGCCAAGCTACTGGAAATTTGTTCATAATTTTTCAAATACATGGTCTCTATATTAGTGCTGCCAAATTCTACTAATTTTCATTACTCAATAATATTCAATACTTTTCATTTAGGTACTCAATACTACTCGATAATTTTAACGGATTTTTTGAATTTGTAACGCATAGTTTTAATCTGCAAATTGAAGTAGTTTCTTTAATAATTAAAAATAGATCTTCAACTATTATTGGTTTTGTATGTCTTTTATTATTATATAAAAAATAAATGTAAAGCTAACTTTTAATTTAACGTTAACAACAACTTAAGAAATAATTTAATTGTTCTCAAAAAAAATTATTTAGTTTTGATTTGATTAAAGAATCTTACACCCAGTTGTCTTTTTATACAGTGATGTATTTTTATCCACTATTTTAGCCACTCAACTTGCTTAAAAATACAACTCTGGAAGTATCGAGTAACTACTTTTAAGTATTGAGTAACCAAAAAAAGGGAATTACTCGACACTCGGTACCCACTACTCAATACTTTGCCAGCACTACTCTATATCGTATGAAAATATAATCCATGGTTTTGTTTTATAATTTCTATATCCTTCAAGGATTATCAGGACCCGCAAAACTGATGCATCTCGGTAAAATATTTAGCTAAAACGCTTTTTTATTGCATCAAATGACTTCAATTGGTTTGAAACATTAAAATTTATCATTTTTTCAATTAAAATATGCCTATTTCACTATTTATTAACACGATTAGTACTTTTGTAAATGAAAACACAACTTACTTCTGCGATCATTTTGACAAAAAATGAAATGTGACGCAAGAATTTCGCAAATTTCAATTAACAGTAAAACGAAAAGCAGAACAATGTGAAAAGCAAACGTAAAGAACAATCAGAGCAATCGATGCATGCCCTGCCACTCTATTTGACATTGGTCATATGGAAGCGAAAATATTAAGACCGAATACTCCCGCACAATCGATGCATCACGGTCTGAAAGGGTTATAGACGAGTGTGAGAGAGAGAGAGAGAGTGAAGAGGGGAAAGAAAACGAGAAAAATCTCTATGAGTGGTTTGTTCTTGCTTTGTCGGACTTATTCTGTTAAGGACGAATCTGTAGAAAATAGAATGCAACGCTAAAGTAACAGCCAAGAGTGCGTATGAATTAGTTTTTGTGTTGTCAAATGTTACATATCGTTGGCTTAATACAGAAAGAGCGTATCTTGATTTTTCTTTGAATTACGATTCTAAGCTTTTCTTGTCTATTTGGAATTGTAATGTCTGAAAAGATTAAAAACGGCGCTTAGTAAAAAAAGCGAAATACGTCCTTTCTATCTTAAGCCAACGATATATTTTTTTTAAATTTTTTTAAGATTTATATATTACATAATGTCAAATAAAAAACAATGCACGGCGAAAAGGTTATTAACAGGTCTGGTGTACCACCTCCACTGACGACACTTCTTCTGACACTTTATTGTTTGGTACATTTTCCATTCATTTGTAAAATTTATTCCTACATTTACAGCATCCACATCCGGAAGTTCAGAGACAGAATTATACAAAAAAATCAGTCTTTAATTACAGCCGAACTTCTATACAATGAAGCTCTCCCTACTATGAATTCATTTCAAAAACAAAGCTTTCTCGTTCCAATGTTAGTGTATTTTCATTTCCTTATAGTGAATTTCCATACAGTGAATTTTTCTTTGCAATGAGGCATTTTTATATGCAAATTTGAGTTTCTGTGCGTTTGTCTTCATTTAATGAATTATTTCAAAAAAGCTTTCGTTACGCATACTAACAACATTGTGTGACGAGAATAAAGTATATATGGGGATTACCAAAATATGAAAAAACATAACAACGAAAAGAAACAAAGTCCTATCAGTATTAATTTAGACAGTAGTTGTCCGTGTTTAGTAAACAAAAATGACTAAGCCAGGTAGCATTTCTTTGGAAAAAAATTATTATTAATTAATAAATTAGTCGTATATATGTATATTAATCTATATATATATTAATCTTTTTATATATATTAATCTAATTTCTTCAAGCTTTAAATCAATTTTTTTTTATAAAAAACGTTAACAAAGTTATAAAATAATTTACCTAAAGCTTGAAGAAATGAAATTAGCATATTAATTAATTAAATAAGTATTTAGTTATTCCATTTTATGTTTGTTTACATACGTCTTTATTAAGTTGTTCATTTTTTGATATTTTAATTTTGACAATTTTTTGTATATTTTTTGTTTTTTGATTATTGTAAAAAAATTTTTATTTACACAATTTTATAAATCCCTGAAGAAGCCAAACAAAGAAGTAGCGAAATATCAAATTTAAAAAACAAGGTTTTATTTTATAAACAAACACAAACCGCGAAGCCATTTTGGCTTGTCTGCAGCAAAACCCAGGGTCTAGGCAGGAATTGAACCTGCGACCCGTCGACTAATAGTCTAGTACGCTATCTACTAGTCTACGGGGCTCCCCCAAATCTACGGGGCTCCCCCAAATATATAAAATATATATATAAAATATTATATTTTCTATATAAAATATTAATTAATAAATTTGAAGATGGAGGAAAAGCAGGAGCTAAGCAGTTCGGAATTCTTCCCAGCACTTGAAATAAAATTGCAACAAATATAATTTCTGTATAATGAAGTTTCTATGGTCCCATGCAGATTCATTATACGGAAGATCGACTGTATTAATTTGTTTTTTTTTTGTCTATTAAAACAAAAGAATTTTTACGAAAACTTTTTGTTCACAATTTCAATATGTTTCTTATTTTTCGCTCTTTTAAAAGCAGCTGATTCCTTTCACAGAACAAGTAATTAAAAAATATTTTCTACAGAAAATAATGGCACAGAACGGCAACAATCAACAATAAATAACTGAAAAAAAAACTAAAAAATCCCCCTGAAAAATATTATACGTGATAAAAAGAATTTATTTTTTCGCTTCAATTATTCACGATTACCACATCAGGGAAAATAGAAATACTTGGAGAGAAAAATTATTCACGATATTGGGTGATTAAAAATTCGGCAAGCGTGAATAAAAGCGTTTCGTTTTACAAAGTAAGGCTCCTTAATTTGTAAAATGTTTAAAACAAATTAGGGCAGCTTTTTACAGTAAGAATTAAAAAAAAAATTTATAGTAGTTTAAAGAAAACTAAAAAAATTAGTTTCTATACGCACCAAAAATTATTAAGAAATTAAATTGAATTTCTATAAAGTATCCCATACTTTTTCAACTGATCATTGGATACAATGCAAGAAAAAAGATCATTTGGTGGGCGTGTCACTGCCCTCTATTGTTTTCATTAAAGTGTATTGTCAAGGGAATTCATTGTGACTGCAAAATTTGATAAGCATGGGATAATAAAAAGTAATGAAAAGAAGCATTTAAATTGCAAGGGCGTGGCATATCCCACTTTTTTTAAACATTATTTTCTATCCTCAATTGCAAATTCTTATAGGAATCGGTTAAGTAGCAACAGTTTAAAAATAATATTTACTTTGTAAAAGTGTTGCCAGGTAATTTTTTCCCCAAAAAAAATTTAAAAACACCCGAAAAGTTTAGACAATAATTTCATTTCAACTAAAGTAACTTGAATCAGTTTCAATTTGCGTACTAATGTCATTATCTAAAAAAGTACAACACATGATTTTGGGACTCAATTCTGAGAATTGCACGTACAAGTAGCCCCAAAAATAAGAACTTCTGCATCATTCGTTTTGTCAATTTAATAATTTATTGGTCATACGAATTTTTTCAAGACGGATTTTTATCACTTTTTCTACATTTTAACATGGTTGGTTATATAACGAATGATGCAGAAGTTCTTAATTTTGGGGCTTACTTTCACGTGCATTTCTCAGAATTGACTACCAAATCAATGAGCTGAAAAGTGTTGTAGTGTGTAGATAAAACAAAAATCGCTAAAATTTTTAACATTTTACTGAAACAGAAAAAAATAATATTTGCAAAAGAAGAAAATTTGTAACGAGCACAAGTATATATTTTTTAATAAGCTTATACTATTGTAATTTTTATAATTCTCATTGAGTTTTTAAAAGTTTTGTATAAGATAAGAGGTTTGAAACATTTCAAAAATATGGTTTAAGGTCTACTGATGATTTAGCATTAGCACCAATGAAATTCATGTACCTATATAGACTAGCTAAAAAACACTCAATAAACAAAAGTTTATACTATAACTTTATTACATATGCATGTATGTTTACATTTTTGATTTAAAATGCAGTACCAGTTTAAAATGCAGAGCAGTTTAAATCTATTTCCCATTCCATTTTATATTTCTAATTATAGTTTTTATCTTTGATCTAAAAAATTGAAAAATAATATATTTTCAAAAAGCTTTACTTTGTAAATTTTACTTTTTTTGAACTCCACGAAAACTGTGAAAAACTGCCACTTACTTGAATTAGCAGAAAAAAAATTAAAAACGTTGATACTAAATTAGACAGTGCAATAAGAAAAACCTGCCTCAACAACTTTAATAAGAAATGAAAGTAGACCATCACATCAAGTAAACAGAACTGCCAAAGGGTTTTGAAAAGTTCGCTCGAATTTAATTTTTATGGGGTCTTGAAGTTGGGTCATTTTTCACAATTTTTTGCGCTGAGTGAAAATTAAAAAAAAACGTATAAATCTATAAAAATATGTAATTGTGCGTATTTAATGTTGCATTGAATTCAATGTGGAAAAATATATTTTTTCCTTTATTTCAACAAATGGTGGGCGGTGTAAGCGTAGTCAAATATAAAGAAATTATCAAATTAAAAGGCTCTACATGACATACATATTCATTGTCTTTTTCAGAAAAATTTAAAACTATTCTGGTTCAAATGCATCTGAAATTTTATTGAATAGTATACAATTTATTTTCAGAATGTGATCTGAATATTTTGAAAAAAAAAAACGATTTTCAAGATTTTTTTGTTTTACTAAAAAAATGTGTTTAAAAAGTTTTATTGCAATAACAAACTCAGAGTTGCCATTTTGTTCAATATAAATATTTTAAACTACAATAGTTTTCCGATTTAACGAACACCCAAATAGTTTCTACTGAGTACCTTATATTACGAACAAAGATTTTATTATGTACTTGGTTTAATGAACAAATGCAAAATATATCAGCTGATGATGATGAATCGATGATAAAATTTTTAAAGTGATGAACAGCTTGATGAAACAGAAATTCTGGAGCCAAAAATAAAACACGAAGATGTCATTAAGCACTTAGAAGTTTTAATTAAATAGGCTTAGCAAAACAATATTAGTAGCAAAAATTTAATGCTTTTGAGATAGTTTCAATAAGACATCCATTCCAAGAAAACATACAGTGTGTGTGCGTGTAAACAATTTTTAAAATAAATTACTTGTGTATTACAGTGTTTTTATAAATTTTTCATTTTATTTATACTCGTACATATTTTTAATGAAATATGTACTTATTTTAAATTACTATAATTTTAATAAAATATTAAAAAAATACTGTACATATTTAAAGTTTTGAACAAAATAGACGATACTATTTATTTTTATAACGAACAATTCACTTTAACGAACAAGCTTTACAGCAATTAGGTTTGTTAAATCGAAAAACTAATGTACTTATGTGCTTCGAAGTCTTTTTGATTGGATTCAATGCAAAAATAAGTACGTACAACTACATTCCATTAAATATTTTTATATATTTATACGTTTTTTCTCAATTTTCATTTATAGTGAAAAAAATGGTCAAAAATGGCCCAACTTGAAGAGGACATAAAAATTAAATTCGAGCTAACTTTTCAAAACCCTTTGGCAGTTTTGTTAAGTTAATGGTGAACTTTCATTTCCCATTGCAGTTGTTGACGCTGGCGGCGATGACCTGAAATTTGTTGCACAGTGTTATCTGCTACGGAGATAAACTTAAGCAGTTTCAAAATATGGTACTTTTAGTTTTTCTATTCAAAGATGTTAATTTAGTTTTTTTCCACGAATTCTGAGTGATCTCCAAACACATATAGCGGGAATCTAGCGATTTTTTCTCAACCAAAAACAAGCTATGCCGACAAGAAAATTTTGAAATTCCCTAAAAACCCCATTTATACGCCCTAATTTTCCCACTAGTTATTTGTACGCCCTAAACTTGCCCCCAAATCAAATGAAAACCCCTAAACTGGCAACTCTGCTTTGCAAGGGCGTGACACTGCCTATTTTTCTCATCATTAAGCTATATCGCCAAACGTACTCATTGTGTGTGCAAAGTTTCATAAGAATCGGCTAAGTAGCAGTAGTTGCAAAATAATATTTACATTGTAAAGGCGTGGCGCTGCCCATTTTTCTTATCATAAAATTATATTATGAGAGGAAGTCAAGGCGTGTGCGAAGAATCGCTAAAGTAGAATTAGTTGAAATATAATATTTACTCAGTATGGGCCTGATACTGGCCACTTTTCTCATCATTAAATTGTATTATCGCTTGAGCTCAATGGGTGTGCAAAGCACCGCTTTAACTTATCATCATATTTGTAACTTTTCTTATCATCAAATTGTATTGTCAGAACAGTTTGCGTGACCGCCCTTTTCACGCAGCCATTCAAGTAGAATCTAGATGATTCCTTTTGTCATAGAAACTCAATTTGTGTGCAAAGTATCATAAGAATCGATTAAATAGAAGTAGTTAAAAATAACATTTACTTAGTTTAGGCGTGGCACCGCCCATTTTTTTAATCTTTTGTTTTTGTCACTGGAATATGTGCAGCTAATATGAAGTGTATTGAAAATTAAAAAAACTGGATCGTTAAATAATTTAAACGATCTTAAAATTCGAATGGCCCCATAATTATCGATTGTAATCAATTAAATTTTTTGTTTAGCAAAAACATATTTATTAAATGGAATTAAACTTGTAAACGAGTTATTAAAACAACAATTTTTATTTCCTTACAGATGCTACAAACCGCCGCCTCTCTTGTAGTCGATGACGGCAGGCGACCGGAGGCTTTCGCTTTGGAGCAATCGGAATTTTCGAATACAAATGCCCAAAGAAGACGCCCCGGTATGCGCAAGCGTAAGCGAAGACCTCAATTATCTAACGCCGAAGGGCCAGAGAAACCCACTGCTTCAGATTCGTCACCTTATTGGCGGGGTCAAGTAGAAGATGACAGAGATGTCCTAAATACGCCATTTAACACCCCCTCCCCAAAACACAAAGTAACTGAAGAAGCTTTCAGACCTTCCCTGCAGACCTCCTTTAAACGCCGAAAGCAAACAGGCATAAGAGAACCTTTGGCAGCCTTAGAAAAAGAGCAAAAACTATACGAAATGCGAAATAAGCCGGATACCGGCACTTTAGATGCTGGAAATGTCAACAGTAATTCCGCAAATCTTAAAAACATTTTAAAGAATAGTGGCGGCCTAAGTTTAAGCGAAATATTACAACAGAAAAATCTTTCCTTAGACGATTTGCTGAAGGGCAAGCAGAATGCCTTGCAAGCTTTACAAACTACAGCCACGGCACCGCAAGAAAAAATAAATCATGTCAAGTATCCCTCATTCAAAGCAAACTTTAAGACAAATCCAGCCAGTGTTAAAGCAGCTGAAGAAGCTGGCGACGAATCGTTCAGTTCGAAAGAGAGATCTAAGTTATCAGCTTTACAAAAACTCAAATTATTTGGCAGCTCTTCGAGGCCAATAGGCTCACAAGTGGGTTTGGCCGATCATTTGACCACACGCAAAAGAGAAGGCTCTCTATATAGCACAAGTTCTATAACAACAACTACCACAAGCACCACAAAACCTTCCACTACCAAAATACCTTTGTACAAGAAAATTCTACATCAAAGGCCGACACTGAAACCAACATTTCTTTTGAAGAATACAATGGTAATGGCCAGTGCTGAGCCCGAGAGGGTGGTAACGTCTTGGGATAGTAAAGAGCTAGAGAGAAATGAAGATGAAGAAGATGATGATGGGAAAGCGAAGCCTAACAATGAAACAGAAGAAGAAGAAATAGAAGTAGAGGAGGATACAGAACTGACGGAAGACGAAGAAGAGCTCAAAGAAGATGTTCAAGAATTAAGCACTCAATTGACTGAAACAAGTAGCTGGAAAATGGATACAACTATGACTCCATCAACAACTACATACTCAACAAGCAGCTCTACAATGTACCCGCCAAAACCAACTACCGAGAAATCAATAACAAATAGCGATAAAGCAACATCCACCAGAAGAATGTTTATAAGTACGCGAGGCTCTGGTAGAACGACTTATCGTTACACCACTTCCACCTCCACCCCAGCTGCAACATCAACTACTACGTCCACTACTACCACCACAACACCTCCACCCGTGACAACGCCAACAACCACGACAACCTCGACAACAACCGCCAGCAGCAGCACCATGAATTTAACACCCAAAGCTAATCTAAATCTCAATACCGAAGATCTACGCGAGCGTATACAAGAAACTTTACTCAAAAATCTCATTGGAAAAGAGGATTCCTACAAAAAATCACAATCAATGGAGGCGAACGAAAATGACCATGACGACGACGATGATGATGATTTGGAGAATTTCTTTGAGGAAACAGCTAAACCCAAGGCCACTAAATATATTGAAACTTCCACCATAACCACCAGAATGAAACAATATACTCCATCGTTTATCCACACAAGCTCAACTTCTAGCACAAGTTCACCCCCCGCTACTTTCAGCACACCCACCGAGAATGCAAATGTCATACCAGATTTCGATAATGTTGACGATCGCACAGATCTTTTGGAACTCATAGAAGATCGCCGATCGGGCAATAGACTTTTTAAAGTACTCGAACAGCGTAATATGACTTTGGAAGAATTAATAGAACATCGTAAACGTGGCTCTAGCCAACTCCATTTGGCCACTATTGTTGAAAGCCCGTCACGTTTTTATCCCGACAAAAAGGTTGTTTTGCAAGACAACATGGATATAGTAACGGCCTTTGAGAATTTTCCCCATTTCAATTTACTGAATTTGAAAAGCGTTAAGCCTGATGATATAAAAACCGATTCCCAGGGTTCTAGCTATTTTACCTCCATCATCGATATCGAACCCACCGATGAGGTGTACAAGAATCGCAAGGCAGGACAAGCCTTATCAGCAGCGGAACTAGACAAAGGTGCGTCAAACTATATAAGCAATCGTTTGGATCGCAAACGTCATTTAAGGGGTTCCCGCAAATATTCGGCCTCGGCTATGCGCCGCAGACGTCAGTAAAACTAAAGCAAAACAAATTTTCGTTTCTTTTTTTTTAATTTGTGGTGAGCGCTGTTGCTGCTGGAGCGGTTGTCAAACACACACAAAAAAGAAAGGTTTTCGGTAGTAACAAAAGTTAAACAAATAATAATAAATAAGAATAAAAATAATAACAGAAATTCGCAAGATTATCAATGTGATTGCCGGTCTTTGGAAGCCGCTTAAGCAGCACTAGCTCTACACCCCATTTAAAAGAAACACAAGTAAGTTTGTGAAGATCGCAAAATGTAAATGATAAATAAACATCTGCTCAAAAATATAGCGCACTTTCTATTCATTCCAATTAAAAGAAAAAAAAAGTTAAAATAGAACTAAAGGGCAGCTTGATAATCCGTGACTTTTTTGTAATTCCAAAGCAAGAGTAGAACCATTTTTTATTTTATTTGAGCGATTTGGCACCAACCGTAGCCCATTTTGTCGCCTTGTACGCAAGTCACCTCTTTATTTTCATCGAACCGATATTTCCAAAGGAAAATATAAAAAACTAAATTCAAGGAAAGATAAACTAATTCACAAATTAAATTTTTTTAAAATGAAAATACCAAAACAAAGCTGAAACACAGGAAAACAAAGATAAAATTTGATTAACCAATTAATTCACTTTTCAAAACCAAAATCATAGAAAAAATTCAAAAACAGATAAACGAAAACCAAATTCGATAAACAAGATCCCTAAATTAATTTTTCAAAATAAATTATCAAAATTTCAAACATAAGTAGATGCATCTCTAAATAAATTTTTCAAAATTCAAGGACAAAATAAACAAATAAATTCTACAAAATTAAATTTTCAAAATTCAAAAAGAGATAAACGAATCCCTAAATTAAGTTTTCGAAATTAACTGCCTGTTCGCGGATATCGAAAGTAAATTTTCTTTCGTAAATTACATTTAAAATAAAAACAAAATTTTAAAAGTTGTTTTTGTTTCAAATGTAATAATTCAAAAGAATTTTTTCTTTCGTTATCGTCGAACAGGCAGTAAATTTTCAAAATTCAAACATAATTAAACGACTCCCTAAATAAATTTTTCAAAATTAAATTTTCGAAATTCAAAATAAATTTTTCAAAATTCAAGGATAAATAACCAAACAAATTCTTCAAAATTAAATTTTAAAAATTCAAAAAGAGATAAACGAATCCCTAAATTAATTGAAAAATAATTAAGTTTTCGAAATTAAATTTTCAAAATTACATTTTCAAAATTCAAAAATAAATAAACGAATCCCTAAATTAACTTTTCAAAATTGAAGTTTCAAAATTCTAAGATAAATAAACAAATTAATGTTTGAAAATTAAATTTTCGAAATTCAAAATAGATATGCGGAATTCCCGTATACCAGGTTATTATTCAGCATAAATAGAAACCCACTAACCATAGCTTTAAGAAAACTATATGAATTCAAAAAAAATCATGGAAACAATATTGTAAACTATTTTAGATTAAAATTGTTGCATTTATAGTTCGAACAGCAGGACATAATAGTAGCAATTTACCAATAGATAATCAAATTTGTTTAGAAAACTTTTAAATTCATAATCCAGTGGTATCAAGAATGATTTCATCAATTTGCAAAGATGTTAAAATCTTCCCATAAGAATTCTACATCTACAGAAAATGATATTTACTCATTTTGTTGCACTTCACATTTTTTGTTATTTTAAATGTCACCACTAATAAAATTGCAAAAAAATCGATGTTCTTTGTGCCATTACTAGCAAACTGACATTGCAGAAAATAAACAAACTTATGTCTACCAAAAATTCTTCTTCATCGTCATTTTATTCCAGAATGTGCCCCTTCAATATTTCAATGTACACTGCATTAAAATTTGGGTTTGTTCTTGCAAACAACAACTACTCCAATGATTAATGCTTTTTCTAAATCCATTTTTTAATATTTTTATTTTTAACAAAAATTGTGTCATTTTCTTGACAGCTGAATAAATGAGAGATGAAAGATGAAAGCTGTTACTAATGCAAATTCATCTTTCACGTTTTCAACATCTTCCATGCGTTTCACAAAGATGTTGTGCAGTGTAAAAAGCCTATTAGGGGCGATTTCCGATTTTTAGCGTACGTGAAAACCACGGTAACGTGTCCATTCATTAGATGATGCGCGGGATGGTGGCAACCGTTCTATTTACTTTTTTAGGCTCTTTTCATATTTTTTTTGTGGCACTGGTACAAATTTAAACAGAGCCCGCCAGCTGACTAGAACCTGCAAGAACACCCCCCCCCCCCCTCACACCGTGCCAGTGTAGCAGGATTGGTTAGCGCCAATTACCAGGTTGGTATGGGACTGTTTTTGGATTTAAAACCAACACCTGTTCCGTTAATTGTTATCTATTACTAAACTACTGTCGAATTTGAAGGAGGCTGCGTCTATTAGTTTGCTTTTGATAGCGATTGAAAGTACGCAAACTCGTTAGTTTTAAAGAAAATGAAAAAAAAACTGAATTTCCTGGGCAGATTAAACATTATTTTTTAAGTAAAAAATAAAACATCATCGAAGCCAAAGAACGACTTGAATAAATACTATAGAGACTCTGCACTATCAATTTAAATGATTAAAAAAGTAGTTAACTGAGTTTCGTTGCGATCGTACCAGCACAAATGATGCCAAACGTTCAGGTCGCTCAAAAAAGATCGTCATGCCATAAATAGTCGATAAAATCCATGAAATGATATTGTACGATCGGAGAATGAAAGTGCATGACCTGCCTGAGGCTGTAGGCCTCTCAAACAAGCGAGTGTGTCACATGTTGCATGAATATTTGGATATGAAAAAGCTACCCACGAGATGGATGCCGCGATTGCGCACACTGGACGATAAACGCAACCGCGTGATTATGGCAAATATCCTTGAATCGGGCTACGAACTTCTACCCCATCCAGCATACTCTTTGGGTTTCACACCTTGTGAATATTTCCGGTTTACAAATTTTAAGAAATTGCTGGCTGGTAGGAGAGATAGGTCAAACGAAGGAGGTTATCATTGAAACAAACTCCTGTTTTGAGGGTCTTGAGAAATCTTATTATCGAGCTTAAAGAACATATATTGAAAAATAAAATAAAAATTATTTTATCTAGAAAGTCACGGAATTATCAAACTGTCCTCGAAGTTAATAAATTTTATTAAATTTTATTGACTGCTGAGAACAAAAATCAGCTTAAAATAAGAAAATGAGAATAACAGAACTTTTTACATAAAATATGTCGCAAATTTATTAGGTGTCTTTTAAACACTTTGCTTTCTCGTCTAACTGGGGGGATTTAGACTAGAGTGTATCGCAAAAACAAAGTTCGCCGTACACCACCGAATATAAAGTGTGTTGTAAGGCAGTTTCGAATTTTATTTTTTTCCCCTGACAGTAGGGATTGCCAAAATACATTTTCCTTTATATCTTCGGTATGTATTTACAGTCGGATCTTAAAATGGGATATATCGATGTTTTTGTCTCGAGGAGACCAATGTTTTGCTTTTATTGTCATTGACCTCAAATATCGCGTTCAGTTTCTACAAACCCAAACTCGAAAGGGCGTATCATATACAACTTTGTCACTTGCATGACGTTTCTAAGTTTGACCAAAAAGCTTTGACTACACTCACCCATTGTTTGTTTACCTATAAAAGCCGTTGGTAATTTTTACATTTAATTATTTTTTTATAAAAATATTTGATAAAAATGTTATTGGACAATTTATTGGGAATTGGTTCTTAAAGCATGGAATATAGGACCGATAAGAAAAAACTTCAACGGGTTAAAGCGCTCAAAAAGATGAGAGTAGCCTACCAAACTTTTAGCTTGGCATTTAAAGCATTAAAAGTACTTTATGTGACACGTTTCGTATAAATATGTACATACATATGTAAGTACACTTGTCGGCATAAGTATTTTGACGAAACATTTTTATGACCGTTGAACCTGGCTTAGCTTATCGGTCTATGGACAGATGAAGGTTGCTTTAAGTATAACTCCTTCAAAAACAAATTTTTAGTACGATTACCAAAAGTAGTACGCCAAAGAAACCACCAGCTTGTCAAAAAATTAACCATGGTGGAGGCTCTGTCATGTTCTGGGGATGTGTTGTGTATAATGGGCTGGGTGACTTATTTCCTGTCACCGGCTCGATGAAACAAAACCAACCGCGACCGGGTGCTTGTCAAGTTAATAATTGGTGCTTTTTATGGGAATTGCTAAAATTTTAGTATTTTAAATTTTTATTCACACTTCACTGTTGCTAATGCGCATGGGAACAAGCTATACCCCTCGATAATCAATTGCAATTTGTTTTTAACAAAATGGTTAATGTTTTACTAAATAAGTAAAATATTAATTTTGGGAAAAAGTGCGAATAAAAATTTAAAAAACCAATATTTGATTACGCTAAATGACAATGACTTTCCTTCTGGTGAAAAGCTTATTGGGGAATCATTTTTCCTGCAACAGGATAATGCCCCGTACAAGTTTTTGAAGGATGTTGGTGTTAATACTTTAGACTGGTCACCTCAAAGTCCAGATTTAAATATTATAGAAAACGTCCTGGTCGCTTTTAAAATGCAAAAGAAAAGTTTCGTTAAATAAAACCAGAGAGGAGACAAATTCAGAGGTCACTTCCCTATGGGAAGAGATATCTCCAGAGATTCTTAAAAATTTAGTGGATTCAGTACCAAGACGCCTTTAAAAAGTTATTGAATCCAAACTAACTTCTTCTTCTTTTCTTTACTTTTGTTAAGTTAAAACACTGTTATCTTAGTATTACATTCTTGTCAAAATACTTATGCCAACACATGAAACTACAAATTAATTTAAATCTTTTTAAGTTTCTATGAAATAATATTTGTTTGCTTTTTTATGAATAAAAAAGAAAAAATAAACAAGAATTTTTAACAAAGCCGTTAAAAAATCAAACGTAAAAATGCACGATTTTTATTTCGTCAAAATACTTATGCCGAGTAGTGTATATACATTTTATCTTAGATGTTAAAGCGAATCTGTAACGCAACGCGAAGCAAAAGTTTTATCTGGCATGGCCTTAATACTCCATCCAACTCATCAAAATTTACAATTTTAATTCATTATTATTTAAGCGAAACCAACTTTTTTTTCTATAACAGCTTCTCTACTTGACGATCGTTCGGAAAAGTCTTTAGGTTTCTTTCCTTCCTGGAAAACTTTAGCGTTGGCATCTTTGGCCACATCTAAAAACAACAAAGATGCTGCTGCCAACAAGCTTAACACAGACGACACGGACCCCTATTTTTTACAATCGCCCAAAATGCTGCTGGAAAACAATTCTGAAAATAACGACAATGATAATGATGGCGATGATGATGAAGATGTCTATGACATCAAAGAAAATGAACTTAATCTCATAAGCCGCAATGATCACCATAATGATGATGGTGATGATGATGACAATGATGACAACGAAAATGACTATCAGGCACAAAATCCCATACAAGCAGCCGTCAGATTGCCCGACCGAACAGTCGAAGCTATTGAAAATGAGGTGGCAAGAGCTCACGATTTAGTAGACTTGGAATTATCTGGTCATGGTTTTCAACGAAGTCCTCAGGCAGCCGCCGCCATGGCTCACAGTCATCGACGTGGTAGTTTTTATACAAATATGCCGCCTGGCATTAAATCAGCCATAGTGGCCAGTGCCACAATTGTGTTAACAGCTTTGGTAACATTTATGGTGATATTTGCTGTATGCAAATGGAAGCAGCGCCGACATCGCATGACCAACATAATGAAATCCTATAATGCCATGAAAAGTAAATTACCGACAATAGCTGCTACATCGACACGAGCTTTGAATGCTAACAGCATCAGCAGCACAAATCCCAATTCGAGACGCTCTTCATTTAGAGAAATGCAAGATTTATTAGGTGGTAGTGGTTTATCGGTGGCCGCCACCATTACCACCAGCTCAACCGGAGTGCCAAATACACCAGTTCATACAACTAAAACAACCTCCTCAAAACCAGTGAATGCTAAGCAGACTGCAACAACAGTGTTAGCGGAACAATGCAGTAAAAACATGCGAAACAGCCTTCATCATCACAATAGCAACAACAACAGTAGCTGTAGTAATAGCAGCAATAGCTGCGGCTTGAGGCCATTACAACGACAAAGTTCATTATTATTTCAGCGTTCATTTAACCAAAATAGTAATAATAATAATTATAATAGTAGTCACAACGAAAACCCCACAAATCTTTCAATTTTAAGTGGCTGCAATTTGTTGGACCTTAAACGTAACAATAAGATGAACGGTTCCACCACCTCATTAAGTTTTTCGCTGACGAGTGGTCACAATATTTCCAACTCTCACATAAACACAATGGATGCCAATTCACCCGAAGTGCAAGAATATTTATTTGATACTTTAAGAAATTCCTTTTAAAGTCTAATTTTTTTAAAGTTTGTTTTTTAGAAGAATTTATTATATTTTTATGTTTTAATTTTATTAATGTGATTTGGAAATTTAGCGAATTGTTTTCTGTGGTATTTTCCTAATAAATAAATGAATTAAATAAAAAAAAATGCTATAGAAAATTAAAAATATTCGGCCGTGAGGAATGTGTGAATATAAAAAACTAAAATCATAAAACATCATAGTTTGTGGAAGAAGTTTAGAAAGCACTATTTAATGGGAAATGAAAATCTGTACTTGATACTTTCTATAATAATCTGAACTACAAGAACTGAGTGTTAGTAAACTGCCAACGTAAGACTATTCTAAAACATTGAACCGCTGAAATAAACTAAATTAGAAATTAAATAACACAAAGACACAGAAAATTTATTGCTAAGTCCCCGCCCAGACTTGCAATTTTTGTTGTTGCAATTTCTTTTTTAATTCTGCTTTGAAATTTCATTAGAGTCCACAAAAATAAGAACTTCTGGATCATTCGTTTTGTCAAGTTGACTGCATTAATAATTTAATGGCCATACGAATTTTTTCAAGGTGGATTTTTATAATTTTTTTCTATATTTTAACACGGTTGGTTATATATCGGTTTGTCATTTTCCATATTGAAATATTCAATGTTCTTCTGGTTTTAAAATGTAATTATTAATTATTTATTCAGCCAACTTGACAAAACGAATGATAAAGAAGTTCTTCTTTTTAAGGCGAATTGAGTCTCAAATCAATGAACTGGCAAATGTTGTACTGTGTTATTTATGGTTTTTTGTTATTTATTTTTCGTGTTTGGAATTTACAATATGACACTTTTATTCGATCGATTCGAATCCTACAATTCGTGCAATCTACAAAACACCTTCTTGTGACTGTTATTAGTTTTCGGAAATCATGCGATTTGAACTTTTTGAGTTATTTTTCTTTTACTCGATTGAATTAATGCAAAACTGAACTAGAATAGCTTTAGAAAGAAAACAAGAACCAATCCAAAATAGAACTAGACAAGAACTAGGACGACTAACGTAGAAATGAACTGGAACTAATGCAGAACTTTAACTAAATTAAAGTTGAAGTATACAATTGTAGTTTCAAAATGAGTAAAGTAAACTTTAATGTGGAATAGTAAACTTCAATATAAGAAGAGTAACTTTCAACATAAGAATAGTAAGGTTGAATACGAGAGTTTTTATTTTAAAACAAAATATATAAAAAAAAAACAAATAATTAATATTGGATGTTTTCGAAGTTAAAAGCCGCAGTGAATTTTCTTTTGAATGCTGGCAATTCAATTGGCACATACTGTTGGTGCAATTGTCAGCAAGGCCTTCTTCCGTAAGGCTTTCTAAGGCTCTTGCTCTCTACTCTTTGACGATTAATTCGTTTCTGCTATTAAGAATACTTGACAACTTTCTTGAAACGTCTCTGCTAACGTAACTCTTTACCACAGACCAGGGGTCAAATTACGGCATTCGATATCGAACGAAATTCCATACATTTTTTGAATTTGTATGGAGATTTCGTTCGATATCGAATGCCATAATTTGCCCCAGACATTTTCAATGGCATTAAACATTGGACTATAGGGTCCAAGTCGGAGTATTTTGTTTTCGTGAAATTTCTGCAAAAGGTCTTTAATTTTACTATGATAAGTTACATTGTCAATTACCATAACAACTTGTTCGCCATGTCTAACCGTTTGCTTAACGAAGGCTCGTGTACATCCACGCTTTTACATTTTCTTTCTTAAACAAATCTCTTCTTATTTCATAATGAATAAATCCGATTTTAGAAATTCTCATATTGAAAGTTACTATTATATTGTGAAGTTTACTAATCTTATTCTCATTTGAAAACTAAAATGGTATAAAACTTAAATAAAACGGAACTAGAATTGATATGTGGAAATGAACTACAGTAGCGAGCATACGCGAATCTAAGCGAAAAGAATAATTTATATTATGGCCCTGGATTATTACAAGATCATGATTAAGCCCAAAACATTCATATTTTTGCATCAATCACCTTGTCTGTCTTGTTATGTTATTGAACGAATACGAAGCGAAGTGCAAATACGAGTACTGCTGTCAGTTTTCCAAAGAATAAAGTGGATTGGAGAAGATAATTTAGAAAATTTATAAATAAATAAATCAGGATAAGGAAGGGTGTCTTGTAGTACAAAGAAATCTTGAACACGATTGATGAGTTTCCATTAATAACAGCTCGTACGTGAGCAGTTATAAAAGCAGTAACTTTGAACAGAATTGAACCTTTCAGCCACTTCTTTGAATGCCTTCGAAATAAATGTACATGGGCAGCACTTTACCTTCCAAAAGGAATGCCCTAGGGAAACGATAGTGAATCATGATGAGTGAACTGTGGACTTAAAATTCATCACAACTTGGAAAGTTACATAATTGCGGAGGAGCTTTAATTGTCATGGTTCTTAGGATTTTCCATTTTTTGGGGAGGGGCGTTAAATTAGTAACATTTATACACATTTGAAATTCGCCAGCATACTGCTGATAAGATTTTTAGGAGCGGTGCTGAAATTCTATCTGGTCCAGGAGAGTTAATTATGTTGAGATCCGGTAAGCCCATTTTTTCTATATGATTTCAAAGGAATACCTTTGGCATAGTTACTGATACACTTTCAACTAGGTGCAGTGGTTGATTGCTTTCCAGTCAGCGATAACTATTTGCATATAAATCAGCTAGAACTTTAGCTTTGTCAAACGGGTCACTTAATATTTGATCATTCTTCAAAAAAAATCGTAACTTATTAGCCATACACTTTACTCTTTTAAGAAGCTCTTGCTACCCCGACAAGCAGTAAGAACTGACCGTACAAGATCTCATTAGTATCTTTGTTTTTGTTATTCAGCCAGATATTAAATGCTCGCTCTCAGGATTTGACTGCATTTTTACGACACATTCTGGATTTATTCGAAAGATGTTCTTTAATCTCTTCCCTTCCTTTTCATGAAGTTTTAGAGAAATTTCTCGTGAAACTTTCAAATTGAATATTTCAAAACTAACAGCTTGCAGTTTACCGTTTTCAAAGAATATTGGTTTGAATATTTTTAAACTAAAACAGCTGCCAGTGTAAAACATTTTAGTATCGTTTTGATTTTGTAAGTTTTATAGTGCTTTCATAAACTTGTCATCTAAATATGATGGGGGGTTTTAACAATTAACGAAGACTTTGTATTGTTAAAAAATTAAGGGGTTTCCAAAAATAAAAATAATAAATCAACAAACAAGGCGCACTTTTTCTTTGACATTTCCTTTTTTTTTTGTTGTTGAAAAATAATCTACACATTTACACACAAAACATTATTGCAACAAAAATGTTTTTTCGAGACAATAATCTATCGAAAATTGTAAAAATAATTAAACTAAATAAAAAAAACAATTTAAAATAAAATAAAAATTTATTAAATACAAAAGCAAGATTTAAATTTTACAAATGAACGTTTAATAATTAAATAAAAATTTCTTATATTTAATTTATGTATTAATTCATTTAATTGTTTTAATATTTGTTTTTTAGAGATAACGTCAAACAAAATAAAAAAAAAAAACAATTGTAACTTTAATTATTTGTAGTTTTTCAATAAAGAGAATAAAAAAACGAAAATAAATACAAAATCAATTACAACAAAACGAAAAAATTTATAAATAAATAAATACATACATAAATGTATTAGTTAATATATTACACACTTATGATTACATTTAATGTAGATTAAAAAAAAAAGAAAATTTTAAATAAAAAAAAAATTATAATAAAAATTTAAATATTTTTGGCAATTAATAAAGGGCGAAAAGCAGTTGATGACAGTGGGCTAGATAGTCCCAGGATATCGAACACTATCGCTGATTTACATCCCATTAATACCCTATTTTATTTATTAATTTATTTATTAATTACTAAACCCAGTGGAATAAATTGGAGGTGAATTTTTAAAGAATGACTTATTCATTACTTCCATAGTATCACGTCTGATATTGAGGTGCACAGAAATCAGGTAGCAGCATTTTATGCTGATGACAGTGCTTTTATATGCAGTGGAAAACTTTCAAATGCAATAATCAAAAGAATCGAAGAATAAAAGTAAATGACAATAAAACGCAGGCCATATTTCCATATAACAAGTCACCAAAACGTATTCCTACTAAAATTCTGTACTGTCGGGGAAACGTGATCCCCATCCAAGGTATCACTTTAAATAAAAAAACTTAAATTCAAACAACATTTTTTGGGTTGTGGTGTCAAAAATTTTATTCATATTCGTTTGCTACTACAATTCTATAAGATAATTAAGAATAACTTTCCGCATTATTTACGTCTTTTTGTTTTTTCGCGCTCCGTGAGGAGTCCTCAGTTGCTCTTTCCACGCATTAGAAATTCTATTTTCGATTTTTCGTTTCAAGTAAGGACAGCGAGGATTTGGAATAATTTGCGACACGAATTAAAAACGTTTTTATTTTCTGCCCGTGTTTTTAGGAACAAACTTTTGGAATATGCTAGTCATAATAATGTTTAGTTTTGATATTTTGAATAATAACACATATTTTTATGATTGCATAATATTAGTAATTATTGTTGTTTATTTCCATTTCAGAGTTAATAACCTTCACGGCATTTACTTTTTATCTTGAGTGGATATATTTTTATAGCATAAATCTTATGTTTACATATACACAGTGATTCTTCCCCAATGTAAACATTAGGTTAGGTTAGGGTTTATATGTTCTAAGTATTGTCTACTTCTATACTAAAGGGAATTTAATTTATTTTTATATACTATATTGTTGGCCTGCTGACCATATATGGCCTTAATAGGCTCCGTTAGTCAATTAGAATTTTTAATAAATAAAAAAATAAAAATAAACATGTAAATTACATTTGTGATGAAGCTATAAAGTGCGGACGTGCTCTTAACCCATACTTAATAGAAGGTCTAAGCTCATCCTTAAAAATAAGTTATTGTTATATAACATATGTATTCGACCGATACTGACTTACTGCTGCCAAGCCTCGTTTCACAAAACCGCTAACACACATACAAAAAAACTTCAGCTTATTAAAAAAAAAAAAAATTTTAAATAATTCATAATCTTCCCCCTAGATTCCCCACGGACTTACTGCACAATAGATTTAAATACAAAAAGATAAATACTTTCGCCAACGATTTGACGCTGACATTTAATGAAAAATGCAGATTGTCTAATTTTGAAACAATAAGAAATTTACTAAACAGTCGATGAGAATCTTTTGTTAAAAAGAATCTTACTAGCGTTTGTTTAACCAAACTTCATTATAACATTTTCAAAGTTTGTAACAGGTTTTTGTGACAAATAGATTTAATATTGTTGTAGTACGCTTAAGTTAAATAGCATAGCATTGTGTCTTATTAAGCTTATAAGATTCGTGAATAAATCATTTAAAAAGACAACAACTTCCAGATAATTAATTAAAATTTTATTCTACTTCTGCAAGCAAGTAGACTTTTCTAACTACATTTAGATAAAGTTAATGGCAGTCATCATTAAGTGGATGACTAATTTGGGTCCTTTAATTCGGTTCCGTTGTGATACCATCAAGTATTACGAATGTCCTACTACCTCATGAAACCATTCGGTCTCTCATAGATAGGTTGCTAGTCTGATTAGCCAAATACCAGAAAAACTGACTAGGTTCGGTTCATCAAGGAATAGAACCCGAGTATACTTCTTTTGGTGCTTGTTAGTGCAGGCATTCTCACACACAAGCTAAAGCACAATTTCCCCTCGTCATCATTGGTACTCCAGCAATAGTCGTTATCCCATCCGACCTCTATCCAACCTGAGTAGAACACATTGACTTACCCACTCGTCAGGTACCTTCATCTTCGCACCAGTATTAAGCAAGTTGATACGATTCGCGTTGAATCAGCTGCTTACATTATGATTGTGGAATGCCAGTGAAGTGGATGGAGATCATTATTGATCTCCTTATGAGATACACGGCATTCGACAACTACTAGGGATGTAGAGTAGACATCATTTTTAGCGGCGATAGCCGTTTTGGTTTCGGTAAATATATAGATATCCTCTGATATCCGTCCTGAAGGCTGAATGAAATTACATTGTCATTTTTCACGTAGAAACCCCATGTAGAATATAACAAGGAAATATGAAAAACCACAGCAACAGAAATAATTAATTTTATCTGAAAGGCTTTATTTTATACAAACAACTTTTCAAATGTTGGTCCTTTTCATGGGAATTGCTAAAATATTAGGATTTAAAATTTTTAATCGCACTATTTTCCCAAAATTATTATTTTACATATTGACATAGTTAAATATTAATAGTTTAATTAAAACAAATTGAAATTGATTATTGAGGGGTATAGCTAGTTCCTATGCGCATTTCACTGTTGCTAATGCAGATCATCGGGGAACTTCACCCAAATATTAAACTTTCATTAAAGCATGGAACACACATATTGTCCTCGAAAAGGTTATCAAATTTTGCTTCAAGATCTACTACTGATGCTGATCCATTCTGCCCACGACCTTTACGATTGGTCCAACTCTGTGCCAAAAACCACACAAACTATTCACCAACATGTTTTATGTTGCTTTGTAGGATGGCATACATTTGTATTGCCATCAGATCCAAACTGATTAACTTTAGATTTGTTACTTCAAATTACATTCTTTTCAGAATGAAATTTGCTCATTTCTGTAGACTTTTTAGAAACGAGTGGGCCAATTAGTTTACAACTTCAAATTTAATGAACACACAAAGAGAAGTTCTTGCCATGACAAGTCTATGTAAAAATCACAATCTCAGCTGCTGCTCATGAAGCTGCGATAACTCTGAAAACTTTGCGAGGAAACCATAAAGAACAGACAGAATTGGAACTTTGGCCCCCGATTAAAATTTTATTAAAAGGTAGTGGGTAATTCGATCAACATTGAATGTCTCAATTTACATACAAACCACTCATCTTGAAAGAGATCTAGAACAAGATCTAAGTTAAAAGTAGACATAATTGAATAGGGACGGTGAGTGACCATTTGAAAAATTACTTTGGCATTGTAATGATATCAACCGCTGTGCGCGATATTGTCGTATGTTACAAAATCGAAATTTTACAAGAGATCGTTTTTATTACTACCATGTGTATTGTATTATCTCCATAACTATTATATTTATCGCTATATTTTTTCAACAGATGAATTAATGTACTTAGAACCAATTTCCATAAAAAAGACGATTTCGAAAAAAAGAGTTACATACGATAATTTCGTGCACAGGGGTCGATATAGTATCGTTTCATAAGAGAACCAATTGCAGCCACAGAAGATACTTTCAAAGTTCAAAAATCCTTCAGTTGCGAAAAGCTAAATCTAGTGCCATCTTGTATTGAATAAATTTAATCAATTATGTATTCGTTTACGGTCACAACGTCAGCTCTAATTGAGTGAGTGGATTATAAAATCTACAGACATAAAAATTACTTTTAAGTGAAAAAGTGATCTAAAAACAAACAGCATTCAGATGAACAACATTGAATGGTATTGAGAAGTTAAAGCAGAAATTGCCAAAAATAGTCTAAACGTAATGATAATTATGAAGTGCACTTAACGTGGTGATTTCAAAAATGTCTCGTGGTAATATGTATTTTAATAAAAAACAAAGGAGTAAATTCATCGAAAACGTTATAACACAATATACATAAGTAATAGTTCTTTGAAATTACCTTATCAAATCATAGCTGAACGATTCCTTAAAACCTTTTATCGGTATAGCACTTTCAGGCCAACTGTAAATATTCACATATAAGCTAGCAATTATTTGGCACAACTTTAGAGCGGCTGACAAGGCGTTGGAGCCTTTTAGCTCTGCCATTTCTTCTACAGTATAGTACAAAACGGTCTTATAACTATGCGGCAACAGATCAATGTATGGCTTCCAAAAAGAATCGGGCTTCAGAGACTCTGTCATTAACGTAAAAGCCAATCTCATATTCGAAAATGAAAAACAGTTGTTAATGAATTCATACTGTAAATTTTCTTCTGACAAAATCAATTGACGGGGAATACTAAATATTAGTTCATCCTTTTTTATATCACGCTTGGCTACCAAACCCAAATTGTAGTCGGGAAATTCTTGGATTTCTAAGCCATCATTATTCAAACCATTTTCCTTGGCCCATTGATAGAATTTATCAATATTGGATAAACGTTTCTCACTTCCAGCAGCCTCAGTACGTTTCCGTTGCAGAGGCGCTTCCACCTGTTGTATGACCTTAAGAATCTTCTGTACATTTTCATACTGACGCCATTCATCTTTAGGACTGACGCAATTTTCGAACACGCCTTCCTTCACCAACAAGCTTACTAAATTCCTTAATTCGGCTCTATCCTTAGGCGAGAGTTTAGGTTCTGACGATTCTTCATCTTGTGATCTGTGGGGCTTTTGATTGCTGTGACTTTTATTGTTGTTGTGTTTATTTTTATTATGCTTTTTATTATTTTGGCGTTTATCCATTTTTTTCTACCTTTTTATTATTTTTATTTAAAAACTTAATTATTGTATTTATAGAATTTAAAATTTATTTCTATTTGCAACTTGTTTTCACCGGTAACTTTTTGCATTAATAATTAAATGTAAGAGTTTCAAACAAAAAAGTACCAAAAATGGAAATTGCACGTGTATGTGTGGTACTGCTGGTAATTCGATAAAGAAGTGAGCGATTTTTAAGGCACATACTAAATTTACCAGCTTGACCAAAACACCATATGCGTATTCAGTTTTATATGGTGTTTGACATTTTCTTAAAAATTATTCTGTGCCGATCTCGATCTGTCTTGAAAGGTTGTAAAAAATTTCTGGCTTGCTTTAGGAACATGTTCCAAGTTATTACTATTAAGCACTAAGTGGCCGAAGCTCACTATCCGATATAATCAATTATCATATATGAACATTACTTTTAATACGATTAAAGCTGCATTTTTATTTATTTAAAAATGTGCCATTTATTTATTAATTAGATAGACGATAAGCATACTTATTTAATATTCTTGTAAATTAAATCATGAAAACGAAAAAATAGCTACTTTTGTGTGATATGGCACAGTTATTTAAATTTTCTGAAAAGTGCTGTCAAGTTTTTTTACAGAAATACAAGCCTGCAATGTAATAGCCGTTCCACCGCACACACATCACACGATTCATTTTTATTGTCATTTTTCACGTACAAATCGATATGTTTATACGCGTTCAAAAACCGATTTTATAATTGTAAACGCTAGTGAAAATTTAAAAAAATAACTCGAAAACCTGCTAAGGGTAAAGCTACTTGAAAAATTTTATAAAATTAGTATTTGGCAAGAGAAAAATGTCCAAGTTGATAACATACTCAGCGACCAAAATATGGTGAAAAAATTGCATCTATCCATATACCAGCAATTAGCGTGTTATCTCTTTCTTTCTTACGGTGAATTACGTAGTGGGGATTTCTCTATATGTCGAAAAGAATGATGTGATTGGAAAAAGTGGGCGGTTTGTGCTAAATGCTTGTCTTATGCTTAAATTTTCCATACATTGGTTATGTGGCATACGTGGAAATCATTTTGATTTGTAAATAAAAGGAAGTGAGTTCAAAAATGCAAATGCTCAGATACCTCTAGTACTGAAATGTAATTATAGTGTAGAAAATAACGGGAAAATAATAAATACTAGTTTAAACGAAATCGTTGTGCAAGGAATGAAGCTAATATATGATGGAATGAGTTGAATTTGCGTTTTGAAAATTTTATTTAAATGTTTTTACATTTGTTATGCATATTGAACGTAAAATTTTTACTTAGATTCAAAAACTTTGTTTTTATTGCTTGTTAACGTTAACCAACACTTCTTATAAACCTACCACGTACGAAGTGGTATTTGCAAAGAAGAACGAATGTTATAAAGGGCGTGGACGACTGCAAATTGTCGGCGGGTGCTTGTTCCGTAAATCGAGCAATTATCAGAAATAAATAATGGTCTCATTGATGTTTTTTTAATTATAATAAAAAATAAAAGGATAATTTCGCAATAATTGGAATTAAATTTCTGAAATCTAATCGATTTACATAACAGATCAGATAATTAAAAAAAATTTTGTTAGAAGTATAGTACAAGGCGAATTATTTTTACAGGGGCAAAAAATTGTTTACCGAAAATTATTAATCGCATTTGAATTTATTTTTTACAAAAAAAAGTTTAAAATTGTACATAAACATGTTTAACAAAATCATATAAAGTTTGGTGTTAGGCAAAGCTTCCAACTAAACATAGCACTAATCGCTGGATTAAGTAATTTTTAGCTCGGAGCTCCATCTATAATGAAAGTTTGATGTTCCATAAAGCCTAAAGGCTTTTATGTAAATAACAATTTCAGATATTTCTGCAATAGCTTCCAAAATCAATCTTCTGAACTTATAGACATGGTTATGTACTTCCCAATCGTTTGATTAATTTATTAAAAAATGAAAATGTTATGTCGGCTAGTAGTGCACCTTATACTTTTACTTTATTTAAAAATTACATATTTTTTTTACGAGTGTGTTGCATCAAATATGATTCTTCTCTGTTTTTGTTTCTCGAAACCATCCATTTGTCATCACTGGCTGTCAAATTTGAATTTCACCACTACGTCTTTTTATCTTGTTTTTCCTTTGCTAACGACATTTGCGAATGAAAAAACGACAGTCATTTTTAAGAGTTTTGTCACACAAGCGGTTTAAATTTCTGTGTTCAAATAATATAAAAAAATAAAGTTTCCGTACCTAAAATTGGATATTAAGAAGAGTTGATATTGTAAAACTGTATATTTATTGTAAGAGTAATTTTTAAATTATTTTATTGATATTTTTAACTATTTATGTATAATGTGATTGATTAATATATATGTGTATGTACATACATGAATGCCAATAATATTTTGTGATGAAATTTTTTATGAATTTTTAGGCAAGCTTTAAAATTTCACTTGTGTTCATTTGTTTGTGTCCGTTAAGGAATAACGTTGAAAGACAAAAACTAGAAATCAAATTAAAGAAAAGTGCGTTTTCCAATAACAACAAAAACAGAAAGATCATAAGCAGAACGAAGAAACTAACTGCATATATACATCTTTACATAAACATAGAATCTAAATACCGATAAGAGAGAAAGAGCAAGAAGAAGATTAAAAACACGAACTTATTACATGTTTTTTTTATTTTTGGTGTCAATCACTGATTCTTTTCGACATTAATATACATACATATGTAATATTATTTTCCAATAGAAGTATAGCAACAACATATATAGTACCATAGAGAAAAAGGAAACAAAAGAAAACAATAAAAAGTCAAGATACCTTTGCAGTGCAACATTTTTCTACGTCAACATTTTCATAAGTGTGAATTTTAGAAAGTGCACAAAATGACTCAAATTTTACCCATACGCTTTCAGGAGCATTTACAGGTAAGTTTTGTAATATACGCATGCAAGGCGAATTCAATTAAATGAATTCGCCATGTATTAATGTATTTTTTAATTAAAATTATGTACGTTGCCATCAAATGTTTGTAAAAAATGTATTATGAAAAAGTTAACACCCCTTTTAAAATAAAATTATCTCTGGCTTTATTCATATGTATGTATGTATGTACGTATTTCCCTTGACCAACTTGTTGCCGACATGTTATCTTCATAAATATATACATTCATGCATATACAAATATCTATGTGCATACATACTTATTTATGTACATATGTAGTTTATTCTTTTGTATATTATCACAAAACGTATAAAAAATCCGAAATAAATTATATACATACATACATACATCTGAGAACTTCAATGACTCACTTTCTGTGAGATGTAGTAAATTCTTTTATACCTACATATATACCTTTGCATGTACATACATATGTACATATATGTAAGTATACCTTAAAATATCCTCAATTTTGGTTATTTACTTATAGGTATGTGCAATAAAATAAACAATTCCATAATTTCGAGGTGTATGTAGGTATATATAATATACATACATATGTATGTATATGTATAGTGTTCTTAAGTTTAAAATTAAACAGCCGGAATTTTGCTGTTGTTTCAATGTTTAAACTTTTGGAGTTAAATCTTTATATACTTCTTCGTTGAATTTTTTATCTAACTTTTTTTTATTTGGAATTCTTCAAACCTTAATTTTGATCAACTTAAAACTGGTTTAAAAACTCATCAAACAAAAGGTATAATAGGTACATACATGAGCAAAATACTTTATTGTAAAAACAACAAAGCGTAAACAAATTCAATGATATAAATATATACATACATATGTACATACAAACAAAACTATTTATGTACATACTTAATAGACAGCAGAGATGGAAAATACAATCACATTCAGATTAAAAAATATGAAAAAATCCATTAATTAAATTGACTAGTTTACTTACCTATAACAATACATACATTTCTAATTTCTCCTAAGGCAATATATTAAACTTAGAACATAATTCGAAAGGTCTTCTGAAACCGTTTATAAGGTTTCATGTAAGTTTTTTGTACGATTTACGAGAATCTTCAAGAATATAGAATTTGTGGCACTCACTGTTATACATACTTTATGCATCATTGCCTCAGCTTCAAAATAACTTCCAAATGGTTTTGGAGAAAACTACAATAAAGCAAACAAAAAATACAAAAAGGATTTTCTAAATGACCATCCCTAAATCCCAAATTGTATTGGGAATAGTCATTAAACAAATTAACCTATAAGTTAAGAGGAGCAACGAAAATATTTTTTAATCACCAGTCGGCCTAATGCATATAATAATTTTTGTGTTACCGTAAAAGTAATTCATAGTAATGGTGGGTACAAACTTTGCAGCGTGTTTATTCAACACGTTTACCATTCTTGTTTCATAATTTGACACACACACACTCCAATCATAAACGCAGCATCAGTTCTGTATTTTATATTCGCGTTGAACATCGCGGGAAAAGCAGAAACAAACACACATATGCACAGCTTGCTTGTTTTCAATGAACTAAAACAATAAACAGTGAAACAAACTATGCGACCAACATTAATGCATCCTGAAAATATCAAAATATTTTTATGTTAATGAAAACTCGAATGCAACAAGAAATGAAACCATAAACACGATTACACACTATGCAACCAAAAATGAAACATGCCTGGTTGCATAAACATGTTGCAAAGTGTGTACCCAGCATAAGAAATAACATAGACCACAAAAAAAACAAGTATGGGTGATGATAGATCATTAAAATGATGTTTATTGTTGAGCACACTTATGTTTTGAAATAGTAATTTTCTCACTTTGTCAATTAATGTTAATTGAACACACATTTCTTACCCACAAGAAAAATTGAAAACAAGATCCCTACATAAATGTTAATAAAACAACAAAAAAAGAGAAAGTGCTTACAGTTCTTCAATAGTGAACTTAAACCAAGTGAATGAATGATGTATGTAAAGCTTGTAAACATATCCTATATACACATACATATTTTACTGCAAATATGGTGGTCAACAGCGTTGCCAATTCAGTGCTTTTAGCAGTGTTTTAGTGCTTTTTTCTTTTCGTTATACCAACACTTGATTTAATATGATAAAAAAATTAAATTTGCAAAAAAAATATCTGTAAGTGTAGGTTGCCAGGAGGTGTAAGAAAAGGGCCCATCCCACTTGGGATCAAAAGTGATTATGATTCCTTTGTGTTATGATATTGTTCTAAGTAAAGGTTCATCAGAAATAAGTTAAATGGTATGTTTTTCGCTACGTGTCTGTTAGTTTCCTTCGGTTTCAGAACTGCTTTACCGATATGAAATCAAATTTTTATGTTCTAATGCAGCCCAGTTTTATTGTTAGCATGAAAGTAGTCTAAGCCACTATTCAACTTACAAAATAGTCTCATACCACAAACTTTAAGTTACACTCCCACTTTGTAAACGAAATATAATGTACATATGTACATATATGTATGTACATAGCAGTGTTTTATAGGTATGTGTTTTAAATTTAGAATCTTTTAAATTCCGTAAATACCTTGAAAATGGTGACAGGATGATGGCGGCTTTGTATATTCATGTCATTTCTTTAATTTCCAATATGAATTCAGTAAAGAACAAAAATCAAAATATATCAAAAATTCTCTTTTGCAATTTTCTGCGTTTTTTCTTGGATTTTAGTCTGTTTTTAAAATCGAAAGTTGACAACGCTTGTGGTCAATAATATGAGATAATAGGGGAAGGAAACCAATTAAAATAAGCATCCTAAAATAGAGGGAGTCAGAAAAAGCATAATGATTATTATTACAATAAAAAACGCATGCGTTTCAATAAACACAGAAATAATGAAAATGTAGAGCAACAACCGTTGTAGTATGACTGACAAGCAGTAAAAAAAAATCCAAAAAGTGGAAACAAAAATACAATTGGAGATACATATGAATGTGTAATGTTATTACAACAGTGAAGCAGAGATGGAAGAGTGAGTTTTTAACGTGGAGGTTAAAGAAATCTTATTTTTTAATAGAATTTCGAAAAAGGAAAATTTTTATAAGCTTTTATTAATTTTTTAATAACTTGTGGAATTTTTTTTAGAATTTCAAAACAATTTTTAGGTACCTATGTATGTGTATTGTATGTATTTTCCTTTTATATCAATGATTTCGTTTTAAATTTTCAATTTTGTTTTGCAAAAATAAATAAAAAAGAATCGTCATACTGGCGCCTGAGGAATGACTCGTGTGCACGTTTGTACGAGTATAAACTAATAGTTTGCCTGTTGCAAATTTTAGCAAAAACATTAGAAATATTCACAATTTGGTGCAAATGGTTTTGCCTCAGAATATTTTCAAAATGCTGCACTAGTGCGTGCAGTTCAGTGTTTGATGCAAATGGTCTAGCAAAAAAAAACACACACACAGAAACATGATTTCACTTAAAACCCATTAAAAATTTCTGGCAAGAAAATCGTGTCTCTTGAGGAGAACCAAAAGCAAATATCTACTTACTTAAAACTATGTACTTACATACATATAACTGCAACGGCACTATGCAATACATATGCCATAAACAATTCCATATGTTTAAGATGACTTGTGGAGAATTGATGACTTCGATTTAAGAAAACTATATTTTGGAAGGTTACTAAAATCAACTAAGGCCGGAATAAAATTACTTCCTTCACAGGAAGTAGGCAATTGCTTCGGCACCTCTTTAAATTCTACTCCTACATACAATATATTGCGTGTAATAAAGATTATTCTCCCAACCGTTTTTCTTACACAGTTTCATTATTACAAAAGTTAAACGAAGTTCATAGTTACGAAATGGCTTTAAACAATGAACAATAAAAGTCTTTAAACATCTACCAGTATACCTATTTCAGCTTATAAAATATTAAGCAAAATTTAACGTGATTGGCTGTATTGCCTTCCGACCTACATACATATGTATCTACATTAATAAAAAAAACTATTTTTTATGTACTAAATCAAAAATCTATTAAACTTATCATTGCTCATTCTTTTCCTTGATTGTTTTTCTTTTTCGAATGGTTTTCTTCATTTAATGCTAGTTGTAGACAAAAAGTTTATTGCTCTGTTTTTTTTGTACAGATTTTGCTTTTTGTTTTCGTTTAAGCTTTTATTTCCTTACTGTTTGTTAAAATATTAATCTTAGAAAGAAAAATACTAAAAGAAGGAAGCAGTAGAGGGGGGACTTAAGTATGCAATTCATTTGATAATTACTTATGTATATAGATTTGTCTGTTTCTTATCAATATACATACTTACGTACACACATACATACATATATACATAGCTCATGTGCATACATATATTTGAAATGCATGCCCTAGTATTTTATTAAGAGCTTCAAAAACTCTAAAATTTGTATAGTACAAAATATATGTATGTATGTACATTAAAAACCTTGAACTTAAAAAGAACCAGTACCCCTCTTCTGAACCTCCCGCGTCGAGAAACTTTTAATGGCCTTATTCACAAATGATTAATAAAGTTATTGTAGGTATAATGTTGGATTTTTATATGGGAAAAGCGTTTGCCATAAAAATTTAGTTTTCATTTATTTGCAGATATTTTGTAAACAACAAACACTAAAGTCGCACATCATATATAGATTTTTAGGCAATTGTGAGTCGATATACAGAGTGAAACAATTGCAAACAATTAAGGTTAGAATTTATGTGGATATCTGTCTAACATGAAAACAAAATTCAAGGGGTGTTGACAACTAAAAATGAATATGATTCACTTAGACGAGCAATAATGTGTTGATCAAAATTTTAATGAAAAACAGTCAATTTTGAAATTTTTGTAAACTGATTTTCATAAAAAGTTTTGAGTGAACGTTTAAATGCTAATTTACGAAGCAGGCCCTAAGATTTTTTTATGCAGCTTTCAACAATTATTATTAATTGTAATAAAATAAATATCTCTTGTTTTCTAGTAGTAATTTATTTTAACAATTCGTTTCAGCTCACAAATGTCGGTATTAATATCAATTCGATATCGTTCAGTACTCTTACCATGGAGTCTGACAAATTCATTTGTGTACGTGAAAAGGTCAACGATACCGCACAAGTGGTCATTATTGATATGAATGACACCGCTAATCCAACCAGACGTCCAATATCAGCTGATTCAGCTATTATGAATCCAGCTAGTAAAGTAATTGCACTTAAAGGTAAATTATAAATTTGTATATAATTATATAATAAATTAAAAAAGAAAATAACATTTCTGTCTTAATTTGCAGCGCAAAAAACTTTACAAATCTTTAATATTGAAATGAAATCGAAAATGAAGGCTCATACCATGACCGAAGACGTAGTCTTTTGGAAATGGATCTCATTGAATACCTTAGCTTTGGTTACAGAGACCTCTGTATATCATTGGTCAATGGAGGGTGATTCGACGCCCCTTAAAATGTTCGACAGACATTCCTCATTAAATGGTTGCCAAATCATTAATTACCGTTGTAATCCAAACCAGCAGTGGCTTTTGTTGGTGGGTATTTCAGCTTTGCCGAATCGTGTGGCCGGTGCTATGCAATTGTATTCAGTTGAGCGTAAAGTTTCGCAAGCGATTGAAGGTTGGTCTCATTAAATGTCATACAGTAACTATTGCTACAAAATAAAGCTGAGATATCTTATATATATAATATAATAAAATGTTATTTTTATAGACAAAGTTATTCATTTTTTATATCATGTTCATCTTGTGCTGCTTGTGTTTATGTATCGTTTAGGTCATGCCGCCGCTTTTGCTTCGTTCAAAATGGAGGGCAACAAGGAACCTTCTACCTTATTCTGCTTTGCTGTGCGAACTGCTACCGGTGGTAAATTGCATATTATCGAGGTGGGCGCTCCCCCAACGGGAAATCAACCGTTTGTCAAAAAATCCGTAGATGTTTTCTTTCCACCCGAAGCCCAAAGTGATTTTCCAGTAGCAATGCAGGTTTCCTCGAAATATGATACCATTTATTTGATAACCAAATATGGTTATATTCATCTTTACGATATGGAAACGGGTACATGCATCTACATGAATCGCATCTCGGCGGATACAATATTTGTGACAGCTCCACATGAATCCAGCGGCGGCATCATTGGCGTAAATCGTAAAGGTCAAGTTTTATCGGTGACAGTAGATGAGGAACAGATTATACCCTACATTAATACGGTTTTGCAGAATCCGGATTTGGCTTTGCGCATGGCTGTGCGCAATAATCTTTCGGGTGCAGAGGAATTGTTTGTAAGAAAATTCAATAAATTGTTTACGGCCGGCCAGTATGCCGAGGCTGCCAAGGTGGCAGCCTTAGCGCCCAAGGGTATTTTGCGTACACCGCAGACTATACAACGTTTCCAGCAAGTACAAACGCCGGCTGGTTCTACAACACCACCTCTATTGCAATATTTTGGTATATTATTAGATCAGGGTAAATTGAATAAATATGAATCTTTGGAATTATGCCGCCCGGTGTTGTTGCAAGGCAAAAAGCAACTGTGCGAGAAATGGCTAAAGGAGGAGAAATTGGAATGTAGCGAAGAACTGGGCGATTTGGTCAAGACCTCAGATCTTACTTTGGCCCTGTCCATCTATTTGAGAGCTAATGTGCCAAATAAAGTTATTCAATGTTTTGCTGAAACGGGACAGTTCCAAAAAATTGTTTTGTACGCCAAAAAGGTGAACTATACTCCGGACTACATATTTCTTTTGCGCTCGGTTATGCGCACCAATCCCGAGCAGGGGGCCAGCTTTGCCTCCATGCTGGTGGCCGAAGAAGAGCCTTTGGCGGACATCAATCAAATAGTGGATATATTTATGGAACATTCCATGGTTCAACAGTGTACGGCCTTTTTATTGGATGCTCTTAAAAACAATCGTCCCAACGAGGGCGCTTTGCAAACTAGACTTTTGGAAATGAATTTGATTTCGGCTCCTCAAGTGGCCGATGCTATTTTAGGCAATGCCATGTTTACCCACTACGATCGTGCTCACATTGCCCAATTGTGTGAAAAGGCTGGCCTATTGCAACGTGCTTTAGAACACTACACCGATTTGTATGACATTAAGAGAGCCGTTGTACACACTCATCTCTTGAACGCCGATTGGCTAGTGGGTTTCTTCGGCACTCTGTCAGTGGAAGATTCATTGGAATGCTTAAAAGCAATGCTAACTGCAAACATCAGACAGAATTTGCAAATATGTGTTCAAATTGCTACCAAATATCATGAACAATTGACCACAAAATCTTTGATAGATCTCTTCGAAAGCTTTAAATCTTATGAGGGTCTTTTCTATTTCTTGGGCTCTATAGTCAACTATTCGCAAGATCCCGAGGTTCACTTCAAATATATCCAGGCCGCCTGCAAGACCAACCAGATCAAGGAAGTAGAACGTATATGCCGCGAATCCAACTGTTACAATGCCGAGCGCGTCAAGAATTTCCTCAAAGAAGCCAAACTAACCGATCAATTGCCTTTGATTATTGTTTGCGATCGTTTTGATTTTGTTCATGATCTGGTATTGTACTTGTATCGCAACAATTTACAAAAGTACATTGAAATCTATGTGCAAAAAGTGAATCCCTCGCGTTTGCCTGTGGTAGTAGGTGGTCTCTTGGATGTCGATTGTTCCGAAGACATTATAAAGAATCTTATTTTAGTGGTCAAGGGTCAGTTCTCCACCGATGAACTTGTGGAGGAAGTAGAAAAACGCAATCGCTTGAAATTGCTATTACCCTGGTTGGAGTCGCGTGTCCATGAAGGCTGCATTGAGCCGGCCACACATAATGCCCTGGCTAAGATTTATATTGATTCTAATAACAACCCTGAAAGATTCCTTAAGGAAAATCAATATTATGATAGTCGTGTTGTGGGACGTTATTGCGAGAAACGTGATCCTCATTTGGCCTGTGTGGCCTACGAAAGAGGTCAATGTGATCGCGAATTGATTGCTGTCTGTAATGAGAACTCTTTGTTTAAGAGCGAAGCCCGTTATTTGGTAAGACGTCGTGATGCCGAACTTTGGGCTGAAGTGCTGGCCGAATCCAATCCCTACAAAAGACAACTTATAGATCAAGTTGTTCAAACCGCTTTGTCCGAGACCCAAGATCCTGATGATATATCTGTCACCGTCAAGGCTTTCATGACCGCCGATTTACCCAATGAACTTATAGAACTTTTAGAGAAAATCATCTTGGACTCGTCAGTGTTTTCCGATCATCGCAACTTGCAAAATCTTTTGATTTTGACTGCTATCAAAGCCGACCGCACACGTGTTATGGATTACATAAATCGCTTAGACAATTATGATGCTCCTGATATCGCCAACATTGCCATATCAAATCAATTATATGAGGAAGCCTTTGCCATCTTTAAGAAATTTGATGTCAACACATCGGCTATACAAGTCCTGATCGAACAGGTTAATAATCTGGAAAGGGCTTATGAATTTGCTGAACGTTGCAATGAACCAGCTGTATGGTCTCAATTGGCCAAGGCCCAACTGGATAAGGGTTTGGTTAAAGAAGCCATTGACTCGTACATCAAGGCTGATGACCCCAGCGCTTACATGGATGTTGTAAATGTCGCCTCCCAATCCGATTCATGGGAAGATTTGGTGCGCTATCTGCAAATGGCCCGCAAGAAGGCTAGAGAGTCATACATTGAAAGTGAATTGATTTATGCCTACGCCAGAACAGGACGTTTAGCTGATTTGGAAGAGTTCATTTCCGGACCCAATCATGCCGACATACAGAAGATAGGTGACAGATGTTTCAATGATGGCATGTATGATGCTGCCAAACTGCTTTACAACAATGTCAGCAACTTTGCTCGCTTGGCTATTACTTTGGTGTATCTAAAGGAATTCCAGGGAGCCGTTGATTCTGCCCGTAAAGCGAACTCTACACGCACTTGGAAAGAGGTGTGCTTTGCTTGTGTGGATGCCGAGGAATTCCGATTAGCCCAAATGTGTGGTCTGCATATTGTCGTGCATGCCGACGAATTGGAAGATTTAATCAATTACTATCAAGACCGTGGGTACTTTGAGGAACTCATAGCTCTGCTTGAGTCCGCTTTGGGCTTGGAACGTGCTCATATGGGAATGTTTACAGAGTTGGCCATACTATATTCGAAATTCAAGCCCTCAAAAATGCGCGAACATTTGGAATTGTTCTGGTCGCGTGTCAATATACCTAAAGTATTACGTGCTGCCGAGTCAGCTCACTTGTGGTCCGAGTTGGTATTCCTTTATGATAAATACGAGGAGTACGATAACGCTGTAATTGCTATGATGGCTCATCCCACCGAAGCCTGGCGTGAAGGTCACTTCAAAGATATTATCACAAAGGTTGCCAACATTGAACTGTACTACAAAGCTATACAATTCTATTTGGACTTTAAGCCTCTATTACTCAACGATATACTTTTGGTATTGGCACCACGTATGGATCACACTAGAGCCGTAACATTCTTCTCGAAAACCGGTCACTTGGCGTTGGTCAAACCCTACTTGCGTTCCGTACAATCGCTTAATAACAAGGCCATCAATGAGGCTTTGAATGGTCTATTGATTGAAGAGGAAGACTATCAAGGACTACGAAATTCTATTGATGGTTTTGATAATTTCGATACCATTGCTTTGGCTCAAAAATTGGAGAAACATGAATTAACTGAATTTAGACGTATTGCTGCTTATCTTTACAAGGGTATGTGTGGATTTATTAAAGGGAAACTTAATATGGTGTATAATAATAAATTGATTTTTTCTTTTTGTAAACTTTAGGCAACAACCGCTGGAAACAATCAGTTGAATTATGTAAAAAGGATCGTTTATATAAGGATGCTATGGAATATGCTGCTGAATCTGGTAAACAAGAAATTGCCGAAGAACTGCTGGCTTGGTTCCTCGAACGTAATGCCTTTGATTGTTTTGCTGCCTGCTTATTCCAAGTGAGTAAACTAATAAGGTTTTTCTTTACGGGGAAAAATGCTACTCTATATTTGGGCAATATTTTTAACAGATAAACCCAAAAACTCGCAAAGTTTGACGGCTTTTTATAATTTCAATAGAACAAAAATAACTTCTTAATTTTACATTTATTATTAATGTATATTTTGTATTTCAAACTTAAAGTATTTTTCTTATTAATTTGTGATATTTATTTTAAGCTATTTGCAACCTACAATTATGTAGATTATTGCCAACGAACGTTAATATCAGTATTAACATATTGTTAAATATTATCGTGCATTTACATTAGCAGTTCTAAACGTAGTTTAATGTAAAGAGGTTTATGATGTGTAAAACAAAATGATTGTAAACAAATAAATAAACTCGGCTCTCACTTTATCACTTGTAACCTATTATTTAATCTAGCCATACGAGTGTAATCGATTACAAAATTTCTACCAATATTAACTTATTAAAAAAATTACAAGTTGTTTTTAATATAAATCTATTTTTAATTTTTGTTTAGTGCTACGATTTATTAAGACCCGATGTTATTTTGGAGCTTGCATGGAAACACAATATCATGGACTTTGCCATGCCTTATTTGATACAAGTAAGTTAGCTACTTCTTTTAACTAAATATTTAATATATTTGAACGACGTATTGTGATGACTTTTGCATTTAGGTTATACGTGAATATACCGCCAAAGTGGATAAACTCGAACAAAACGAACAACGACGAGAAAAAGAAGATGAAACGGTTGAACATAAAAACATAATTACCATGGAACCTCAATTAATGATAACAGCTGGTCCTGCAATGGGTATACCACCGCAGTATGCACAAAATTATGGTGCTGCTGCAGCAGCGCCCGGTTATGCGCCCAATATGGCTTATCCACCCGGTTATGGAATGTAGGCATTCTTTAAATATGATTTCAAATAATTATTTTAACTATGAATAAAACAAACAAAAAATAATTGAAATAATTAAAAAAAAAAAAACGAAAGAAAAGAACAACAAAATTTATTAAAATTCCATTGTTTATTACTATACATTTTTTCTGTTTTATTTTTAATTTCTTTATGTAATTCTGTTTATTTTTTTCTTTGTCGTAAATCTATCTAATACTTAAGTTTATAATTCCATAAAACCGTAAATGTTATAAACAAACAAATACAACAAATACTTACATAAACTTAAACCTAGAAACACCAGGGTTTGAACAAAAAAGGAAAAACGACTAATTATTTTGCTTCATTTTAAAATAAATTCTATGCTTATTGTGTTCTATTATATATTTTTTTTAAATTTACTTAAATCATTCTTTATCTTCCTCTTTTTTTTGTAAATGTTTGTAATTTTTTTTGTACAAATTATACTTTTCCTTTTTTTAATGCTTTATGTAAGTTTCCATTTCTAACGTCAATTTTTAAGCCCTTCCAAATTTATAATTCCTATTATAATTACTACCATATTTTTGTGTTTATGTTCTAAACACATAAAATAAAAACATTTCTATGAAAATGTCTGATTGTATTCTACTATAAAACGTAACGAAATTGAAAAAAAGAAACAAATTTGCTTTAAAAAAGAAATATATGAAAGAGAAATTAATATACATACATTAATATTCATACATTAATTATATTATTTTAAAAATTACTCTTTATTTTTTATTTTATTCTCTTTATTAAGTTTAAATATTAATTATTTAATTAAATCTAAAACAAACAAAAACACATATAATAGTAATGCCGCTCCATTCAACAACAAAATATACGCTCTATTATATATAATCGAATGAAATTTGTATTTTTTTCTTTTTATCATCCCTTATTTAAACTTCGAAGAAAATGCGTTCTACTTTCTAAATTTGATGCATTTGTTTCATATACAAAATTTGACACGGAAGGTTTTTTTATTAAATTTATTTTATGACACAAAATCTAGAGGTCTAAAATTTCAAATATTCAATTTTTCACAATAAAATTAAAAAGTGCCATTTTAAATTTTGGAAACAGCTTAACTTAAAATGTTTGCATATTAAGTAGCTCGTTTATTTTGTAGTTTTCATATGAATATTGGGAGGTTTGAAACTTTAAAAAATATGGTAAAAGTATACTGACGAATTGGCATAAGCACAAACAAAATCTATGTACATAAACACATAAGTACTCGTATGTATATTGATTAGCTTGCCCACAACAAAACATAAATTGTGATAGTTTCTTATTTTATTTTTCATTTAAGACTTTTTTGAGTTGTATTAGGCACATGCGATTTCTTTAAAGAATTTTCAGTATACACATTAAAACTCATGTTGACATCATATTCATCTTTGGTACATCATGGAAGCAGTAACAATAATTTGGAACATGTTTGTATAATTTATTTTTAAAATTTTGTCCGCTTGCTTAGCATTTTTCCATTTTAAATATGATTTATCGCAATCAATTTTCTAAAATTGATTTTAGAAAGTTTGAATAAAACAAAAAGTGCAAAATTAAATAATCTGATTCGGAAAATATTTATCCTTATGGGTCTATTATGTATGGCAAGCGAAACTTTTTTGGGTTGCTAGTTGTTGAAAACGGTATTTCGGATGACAACTGATAGCTGTCAATCAGTCGCTTTTCTGAAAACCTCGAATTTTTAGATGCTGAAGTTGGATTGCAATACATAATCGACCTACTAATTTTATCAAATACATATCGCGAGTAAAAGAAAACGTTATTCTTTGGTAACGTTTTCCCACCGAACAAAAACACAAATTCAGATGGAATAAAGGTTCGCCTTTTTTATAAGGTTCTCTTAATTTTCGAATTGATCTTGATATTAAAAAATTATTATTATTTCTGGATTCTTAAACTACTAATTTTCTTTCTATCTACTCTCTTTTAGCTATAAATAATTACAGACTAAATATCGTTAAGAAGTGTTCCTGTTAAATAACATGATTAAACATAACTACTTATTATCTGCAATGAAAACCCAAGAGCTTGGCCAAATATTAAGACTCCAAAACCACTAGCAAGCAGTGGCAAATATCAACAGCACAGAAATAACATCAACAGATAAGAATAAACATTAATAATTTTTTTTTATTTTTATTAACCTCAACTAGTAAGTTAAAATATTTAAGAATTAACGGCAGACTAGCAAATGGATAAGACAAAAGGTGGAAGCACAATTACGGTAAAGAGTCTATTGACAGTGGTGCTAACTTTTTAAATTTAGACGTTTAACAAAATATTGAGAATAAGTGCAAAGACAATTACATATTTTGTTATTATCATTTTGCGATAGACTAGTGTAATGATACGTAACTAATATCAAACCAACTTGGTAATTTTTATTGCAGCAACTCTGAAATTCCACATTGCAAATACACACTAAAAATATATATTCTCAATATGGAATTTGACAATTGCGGACATAAAAATTGATATGTGGGTGTGGTAATGATATCTAGAGAACTCGAAATTAGTCCTTTTTCACAATAGAGATATTGAAAGCAGACGTTTTTAAATTCTCTTTTGAACTTGTCTAAAGTACAGGTATGTAGTGGTGTACTACACACTTTGCCTGCGAACTTAATCAGTCTATCTTTCCATATATCAAGCGTGAAAGGTGATAATAAGTTGCATAATCAAGTAAAAAAAAATATTGAAATTTCTAGAAAGTGAGAACGTCATAAAAAGTTTTCTACTTCTTGGAAAGTCTTTAGAAATTAGTAATAAAATGTGTATTTATAATTTCTTAACTCAGTTTGTTAAAGACATGTTTACCCTGCTTCTTGTCATTATTTTGAGTCTTATTAAATTATATCTGTAAAAAACTAAAAACTAAAGAGTACATCACCAAAATGCGTATTAAGTTAGGTAGTCTCTATAAACTTTAAAAAATAAGTGTTGGAAAATTTAACTAGAAAAATGGTTTGCGGTTAATTAGTCTATATAGCAATGCGAAGTTGAAACTTAATTGAAATCTTGGAAATGTTTTAAAGAAAGTAAAATACGGAAATACTTATTTAACATTGAAGTGAATATATAAATAAGTACACAATGTTGCATTTAACCAACTTTTGTTTAAATTATAGATTTATTTATCAGCTAATAAAGTTAGTTCAATGGTTGAATATTTTTTATGTTTGAACTTTTCGTATTTTCAACGCCAAACTTCATATAAAAGAAGTAGATTTCAGATGTGAAAAAAATGTTGAACTCGCCTTATAAAGTAAATTGTTTGTTTAAATAAAAGGGCTATATCAAGCTTAGAGAGATTTCTGCAATGTGTGACCCTTTCTGGATTTTAAAATGAACAAAACAAAGACAATTTAAGAAAGCGCCTCAACGTTAGGGTTCTGATATAGTGTCTTCAACACGCAGAAGATAAGGGTAGATCTAAAACTAAACACATGTATGTTCGACATAAGCAAAAATTTGGATTAACTGAGCAAAATGTGCGTTGGTATTAAAAACTTATTTTTTGAGAAATATATGTATGAATATATGTATATGTATATACATACTATTTTTGCCAATTTTTCGTTTTCAATAATTTTTTAATAGTTAATAAACATATTAAAAATAAAAAACTACAAAACGTAGAAATAGAAAAATACCAAAAATAATACAAAATTAAAAACTCAATGTTTATAAATTCACAAATTACTAATATGTATTATTAAATTTTAAATAATATTCCGTAATAAACAATTATTAATACACAAAACCGATAAAATATTGTACTAGATTTAATATGCTGTAATTAATTTAACCTAAAATTACATGAAATAAAAATAATTATGGTTAAAATGAAAGCAAGGGAAAATTAGTTTGATTATGGTATATTCTTTCTAGCAGCGACGGTTTCTTGATATATCGTCATATGAATTCATAAAAACCCTAAGTTACATTGAAAAACTTTAAGAGGACAAGGAAAAAACTCTAATATGAAAATTTAAGCAATATTTTTCAACCTTTTTTTAGTTTAAGTTTATTTCTTATTGACGAATTAGCACAATTTGAATAAATAAAATTTTCCAGGGCCATGCATTTTGATATGGTGGATCGAAATCTACCAAGAAGTCGTTTTTGAATATTTTGTAACTTAGGGCTTTATTGAAATCATATGACTATATGGGTGTTAGCACCGCTAAAAATATAAGTTGGCTATATACAAAGATGCCACTTCATTTTTGTTAGCTATCGAGTTGCCAAGGTGACTACTAATTACTAAATATTATCGATATAACTTTTGAAATAAATTGATTGATTTGAAAATAATTTCAGTTTGTCAATTGCATATTTCGATATCACTTTTTATTTTAAAATAACACAGTCGATCATGCCGCGTTTGAAGCCCACTACAAAAATCGATGTTATTGGTAATTTGGATTTGAGCCCGGAAAAGGCTGTGGGTGACTTCATTGAATCCAAACAACAAGATGCTTTTTTTGTGTAAGTTCATATTTCAAACATGTTTTTCTTGACTTAAAAAAACTTAAACTCTAGCAAGCCACCCAATTGGGACTCTGCTGGAGATTCTGTGGAATTACTCTTCATACGCAATGAACGTGAACATGCCGCAATGATACGCCTGCAAGAGGAAATGCTTGAAAATGCGAAAAGACAAACGGCTAGTAACGCTAATCGTATACGAAAATTGTATGAAATTCATGGTGATTTGCGTAAACGTTTTATAGAAGTTAATAGCTTTATAAAAGATTGTGTTGATAAGAAAAGCATTGCAGAGAAAAAGGTGGCTGAAGAAACTGTCATGCAAGAAGAAGTAAAAGAAAATATTAAGAAATACAAAACCAGCACAGAAGAACTTTGTAAGACCTAATTTCTTTAAAACCCTAAACAAAAATGAAAAATATTTATTTCGTAGCTCGATTTCGAGATGTTTTAAAGGCAACTGTGCAAGAATTTGAACCTTATGAAAAAGTTTTGCAAGAAGTGGTAGATAAATCGGATATTTTTGTATCCGTCAAGGACTGCATGGATCGCTGTGATGCATTGAGTAAGTTTGTCGTTACGGTAAATAAATCAAATAATTGAAATTTTTGAAAAAAAAGTGCTAGCCCAAGTAGAAATTTCACGTTTGGAACAGCAAAAAATACAGGAAATCGAAGATATGCGCAAACGTATGGTGCAGATAACAAATGAAGCAGTTCTTGCGAGCTTGGGCTTAAAAAATGATCTGACTGAGTTAGAAAGATCATATAAAAAGGCTAAAGCTGAGTGTTTGAAGTGGGAGAAAATACTGTCCAATGCGAAAAATACGGTTGCAAGTTATGATCTTAATAAAGATAGAGCTCTAGATGGTGTCTACTACATGTATCGTCTGTTGTGCAAAAGGAGAAGTGTGTTTAAAAATAGCTGTTGTAGAATTTCACGCCTGTCTAATGTTAATTTTATTTAATATTTTTAGATCTCGAGCCAGTCTTTCAACGCTATGAAATCGAAAAACAGTTAGATTTTATTAAAGATGAAATAGAATTGCTACATGAAGTTAAAAAGGAATGTATGAAACTTAAAGATGGGATGAAATCGAAGTCCCACAAAAATGCGAAAGCGAAGTAAAATTGGATATGGAATGTTGGCATTTTAAAAGAACTTTCCAAATTTCTAATAAAATCTTTTGATTTTAATTATATACTATTATTTACTTAGACTTTGTCTTCATAGTTTCAGTTAATTACAAGTGCTGCCAAGTATTTGTTGGTTCAATGGGAAGTGCTGATGAGTGCCTAAACAAGCACTGCCAGATTCAACACGTTAAAACGAAAATTTTTGCGAGACACATAAATCATATCGAAGATATATTCAAGGCAGATAAAAGGCCTCCCCAGACACGTTCAAAATACATTATTATTATTTTTTTAAACTAAGCGAACAGTACAAAATCAAAGTAAAAATGAATGCTTGGTGGGTCATCAAGCGTGCTAGCATCAAGGCAGCAAGCAGACGTATACGAATTTGACAGCAAGCATTTTGAACGTGTCTGAGGCCCTTTAAGATACAAAACTTGTTGTACAGATTACATACATAGAAACATATTTTTTTTACAATTACTATCGATATACTATCGTGTCTATCCACTGAATAAAATGAAAATTGATTTTCAGAGCCCAGAAACGGAATCAAAGTAATGCTTGCATAGTTTAAAAGCTCAAATTCGAGTTTTTATTAATTGTAGAGTTGGGAAATAAAATAAAATTAATAACTTAGTAATACTTGAGACACAGAATATCGCGCTTAAAAAGTCTCCGTTTGCTTCGTGCAACTCGGCATCTTTTTTGTGAAACGTGCTACCATCTGTACTTTTTACAATTCCATGCGATCTGGTATAACTTTTTACTAAAGTAAAAGCAAAAAGGGAAGAAAAACAGTCTAAAAAAACTTGTCCAGTTTTATTTTGCGGTGGTCATGATTGGTTGTAAAACATTGAAAGCGAAGGAACACGGCTAAAACTCTGAACATATGTAGTAGAAAATAAAGAGTAAACCTGGAAAAAATATAAAACAATATATAGTAATTTATTGGAAATTTTACCGCTGACAACAAAAAATATAAGCTAAAGAAAATTAAAGGCCATAGTAGCAGTCAAAAATAGTATAAAAAGCCAAAAGGTGGAAGCAACGAAACGAAAAAAAAGTAAAGAATAGATATAAGCCAACCATTTTGGGTGAAAAGTTTGCTATAAAAAGATACAAAAACACAAAACTGATAAAAAACTTAATTTTAGACAACTTTTATACATCTGTTGACTGTATAAATAATTGTGTTGTAATAAACGAAAATTTGAAGAAAAAAAAATAAAACGCCCAATTATAAAGTGCATAGGAATTTTAAAGTTTTCATTACATTTTTTTGTGAAGTGCGTTGCCGTAATTTATTTTAATTTTAATTGGATTTTTTATGTTCTTTTTCTTGTGCCAGCTTGAAAGTGAATCATTAAATATCTGTTTTCCATAAATTAATTGTTTTTTTTAGCTTGTTTTTGTTGCTGTTGTGTGTGAGTTTAACGAGTTTTCGTCATCGCATTAGTAGCGCGCCGCTGCTAAGAACTCTTTCTTGTGTTATTAAATAAATTTTCTTTCCGAAAAGTAAAATAGAAACACAAAAACAGGAGCAAATATAATTTCTGTTTTTCTTTATTCTAGTTTTTTAATTTTTTTTACAAGTGAAATTGTTATTTAGTGCGTGCGGTGTGCTTAAAATTTTGTAAACGTAATTTTCTTTTTTTATTGCAATTTAGAACATATACATACATATTTTCCAACAGATTTTATTTAATTTCTAATTGTTAATTAAATTAATTTGAATGTAGAAAAAGAAAAACATATAATACAGTGGTTCTCAATGTAATTTGGTATTAACAAAGGACAACTTGAAATACAATAACAATACGTGTCAATTAATTACAAACAACAACAAACAGCCGAAATCATAACAAAAATTAAAAATTAAAGAAAATCATCATGGCAGATTTTGATCTAAATGTTGACAGTTTAATACAACGTTTATTGGAGAGTAAGTTATTAATTAAATTAGTGAAATTCTATTGATAGTATGTATGTATAAACCCTCGTAGCTATATACATTTTGAGAATCTTACATATATTTCTTAAGATATTTTTTTTTTGTATTTTCATTTTGTTTCAATTTTAAATCATTTTTATATTTATTCTTTTGTTCCTGGTGTGTCTGTGTTTGTCTTTCAATTTATTTTTATTTGCGTCCATATATTGCTTTATCTCTTAATTTTTTTTGTTAACGCTGACTTCTTTTTGTATTGAAATTCTTTTATAAACAATTGTTTAATTTATTAATAGGTGATTCTTTATTTTGTTGTATTGTTTTCATCATAAACTTGTCTTAACATGATCTGTAGGCTTTTTGTTTAATTTCTTGTCGTCTATTTAAAAATTATTCCGTTTACCGCTACGTTATACATACATACATACATTATGTACATGTCTAAATAGGTATTATTTTTTTTCTTTACATACATACATATGTACATATTTAAGTACATAATAATGTAGCGCAAGGCGTATAATCACTCCAAAATTGGGGGTAGATTGTTTAATTTATTAAAGAATTGGTAGTTTGCTTGGTTTTTTAAAATACTGTATGTATTGTTTTTCGTAGAAAATGATGCTTGGGAATTTTAAATTATTTATCAGTTAAATTACAATCAAAAGTTTACACAATTACAGCGTCTACCCCAAAATGAATAACTTTCATTATTACTCAGTACCTCTAATGCCGTTTTCTTTTCTAAAAATATGTACCACTTTTTTACTTTTTATAAAAAAATTGCTATTCAAAGTTTTCTTAAGACAAAAATTTCGCTTCGTAACTTCGCTTCGTAAAATATAATTACCATCATATATACATATATATATATATGATACAATAATTTCTGATAAACTCAATATTTCATAAATTCATTGTATTGCAAATTTTCAATAAAAAGTGCAAAAAATTTTGCACTTTTTTTTAGAAAAGAAAACGCCATAAGATTTTAAGCTTAGACCCGAAAGCATTTTAACGGCAGAATAAAGGGGGCTGGCTGACTAATCACATAGACAAAAATGACTCTTTTTCAAATTAAATTTTCTAAGTTTCCAAAATTATTTCAGAAATACCACTAAATATGCTCTTTTAAGACTTATCCGGAGCACGTCACCATTTTTCGATAATCGCCAATTCTACATACATATGTACATACCTCCAAATTATTATTTTATTAAATATGATTAAATATCTTTTATAAATATGAATAAATAAAAAATAAAAATAAAAAAAATATATCAATAGAATTTTAAGAAAACCCTTTTCAGCTAAATCGGATTTTTATGTAATCAAATCGGAAAAACCGTTCTCGATTTATGCCAATAAAGGTCATGTAATCTTCTTAATTTTTAATCAAATTATTTTAAACAATTATTCACGTCTAGAGCAGGGTTTGAGATCTCACCAAGTTATATATTAGTTTTTATTAGTTTTTTAAAATAACTCCATGTATCAAGTGAAATTAGTGAAACTTTCATTTTGTTTTAATAAAATTTAATATAATAAAAATTAAAAAAACAATTTTTTTTATATTTTTATATTTTATATTATCTTTTAGCCGAGATTTCGTACACGTGAAATTCTTTGCCAGAAGTTATCCCCTCCTCCTTATCCTCTCGCGATGCTAATTTTGAATAAATTTAATACGTAATATGTCTCGTTCCAAACACAAATCTATCGACGTTTAAAAATTCATTAAAATTGCTTAGATAGTTTAAAAGAGGCACAATAGGGGTCCCATTTAAAAAAAGGATATAGCCCATATGTTCTTCTAGACTTAGCCCTATCCGTCTACCGAATTTCATCCAAATCCACGTAGCACGTGATAGTAATTCAAATATCGAAACATACAAACTTTCTCATTTATAATATTTTTTGTAGGTATTTATTATTTGTAGAATTCCCAGTATTATAATTTTCTTAAGTAATATCTTGCGAGTTAATTTTCCATTCATTGGTTGGTATGGAACCCTTCCCTGTAGACTAGTAGATAGGATACTAGACTATTAGTCGAGGGGTCGCAGGTTCGATTAATTCCTAGACCATGGCTGTCTCTGCAGACAAGCCGAAATGGCTTTTCGGTTTGTGTTTGTTCTTAAAAATAAAATTCAAGAATTTCCCTATGGCCGTTAAATGTTTAACAGTGCTCTGTTAAGTGCATAAAAGTGCTGTGTTAACTGCAAAATAGGCACTGCTACAAATCTTTGTTCATTTCTCTGCTATTTAAATTTCACACACATCTGTTAACGATAGCTTCAACGGGTTTTTTATGAAAACACTTTTCATTCGGCTTGTCCTTTGCGCCAACATTCGCATAGAAGCTTAGCCAGATAAACCCATATCGATTGTTTTATTTTCATTAGAATGCCTACGAATGCCTTCTATCTGCATGGACAAACAAGTTACTAGCCTCCATGCCATGTTAAATTAAGAAGACCTTTTTATTAATTAAAAAAAAATTAAATTGTTTGTTTCAAATGCAAAGTTTTACCTCTAATACAATTATGTATTTGATATCCTCTATAAAATTTGTTTATTATCGTCTAATTAGTCAGTCGCCATTTAAATTTATTGCTAATTTGACCCATAATTCTTTTCAACGAGAGCTTATTATAAAAAAAAAAATAATTATTATTTTTATATTATCAGCAGATTTCCTTTCGAATGCATATAAAATTCATAAATTTGCCAATTAAACTTTATGAACTTTATTTACATACATAGAAATGCAAACAAAATGTGATTCAATGCTCACTTAACTATTATTGACTCATTTATGATCATAAGAATTTTTTTTCATAATTAAACACGATTTTGTGCTTTATATAGACAGACGTAATAACATTTATTTGCACTATTATATACTAATCTAATTTTATTTGCTTTTATACTTGCGAATAATATTATTTCCATAATGTTCAGATAAAGGAGAAGAGAATAAGAAGAAATTCGAAATAAAACAACCTCCCACCCACAGCGTACATACATATGTATGTACATACATAGGTACATATGTATGCACTCGTATATACTTAACGTCAATTGAAGGTGACCACACGTCAGCCGAGAGAATTCATTATCATTTCATAATGATATAATCATTGACAACAACGTAACATCAACATCAACGTTTGGAAAATCTAAAGTGGTTTAATTAACGGAATCTTGTTGTACTATGTAGGTGTAGATTTTCGTTCGGGGAATTTGTTGTTTTTTTTATCTATACTCAATAGTATGTGTGTAAAGTTAGCTCCGTCATTTTGCGTCGTTGTTAATAGAAATTTCTTAGTTTACTTACATACGTCTCGCTCAGAGGCTGTGAGGTTTACAAACTTTTCATTTAAAGACTGTTAAGTTGACAGAATTTATTGATTCTATAATATTTTAACATATAAAATTTTGGAAAGTCAACAAATCGACCAAAATCGATGTGTTAGAGAGTAAAATCTCTTCAGTTCTGAATCTTATGATTCCTCCTGCTTCCATCCTATTGACCACCTTATCCCCAAGACTTTGATTTCGGTTGACTTTTTACTCTCAAAAAATCACATAATTGTATTGCAAGTAAGTGTATGTTTTGCTTTATCAGCTGGACTGTTGCATACATCACCTTCTTGAAATACCTCCTCTCGAATTATTATTTTTTTTATTCTGCGGATCCAATCTTAAGCGGAACGGCCCGTGATTTAGAGCTGTAAAAAATCTTTACTTTTTGAATGCTCGATACTACACGCAACTTGTTAAATATTGACACTGTAGGACACATCCTGTATATTTATTACACAGTACAACACATGATTTTGGGACTCAATTCTGAGAATTGCACGTGAAAGTAGCCCCAAAAATAAGAACTTCTACATCATTCGTTTTGTCAAGTTGACTGCATTAATAATTAATAATTACATATTAAAACCCTATATATTCTTCAACAAGACGGCGCTACATGCCACACAAGTAACGATTCAATTCCTCTTGTGCGTGAAAATTTTCCCGACCGTGTGATTTCTCGAAGAGACCAAGGCCAGTGGCCAGCGAGATCTTGTGATTTAACATTGTTAGACTTTTTTTGTTGGGGTTACGCGGGCCGGCCATTTGACTGATATTGTTTTACATTATAAATGGCATAGCATTTTGTTTACAATTAAATAAACTAGTGTATCCAGCGGTCGACGAAAACGATCGCATTCTAGAAATTAATATTAAACATTTCCATGAATACATACGCTAAAATACAAAAACAAAAAACACATAACTCTGTCCCATTTCTATGGAAAAGCATATTGAACAAACACACACTTTGTTTATATTTCAAGTTGAAGCTGCTACATGCATGTGTAATAAGTGTGCATGTGTTAGTAGCACGCGTATAGCTTCCAAAACACTAAACCGATGTAAATAAAATTAAGATTGCGCACATCTTTCCAAAATCGGTTCAGTATTACGGCCGTAAAAGGGATCTAAAAAAGTGTTTGCCTATTAATATTAAATAAATATACGATGATTTCGCTTATAGGAAAGATCTTAGATATATATACATATGTATATATATGTATATATAAATAGATCGTTGTTGTTGTGTTTGAAATAAAATTGATTTAATCTGAATTTCAACATTTTGTTTAATGAGAAAAAAAGTCTTGTTTATTTTGAAGATTTTTTAAAAAACAAAATAATACACAGCACTGCTTGTGTCTACAACTGCTGTATAAGCAAATGAATTTCTGCTAATTTAACCATAAAATTGTTGCAGCAACGATGCACGTGTTCAAGAGTGTGATGCTTAAAAAGTTTTGTTCAATTCAATTTCACTGTACCCTTCCTTCTGCCAGTTCTCTTCGCTCAGTTTTTTTCCTCTTAACGATGCCGATGATGCTGATTGAAGTTTTTCAGTTTCTTTAGAAATTTTGTGTGCTTAATAGTAAAACAACAACAACTACAACTACTTTCTATTAATTTTGTTTCGTTTTTACTATATTTATGTGGGTGCTTTTTTCCAATGATTTTTTTTTTCCTAAACTTATAAAAACTTGCGGGAAGAAATGAAATTTGCTTTGTAAACTGAATTTGTTTTATTTATTTAGAATTGAAAATTTATTTAAGCGGGCTATGAAAACGGAATTGCTTTTAAATAAACTATTAATTTTCTTTTTTATCTGTTTATTTTTTTTCTCTTTTTTTTAAATAAAAATGGTTTTTTAAGTTTGAATATGTTCTTTTTTGCGTTTTTTTATTGCCTTAATTTCATATTAAAAAAAAAATAAAATCTCTTCTGCATTTATTATTTTTTCTCTTTCTTTTCTGCTTTTTGTTTGCCCTAGTTGCGATAAAAAAAATAAATTAAATCTACACATGATTTTATATTGTTTTAAACAATTTGTTGAGCAGAGAAAAAATATAGAGATGTATCCACATACTTATTTACATATAAGAGTTTTTAAAAGAAAACGTGGCGAATAAAACTAATTACATACATACGTACACACATATTTTCAAATTATTGAAAAGTTAATCACTTAACAAAATAATTTAAAAACAGATTTGTTTCACAACAATATACTTGGCTAAATAATAGTAAAAATGTTTTTTTTAGTAGCGTTGCATCAGGTAATTGATATTTAAATAAACTAAATTGCCTTCCTTGTTCAGCATTTGCACATGCTTAATCCCGGTTAGGCCAAAGAGTGAAACAATCTGATTATGCGTAGTGAAACAATAGTTGTTCTATCATTAAGATTTTTTTGTTAAAAAAAATTTAACATTTTGTCAAAAAAATTTAACTTTTTGTTAATCAAAATTTAACTTTTTGAAAAAATCATACACCTTTTGATCAAGTTCCACTCCGTAATCTATTTAGGTTTGCCCACAACTTAAATATTCTTTCCAGAATTAAGAGTTTGGTTATTCAGCTTTCTTGTTGAAATTAATTTTTTGTAAAGAATTGTTAAGGATTACAAAAGACGAATGAATAACCTTCAATTTCAGATACATATGTTTCGTTCAGTAATCTTTTTTGGTGCTTCTAGGAGATAAAATATTCCAATTTAATTCAGGTGAAATTTTGTCCTAAAAATGTCCCAAACACAAAGACATTTTTGGCAAATATTTCATGTCATAAGGAAACATATTTACAAAAAATAGATATTTACAAAAAAAAATATTAAACAAATTTAAAAAATTAAATAAAAAAAAACAATAAAGTGACTCACGCTCAATTTTTGTTATACTCACCTGATTGAAACAAAAACTAATCACGATCACACGTGGTCACACATGATTCACATGATTATATTGCAAAAACATGTTAGAGTTTGTTTTTCACAAAGATAGTTTTATTTTTAAGTTGTAGGCACTCAGGAATGTACTTTTTTTGTCTATCTAACATCCTAAGAGTGTTTTAGGAAAGTCCTTTTTATCGTTCCCTCAGTTACGCTTAAAAAGAAAAAAAAAACAAATATTTTAAGATACAACCGAAAACTTACACTAATTGTCTGTTGAGGTCGTTTTCTTTGTTTATTTGCAATTTCGTGTGTCGTGAAAGAATTCAAGGTTCTTAAAATATATTTCATATCTGTGCTAATTTCCTTGTTTTTTTTTTTTGTAAATATGTATATTTTTCACGGAAATTATTAGAAATTTGTTGTTTAAGTTTACATACTTATGTAAATATTTTAAATGAATGATAATCAGAAATATTCTAACGGAACTCGGAAAAGCTTTGAAACACTTAAATTAGAAAATTATTAAATAGGAACGACAATTTTCGGTATAAAGTTCGATGATCTCGAACTGTTTTCATAATAGAGCTAAATAATAAATGGTAACATTCAGTAATTTCTACACATTTCTTAAGGCCTCATTAGTTTTTACTTTTCGTTGCCGTTCTTTTTTGTAGAAAATATTTCTTACTTACTTGTTCTGTGCCTGAACTTTGGGATATGAACCACATAATTATAGGACTGCATTTTGTAAATGTTTGCAAAATCTACAAATCTTTAATAATTTGAATTAAAATAAAATATTCTGACTTTTAAAACAAAATAATGTTTGACATTTTCCTAAATTTTAACTTTGATTTTTTTCTAGTTTTTAATTTCTTTAGTTTAATTATGACATTTTTAAATATGTATGTATGTATGTGTTTGTTAAATTTACAATTTTCTAAAAATTCTCGATTGAGGCACTTTTGCTTAATTAATATGTACCAACATTTTATCTGTTACGACTTTTTTTAATTTCGTTGATGAAACTGACTTTTTGCTGCATATTTGCAAAACGTGTTGAACATTGATTTTTCATTTAATGTGATTATTTTTCGAACAATTTTGTTGTTAGTGGTTTCTTCAATCCAAAGTGATTATTATTTTCGCTAAAGTTCGTAACATTTTTCAGTCAGAAAGAATTGGACATGAGAAAATATTCCAAAGCAACCAGGGAAAATTTCAACATCAATTAATTTCAACTTACACGGCAGAACAGAAACAACGTTGTTTTTCGGGAGCCGCTACACTCCCATCATCAGTGTTCATGTGTGTTTCCATGTATCCGCCATTGATTTTTCTATTTCATCGATGTAACTTCGCTTTCCTGGAAGCGCTCGAATTATTCAGTGAATTTATTTGTTCCTTGTGTATTCTAAGTACTTTTGAAGTATTTTGGATTATGCTTTCAGAGAATTTTAGATTTTTTCGGAGTAACTCCGAATTTTTTTTTTTGCAATTTGCAATTTGTCGTTAATTTAAAGGCTTCTGCTACGGCATCTAAGGCATTTTTAAATTTGTATAACATTGCTAGTATCTTTTTTCTTACTACATATTTGTCTTAACTTGTAAACTAAATTATACTTTCGTTTTCTTTCAATTGATTCAATTCAAATCACTTCCCTTGACTCTAGTTAAATACTATTGTATAACTATGGAGTTATGAAAGCACGAAAGTATGAAAGCAAAACACCGCAAGAGCTCTGATAATGAGAACGTGTTTGAACTTTAAAAATCATGATGTCAGTTCGACAATCCATGCAAACACAAATCGGTGTTGTCTTTTCATTTGTTATATGCTTTCATGCATTATGATCTAACATGCTTTGACTTAAGCCAGAATAATTAAACATTTCTTTGAATTATTGAATATCTTATAGGGCCTTATTACGGCTGTCCTATTTTCGCCTTCTACTTCGACAGCGTGTACGAGATTTAAGAATAATACGACAGCCACAGTAATATTTTCTATAAGTTTTTCAAACAATTTATTGATGCTTTCTTTTTTTTTAATTAAACACTGTATTTTGTTAAAATGTTTATTGAATTTATAGTTTATTTTTTTTCTATTTTGTGTGGATTGTGTGAGTAGAGTCCATAAAAAGAAATTTCTCTGATATACATATATTGTTTAACAAAAAGAAAAACATTTTAGGGTCAATTGAGTTTGACACCATAGAAACTGTTTTATAGTTTGTCAAAAAGCTAAAAAAGATGAAAAGAAAATGTATACCGAAAGCGAAGCAGACCTGCAAACAGCAGACCTTTTGTAATAAAAGTGTTTTTTTATATTTATGTACATACATATATGTATGCATACATATATTGAAATATATTTGCTTAATCTTGTTTGCAAGAAAAGAACTAATGAACAAGAAATAGTGCGAAAAGTACTTCCATTATGCGCAATAGAGTAGGAGCAAAAAATAAATCATTTAAGTTGGCTTGTATTGCTTTTTCATTTAAAGTCTGATTTCCAAATATCTTAAATCGTAGTTATTTTAGTGTGGCATAAAGTTTTCTTTTCGGAGACCGCAACACCCATTCATCAGCCTTTATTTGTTTTTTTTTTCTTCAATTCTTTGTAATACCGATCTACTATTTAATGGAAAAAATAAACACATGAACGCTGATGAGTAAGTGTTTTGGCAGTCTCATAAACTTTTGTTTCCGCTCTGCTCTAGAGATGTATGTATTACGAAACTAACTAACAGACTCAAGACCAATGCGATCAAACACGATCAGTGCACTAAAAGTGGTCTTAAACACCACCAAAACCCAACAAACACCACAAAAAAATATTTCAGCCCGCTGTTTAAGGGTTACATTTTGGGTCTTATTAAAAAAAACCCACACAGTGAGGAGTTAGAAGGTGGAAATGTTCCACAAAAATGTTTTTCGTGGTGTACTGAATGTGCTGAACACATCTTATACCTTAAGCATAACGATTACAAGATTTGCTGTTCCGATACACGAAAAGGTGATGGAGTGTGGACTTTAACTCCCTCTAAATCGAAATGAATCCAAGATATGAACTTTCAAAACGCCGTTAAACGTATTTTTTTTCTGCCCACTGCCAGAATCACGCGATAGAAACTTGTTATTTCGAAAACAATTTCACAGGTAATAATTAGAAAAAAATAAAATATCTAAACTGTTAGATAAAAAAACATAATTGTATTTTCATAGATACTGATGATGAACCAAATGGTTCGAAATATGTATATTGATCGAGTACCAATTTAAATGTTTTTTATTTAAATTATTCAATAAGAAGCAGTACAAAGTGATAAGATATAAATATCCTAATTCAGCAATAAAAAAAAATTGATTGATTTCAATTTCAATCATCATAAAACATTTTCAGTTTATTGTACAGTGTAACGAAACACAGATTTCAGTGCTACTAGAATTTATTGTTAAGCTATACAATTAATTCGCATATATAATTCGGACAATTGTGTCCAGTCCACCGCCAGTCATATTATTTTTTATAATCTTTTCTTTAGTTAAAACGAACTTCTTTCAGCAATTTTAGTAAAGTTTAACCTTTAAACTTACCTTTCATTTTTCATTTACATTCTTGATTTGGCGGCCAGTAAATAATTCTGGATTTTCTTATGTTATTTACAACAGCAGTCACACACCTCTGACACAGAACTATATTCTCGTAATGATATGAATATTTAAGACATTTAAATAGCTTCCTTCTGTTGCGTAATAAATGTTCACAGCTTCTTTTTGCATTAATTTTCCTTAATTTTACCTCAAGCTATGCACATTCATACATACATACATACATACGTACATATGTAATATATGTATTTGTATGTGTTTTTTAAAGTTTTTGTTTTTGGTTCTTTCCCTTTTTGTGCTAAAAACCCTTCACATAGTGATACGTACAACTGATACAATCACCTTTCATACGGCAAACTCAAATCCAATTTACTAACGTACTGCTGCGCATCAAGTCTAGGTGTTCGTTAACATGCCACTTACTGTTCTAACCGTGTATGTGTGGTGAAATTTTGTTGTTGTTAATATTTCACACACACAGACACACACACATACACCCACACCACTTACTTATTACATACACTTTTTGTCGTCCCTTTAATTTCCGTTACGGCATGACGATTGCTTTCATTCCTATGGCGACCTTTATGTGAATATGCCCTCAAAATCACTTCTCAAATACCTCAACTTGGCAAAAACATAAAAAAATGCGGAAGATGAAAAACAAAATCATGTGTTGGAGAATGTACATATGGATGTATGTTTGTATGGATGTGTGTTTGTATTGGATGGCTTTAAAAAGTTTTCAAATGTCAGAAATGAAATTGAAATAAACAACATTTTTACAATATAAATTTGTGGCAAATTCGAAATATTATTTCAGCTCTTTGATGAGAGCTTTTTTTTTGGAATGGATAATTTTGTATTTAATTTTAAATCAACGGAATGGAAACAATATATCACGCACGCTCACATGAGTGAAAAAAGTTATTCATAGTCACGAAAACTCACGCTCATGAAGTACTCACAAAAAAATGTATTAAAAAAAAAAATAAAAAATTAAATGACAAAAATCACAACAAAGTAAAAATCTGAAAATTTACTCATGCACGCTCACTCACGCTTAATTTTTTTACACTCACATTCATGTGCGCTCACGTGATTGAAACAAAAAACTGATAACGTGAGCAATGCTCATCTCTAGTTTAAACCCAAACTAAATAAAAATTGTTGTGAGCAGAAAACATTTCTTTTAATGTTTGATTTTGATAAAAAATTTACAAATTACATAAACTTACAAATTATTGCATTAAATTTTCATTTCCTTATTTCATTACTTTTCTATTTTTAATTATTTTTCTTCACTTTCTAGCAATCATCTTCTACATGATAATAATAACAATAATGTTAAAATAACTTCATTGATTATCAGATATTATCGCATTTATGCTGATAAACATTTTCAGCACCGAAAAATTGCATTAAAAACCCATTAAAAAATCACCAGAAATTGCTGATGTTTTCCACCCATTGCAGACATTGACAATAATTTCTTTTAGCTGCTGGTTGCCGAATACATCTTTGCCGACTAAAAGCATTTAAATTTGTTTAGAGATTATTAAATGCATTCTACGTTTTTCACACCTCCTTTTTGTAATAGTGTAAATTTGTCATTTGAAAGTTTAGTAAGTGTAGGGTCTTCCAAGAAGAGGTTTCATTTTGAGTATTTTTAAGCGAAATCATCACATTTTTATTTGATGGTATAGAGGAGGGGGTGTGATATTTATAATGGTAAATCATAACAGCCAAATGGCAGCCACGGCTACGCTTGCAGGACCACATTCTTTTCAGGAAATTTTCAATCACCAATTTTCCCACATTTGCGGTTGTATGTTTTCGATGGCATTACGGATTCCATCTTTGATGTCCTGAGTCGATTGATGGCCATTGGCCCTAAAGAAAGAAGTCTAAAGGTGTTAAATTAAGAGATCTTGGTGGCCAATTGTGATTGCCTCTTCGAGTAGCCACACGATCAGGAAACTTTTCACGCAAATGAGCGATTGAATCGTTACTTGTGTGGCATTTAGCGCCATCATGTTGAAAATAAATGTCGTCCATACTAATATACAAAATCACTAATCATCGTTTGATTCAAAAATCGACGAGGAATGTACAAGCTTGGGTTTTTCTCAACACTATGCGCTACAACAGCAATATTCTCAGATCTCAAACTTTTCCCAACAGCCCAAGTTTATTCACCACTTTAACAATTGTTGACAGACGAGAAGGTGCTTCACGACGACCTATAAGTACTTTAGTTTTGCAAACTGTGACCGCCAAATTTTCACCATCTTTGTAGTGAATTTTAATTAATTTCATTGTGCTATTGAAGCGTACATATATCGTTAATGGCGTAGTTTTTATTTGCCATCTGTTACGTGGTTACAGGTTGAGTCCTGACAACTGCTACAATGGCGAGCTATTGAAAATGAAACGCCTTGGAATATTCTGTATTTTACTGTAAAGTCCTTTCAAACTCTCTCTCTCTCCTCTTTTATATTAATTTAAACCTCAATCACTAATCACAAGTCAATAATCTTTCCAGAAATTTCACTGAAAAACAGATTTTTTCAAAATCAATTTATTTAATTTCCAAAATTATTCCAGATATGCGACCAATTGGGCGTCATTTGGGACCCCTTGGACTACTCTTCCTATATAGTGCACCACGTGTGCAATTCCATATTTGACCAAAAGGGTCACCAATCTTTTCCAGAAATTTCACTAAAAAATCTTTTTTTAATCAATTTTTGTAGTGCCTGCCAACAATTATCCCATATTTTATTATTGTAATATCATTTGGTACATAATGGACGATTTTTGGCATGGACTTGGTCCCAATTCCTGGATTTTTCGTCTCTAATCAAATTTGCGACCACTGTTAAGCCTTTTACAGAGCTCTGTTAACTGCAAAATGAGATATGTAAAAAATGTTGGCTCGTGTCTCTGCTATTTAAATACGAATTTATCTTCACACACATCTTATTGGACTATCCTGTACTTTACTGTAAATTCCTTTCAAACTATCTCTCTCTCCTCTTTTATAGTAATTTAAACCTCAATCCTTGAATGATATTACATCTTTAAACTACATTTGCTTGTTTGGCTTTAACATCCATAAAATCTGTTGGTTATATAAAAGTACATGTGTCTGCATGTTACATATTTTTCGTACACATTTCTGAGACATGAAATAGAAAATTGTTACTTCTCTTTCGGTTTTTGCTTTAATTCCACAATATACAAACTACTACCTGTCAGTTTAATTTTATTTTTCACCTTCAGTGGTTTGTGTTATTTTGTCATCTATTTTGTAGAATATTAAAAGAGAAGAAACAAAAATTCTAACCATGAATTTCCATTTTTCCAGTTCAGCAAAAAAAAAAAATAAAAAAAATTATTTTTCAATCTTTGTGACATTCGGGTTTCTGAATACACATTCATTGTAGCAAAAGTAAAAACAATAAGAATAATTTGTAAAAATTACTAACAACATGAATAGATAACATTGACATTGATAAAAGCAAATTGTGACAAAAAATAAATGAATAGAGAAAAAAAGAACTCTTTATAACAGAGCAAATTTTCTATAGCAAAATAGTAAATTTTCTGTAGAAAACCGCAGGAAATTTTTGAATTGGAAAGTAGAAAATTTTCTGTAAAAAACTAGCTCCGGCAATAGAGCAAATTATATATAGAGAAATACTAAATTTTCTGTAGAAAAGCGCAGAAAATTTTTCAATTGAAAAGTAGCAAATTTTCTGTAAAAAAAACTAGCTCCGGCAACAGATCAAATTTTCTATAGAGAAATAGTAAATTTTCTGTAGAAAACCGCAGGAAATTTTTCAATTGAAAAGTAGCAAATTTTCTGTGAAAAAACTAGCTCCGGCAATAGAGCAAATTTTCTATAGAGAAATAGTAAATTTTCTGTAGAAAACCGCAAGAAATTTTTCAATTGAAAAGTAGCAAATTTTCTGTAAAAAAAACTAGCTCCGGCAACAGAGCAAATTTTCTATAGAAAACTAGCTCTTGCAGTAGAGAAAATTTTTTACAGAAAACTAAAAATGTTTTATAAAGAACCAGCTCTTGCAACCGAACAAATTTTCCATAAAAAACTAGCTCTGCAACAGAGCAAATTTTATATACAGGGTGGCTGATGAATTTTGCTACATTTAGAAACTGAAATAACCTTTTTTTAATGCATGGAATTTATTCAATATTTATTTGTTCATTTGAAAGCTCATCGATTTGTATTAAAAATAGTTTAATCAGTCTTAAAGGTAATTGAATTTCAATGCCCGTTCTGCTCGTTGTTGCAGCTGCTGTGGCATCTTGTCAAAAAGTAGTTCACGCCCTCAAAGTAGAGGCTGGAATTGCAGCTATTATCGCTCGAATTGATTGTTTTAGTTCATCCACATGTGTTGGTTGTGATTTGTACACTTCCTATTTACAATAAATCCACAAGAAAAAATCCGGTAGAGTTGAGTTCTTTGTATTGAGCCTGTTAGGAAATTTTCAGCGTAATTTGGCCATAACTGGTTGAGCTCAGTGTGCAGTTGCACTATCTTGTTAAAACCATACAAAGTAGGGAGGATTTCTCTTTCGGCGTAGTTCCGGCTAGAAATATGCTTTCACCATGCTCAAGTAATGGTCTCCATTAACCGTAATGGTATGTCCGTTTTGTTCAAAGACGTATGTGAAGAAACTTCACACTGTAATGCGAATTGCATGCAATTCTCTCTCATGTAGTATTTCTGGGTTGGAAACACTCCATATGCGACAATTTTTGTTTGTTTTTACTTCTTCAAGCATCTTCTGGCAAAATTCCAAGCGAATCGGCAAGTCTGCTGCATTAAATATACATGTGGAACATTTTTGTATAGAAAACCTTATTCGTAATATTTCCTGCACGTGAAATTTTTCATAAATTTAAGGAAAAATCAGAATGAAATCGTTCTGGTGGATTTGTGCAGAAAATTTCGTTTAGCGCATTAATGTGAGAGAGTTTTCAAATAAAATAAAATCAAAACACTGTCTGTATGTATTAGAAGTAAATGTTCCTGGTTTTATTACATATTTGGGATATTCACACGGTGTCCTATCATGTCATATTATCATAATGTCTTATTATTTTATGACGTCTTAAAAAAGTTGTTGTTGTGCTTCAAACAAAAAAGTCCTAAAATAATTAGACTATTTATGCTGTGTTTTTGTTTTGTCATAACTAAAAAGTAGTGTAGTTTTTGCACAAAATAGCTATTATTTTCGTGTTTTCACTTGTTTTCGGCATTCTAATATAAAATTTTTATGATTGTAACGATTGTCCGTTTTATTACTGTTTTTTTTATCAGCTGACTCAAATTTAAAACAGCACTCTAAATTATGAGGGGGTTGTTCACAGCAGTCATATTTTTTCGTGTTATTATTTATAGACATATGACTTTATGACGACCGTGTGAATACCCCAATTATTTCACTCAATTTTTAATCAAACTTTTTACAAAGTCATGTACATATTTACAATTTTTATTTTTTATTTTTTTTTTTGCTAAAAATTTTCTTTTAATAATTAAATTATCTGTGATGTCATATTGTTGCTAATTGGTCTTCTTTGTTTAAATGTGCCTAACTGATATGTTTTTCAAGCAGACCTCTTTTCGAAAAAAAGTTCAAATCACCAAACAACAAGAGAGCTGGTGTCGTAATGGTGGGGCAAGCAGAAAACTATGAAATGCAAAATTACTGGAGATGGTATTCGCTGCAATGAGTTGACAGCTGAATAACCTTGACCTTTACTGATTTGTTGACGACCTCCTCGCTGTGTAGTGTTGACTGTGTACACCATATTCTTTTCCATATAACACATCATTTCAGTATTTTATTTATTTAATTTTTTTTGTGAAATGGGGTTATAGTAAACTTAAATATAAAGTAGATATGACGCTCTATACAGTCAATGGTAAAAGTGTGTTCATTCATACAAGATAAAAGTTCTTTTTGGTATATTTTTTGTATTTGCATCTTTGAGTGTTTTGTTTTTGTTTTTCTTTTACAACACAATACGTTTTCCTTTTAAAAGTAATGAGTTTTCAGGTTTTTGTAATTAAATATACTTATAAAAATGTACGAATTTGTTAGTCACTGTTCTGGCAGTTCTGAAAAGCTGCTGAAAAGCTCAGTTACATCATCACTTATGTTTTTGAGTATATAAATGTTTTTTATATAAATATTTAAATAGCATTTGTTATGTGTTGTTTATTCATTCAATAAATGTATACAATGCAACAGTAAATGAATTTAAACCACAATAATTCAAATTTCAATAAAAGTTTTTTTTTCGAGAATCTGTTTTCCTTTTTTCATTGCATATCAGATTGAATTGTTTATTGTAAAAAAAATACATATTTACAGTTATTATTTCCAACAACCCCCCAATGGGCTGGCTTCCAATTGCTTTAATTTTATTTTTATTTTTACAACAAAATACAATAACAAAAAATACACAGTTGTTAAGCAGAGCTAAAACTACAACTACGAGGGTGGTGCCGGAATTACTTGAATACATTGCACAGTTCTGCCCATAAATAGCCATCAAATTAAAAATTTTTGGAAGCAAAAATAATTTGAACTGAGAGCAGTTTTCATTCTTTCCCCAGCTCTATTTCTTTCTCTATTTCCCTCATACAACTGCACACTTTTACTATGTAGAATACATTTCATAAAACTATTTTTAAAATTTTCATTTTAAATCACATTTGACTTTATACTACTTCGGTTAATGTTATTTATTTTTAAGCTTTTATTTTTGTATGTAGTTGTTGCTGAAATATATTTTCTTGGAAAAAAATATTCCATTTAATAAATTATTGCGCCACAGTATTGCAATAAAACACAACAGAAAACGAAATTGTTATAGAAAAAACCCATAAAACATTATTTTTACTGCACCATTTAACACCACCGCCAGCCAGTACAGTTAGTATTTGGGTAGACTTTTTCCCTCTTGTTTTTTTCTGCTCTCATTTCTTTCATTTTCCATATTTAGTTATGAGTGGTTGAGTATGAAGAGTGGATGATGTGTTTTTCTCATTTCTTTTATTTATTTAAATTTTTTTCTTTTCTATTTCCTTCTAAACAAAAAAAATCTTTAACAATTTATAGTTTTTTTTTCTTTTAGTTAAAAAAATAAACAGAAGAGTTCATGGAAGAAAAAAAATAATAAAAAAAAATTATCGGACCCAGCCAGCAACTGGATTTTTTCATATAAAATAAACTTTAGCTTCGTATACAAAATGTACTTTTCATACAAAAGTTACTTTTTATACAAAATGTACTTTTCATACAAAAGTTACTTTTTATATAAATTGTACTTTTTATACTAAAGGTACCTGTTATACAAAAGGTACTCTTTTTATAAAAAAAAAACGTTTTTATAAAAAAGGTGCTTTTATGAAAAAGGTACTTTTTATACAAAAGTTACTGTTATATACAAAAGGTACTATTTTTATACAAAAGGTACTTTTTATAACAATTATATTTTTATGCAAAATATACTTTTTATACAAAAGTTACTTTTAATGCAAAATCTACTTTTTATTAAAAAGGTACTTTTTATACAAATGCACTTATTATACTAAAGGTACCTTTTATACAAAAGGTACTCTTTTTATAAAAAAAAACGTTTTTGTAAAAAAGGTGCTTTTTATACAAAAGTTACTGTTTATACAAAAGGTACTTTTTATAACAATTATACTTTTTATGCAAAATATTCTTTTTATACAAAAGTTCCTTTTTATGCAAAAGCTACTTTTTATTAAAAATTTACTTTTTATACAAAATGCACTTATTATACAAAAGGTACTTTTAATAGAAAAGATACTTTTTATGCAAAATGTACTTTTTATACAAAAGATACTTTTGATACAAGAGCTACTTTTTATGCGAAATGTGTTTTTTATACAAAAGTTATTGTTTATACAAAAGGTACTCTTTTTATACAAAAGGTAGTTTTTATAGAAAATATACTTTTTATGCAAAATATACTTTTTATACAGGAGCTACTTTTTATACTAAAGTTAATTTTTATTACACAAAGAGTACTTTTTATAGAAAAGGTACTTTTTATGCAAAATGCACTTTTTATACAAACGGTGCTTTTTATACAAAATATAGTTTCTATACAAAAGGTAATTTTTTACAAAAGGTAATTTTTGTACAAAAAGTGCGTAGTTTTTATACAAAAGATAATTGTTATACAAAAGGTACTTTTTAAACAAAAGGTAGATTTTATAAAAAAGGATCTTTTTAACAACCGTTCTAGTTATGCAAAAGGTAACTTTTACTCTAAAGTTACTTCTTATACAAAAAGGCCTTTGTTCAATTTGCATTTTTGTTAAAAAAGGTCCTTTAAGAAAGTAATTTCAGCACAAATGTTTTTATTGTCTGATGGTACGAACTATTTGTGCAGAAAGTAGCTTTTGCGCAAAAATCATCTACTTTCCGAAAGTTTAAAACTACAACTTTAACGTTTTTATTTCGATCTTTGGACTTTAATGAACCCTTTTATTTTTTTTTAAGTTCTACTATTCGTCCTTAAACCGTATTGATTTCTTTAAATTAACAAGTTTTTTTTTTCTTCTACATTTTTCTCAAACATATTAACTTGAAACAACTTTCTATAAACTACTACTACTACTACTACTACTACTACTACTACTACTACTACTACTACTACTACTACTACTACTACTACTACTACTACTACTACAATTACAACAATATCGCCACTTTGCCTCCCCAAATTAAACAAACAATAATTCACAGACTATAAAAAAGAAAAAGAAGCCGAAGAACAAGCGCAAAAACTGTTTGTGGCCGAAAAATTGATGAAATACAAAAAAGAGCCCAAAAGTGTCGACAATCCTGATGAACAGGAACAAGAACGTCGTCTTATGGAACAATATTCCATGACACCAAATACAGAGACCATGATCTCAGCTGATGGTGATCAAATCACTATATATCATCCCCGTGAAGAGCCAGCACGAAAGTCAAAAACAAAATTAAGAGATTTCTTTGTGGCCGAATTTGGTATTTACAAAAAAAAATATTCCATAGTTTTCTACTGTAAAATTTTCACCTTTAACCTCTCCAACATGTATAGAATTTGTGCTCTCACCTACTTCTTTCTCTGTCTCTCTCTCTCACTCTATCTCTCATTATATTGTTGGCTTAAAGTCGCTTACGCACACTGTCTCTTCACTTGAATTTCAACGTGTAGAAAGGCTAAACTTGATGTTGTCCTTGTATGTAATTTGCCCAGAAAATTCCTAAGCGATTTTCCTTTAAATAATCCTTCAAACACAAAATGTTGTGTCTCAAAGAAATTTGAATTAAATATCTATCTCATAGAGTGCTTACAATTCCTTAACAAAACCTCTGTCTGCTACCTGTAGCTATTGTTGAGAATGTTTGCTCGTGCACCTCAACTTTTCTCATTTCAATTTGTAGTTTTTTGTGTTTTAATTCATTTATACATTTCTTTGAAAGTGTTTTCTTATCTTATATTTTTCTATTTTGTTTATTTTATTTCCAATTTTCAAACCATTCCATGCGTTACTCATTATCGTCCTTGTAATTTCTGAATTTATTTACGTATTTATTGACTTTTGTTTAATGTAGACCTTGTTTCGTATTATGATGTTGATATCGAAATCTGGTTGAGCATCAACCTTTCAAATACAAATTGTTTTCATTGCAATTTTTTTTCCAATTAATTGTTTTTATGATAACAATATGAATATATTTTTAAAAATATTTTTTGTTCAATTAAAATTATGAAATGTCTGTTATATGCGCATTGCAGTAGACTCTACAAATTGTTTGTCATACATGGGGTCTGAACAAATAATGTCGACAAAACTTTTGTGATAAGAAAAAACAATCAGGTCTAGGCTGATAGGTTGCTGGTAACAAAGGTTTAGAGTACCAGCCCACTTGGGCCCAAAAACTAATTATGATCCTTTTGTGTCAAAAAAATCAGGTCTTAATAATAAAAGAATGACAAACTAGAGAAGTGAGTATAATTTAGAGGAATGTTTCTGCAGGTTAAATTGGCTAAATAAGGAAAATTTTGCCAAAGAAAAATGCATTGCAATAAAAATAACTTTCATATGCAGAAAAACAGATAAAAGTTTTCTGTAGAAACAAAAAGAAGCTCCAAAATATATTTTCGTCATAAAAATATATACATATTATTAAAAACGAATTTTCGTACAGGAAAACTTGTTCTGGCCAAGAGCAATATTTCTATAGAAAAATTCTATGTAAAATGTTATATTAAGGCACGATTTTTCTGTAGAAATGCTACTTCAATTTGTAATTTGTCTGTAGAAAAAATTCTGCAGTTGAGACATGATTTTTTATGTAGAAAAATATTCTAGTTAACAACATTTTCTTTAGAGCAAATAATTTCCAATTAAGAACAAATTTTTCTGTTGGAAAAATTATCTGGTTAAGAGGAATTTTTTGTTGGAACAAAACCCCTCTGTGGCGATGAGCAATTTTTAAGAGTATGTACACGTGTAAGAATTTAAAATTCATGTTAATCACGTGAGTGGTGCCCATCTCTAGTAAATGTGTACTTAATTTATTTTTGCGATATTGAGAAAACATATTTTACATACATATTATTTGTTCTAATAAAATTCTAAAAATAAAGACGGTTACACTGATTTGTAGTGATTGCCAAAACAATCTAAACCTATCAAATGTTCATGCCGACATGGACCTGTAATGAAAAAAAAATATAAAAATTAATTACTAAGCTCCAATGTGTGACGCACAAATTGGTAAATATGTTTCTGTTTCTAAGCAATAAATATTACTGGCATTGAAAAATTTCAAGAGATTTTTTCCATGCCGGCTGCGGCTTCGGCTTCGGCTCCGGCTACGAGCGTTTTATTTGCTGAACGTGCGGTGGCAGTCAATGTGTTAAGAGCAATTTTTCTATAGAAAAATAAACCAATTATTTGATTAATCAATAACTAATTTATTTAAAACTATTTTCATAACAAACATTGTTGGCGACATCTCGCCAAGCAAATCGTTATTCTATTATGTCCTTAATGTGTTTGTCTATCTGTTCTGTCTAGCAGACGTTTAGTATGTTTTCATTTAGTGAATGAAAATCAAATTATGTATGTTCTTATATTCCATATTAGATAGAAAGTCATGAACGATAAAGTGAAAACTAATTTGTTGCAAAAGAAAAAGAAAAAAAAAACAACAAGAGCTAAAAATACACTATAAATATGCTTATTTATATTTAGAGGAAATGAAGGAAATCGGAAGAAAGAAATCGCAGAAGACTGAAAAGAAAAGTAGAAATATTTTGTTTTAGATTAAATATTGTGCATGTGCAAAGGGGCGTAAACGTAACCTTGTTTAGAACATTACGTGCCTTCATTACAATGAATTGCATGATATATTTACATTTAAGTGAAGATGATGGGCTGGTTGGTTGGTTGGATGGTTGTTTGCTGGCTTGGTCGGCAATAACGGCAAATTTGTGTCAGTTTTGACTTTGTGGTAGGGTACATGATATATTTACAGTTTCAACAATTTTCCTTTTTTTGTCTTATATATTGTTGCTCTTACATTCATAGTCTGTTACATGTACAAGGTCACACAACAAGTGTGTAACTTGGTGTACAAGCGTAATTGCAATCAGTTAGAATTAGAAACTCACTCATTCGCGGTAAATCAACAGAATTTCCAAATCAATTTACCCTTTAAGATTTCTCGTTCTTAAACTTAATTTTACATTCCATAAATTAGGGCAAATAAATTGTGAATCATGACAAATGTGATTTATATTTCTTTATTCCTAAATAAAATAGAGAAATGGCAGTAATAAACTAAAATCTCCTTAAGCGTTCAGACATGCAAAAACAGTGACGTAATGGAAAAATACTTTTGTATTCCTACCAGAGATGGGCTCATGAGTAACTCTTTAATGACGCTCACGATAAAAAAAACTTTACTCCGGTACGCTTATACCCGTTCGCGATCTTATATTTTTTTACCTCACGTTCATGCACGCTCACATGAGTGGAAAAAACGGTTAGTCACGCTCACGAAATACTTACGAAAAAACACTGTAAGATAATTGAAACAAATTAAAAATTACATGAAAAATATTACGATAAAGTAAAAAAATCACGAAACAATTACGCTGGAAATCTACTCGTGCTCAATTTTTTTTATTAAAGGTTTTCCAATATATGCGGGTCGTTGCGGGCGCTGTGCTGTAATTTCGAACAGTCGAATTTACAAAACCAGGCGTTTGAGATTACAGCGTCATAAACGCTGGCACAATCAGAAACCACCAAACAATTTGTAAATTGCATTCGCTATCTCATTTAGAAGAACTCATGCTCGCCCACTCTCGCTCACTTTTTTTATACTCAGGTTTATGCACGATCACCTGATTGAAACAAAAAACTAATCACTAATCACTAATCATATTTGATCACGCTCATCATTTGAACGTTGCCCATTTCTAATTTCTATCTATTTTTTAAATAACAATTGAATTTATCTTTCAAAGCAAATCGCGTGTCTTCCACTGAATCAAATTTCATCAATTTGAAGAGTGTAATAATTTCTTTTCGTTTTACTTTACTTAAATTATAATATAAATTCTTATAACATTAATAAATTTGTATTTTGTTAGAATAAAAATTGGGACGCGTGATTGTGCGATACAGATGATTATTTGTCATCCTGCATCTTATGATGGGTGAAAGCAAAGTTTTACTTAATCTGCTCAAGGTTGTTAACTAAGTTTGCGCTCGTTATTTTAACCCCCCGTTAGTATAATCAAACCGAGAGCCACCAATTAAATGTGCATCGCTGTGCTTTCCGCGATTTTCATCTTTACTTTTCCACAGTGGAATTAAAATTTAAAAATAATTTAAACAAAATGTACAAAATGGCTGAATTTTTGTTTTTATTTATCTATTGAAAATAGAGATGGGATCGTGAGTGAGTCTTCACTCACGCTCCTGCACGCTCACGATAGAAAAAGTTTTACTCATGCACGGCTTTATAAATTTAGCTCAGGTTCATATACGCTTATTTGAGTCGAAAAAAAAATTGTTACAATACAACTACGAAAACTCTCACGCTCACGAAATACTTACGAAGAAAACTGCAAAATAATAAAAAAAAATATTTAAAAATTACAAAAGGTTTATTGAATTCTTTGAAAAGAGATTTCGAAACCTGCCTCCAAAAATAAATTTAATAACTAAAAAATTACAATAAAAAAATTACAATAAAGCAAAAAAAAAATCACGAAATAATCACGCTAAAAATCTACTCATGGTCGCCCACTCACGCTCACGTGTAGTTGCGGGCACTATGCTGTAATTTCGAGCAGTCGTTTGGCATTGCAGTGTCATGAATGCTGCCACAATCACAAACCGGTACGAAGGACCATAAAAAAGAATACAATTTGTAAATTGCCCCGACAACTGCGCGATATTATCGTATGTGACAAAAACTAAGTTTTACAGGGGAGTGTTTTATTGCTATTTTTATTACTGTTATACATATATGTACTATAAAACTGTTACATACGATAAAATGTAAATTGTGTTATCTGCATGATTATTATCTGCATAAAAATTAATTAATTAATGGGTTTAGAACCAATTTGCACAAAAATTCGATTTCGAAAAAAGTGTAACATACGATGATTTCGCACACAGGAGTCGATACAGCGAAATATAAAATATCTCTACACACCTCCTGTTCAATCGATTGAGATTTTCGTTGCAACCTAAACGTATAAAATTGTATGAACATAAATTTGATCAAAAAGTCACACAAAGCAGTCATGTACGCAACGCATGGCATGTTGTACTTAACAGATTTCACGTGTCCCCTTGAATTTTCTTTAGTTCTGTAAATGAGGTGCGGTTTTGTGCAGAGAACAAACGCACTACTGCACAAAGGTTTGTTATAAATTCTATTTATATGTTCTTGTAGATTGTATTAGAGAACACGTGTTTCATTGCTGATGATGATTGTTATATGCGTGACTTTTCAACAACATGACAAGCCAAATACTAATAAAACAGAAGGACCTGCTCACACTGCAGTCAACATATAATCTAATAAATTATTTATTATTATTAACATTAAATTATACAGCAGGTAGGCAGGGAGGAACTAAAGGCAACAAGTTCTGACTTTTTATATACATTTATAAAAAAACAAAGCTAACATTTTTTTAAAAATATTTAAATTGATAAAGTCTTCTGTCACAGTGACCACCTTAGGTTGGCTGCTGTTACTTAGATCTTCCTTTTCCCCTGCTCTTTTAAATCTTTTTTTACATACAGTTTTATTTTATAAAAGTCATAACAGGGCTTAAGGCGCTTTTCTACCTGATCTACTTTTAGAGCGATGTGCATTAATATATCGTCAGCTCATTTTTGGTTTGTCGCATACATATGTCAAGCACTCAGAGTGAAAAATTACATAGAAAGTTTAGATGAAGTTCTCTCGGAATATATCCCTTAGATTTTTTTGTAATTTCACCGCCGCTTCCGGCCTTTCTGGCGGTTTTAAACAATAATGTAAATTTTTGTGAATTTAATCAAAAGTAGCAATGTATTCAGCATTCGTTGTTGAAATAGAACATCTGTTTTTGTTAATTTAAAAATGTTGTTTATTTTAACAGGAATAAAATTCTATTGTATAAATGATTTCATTATGCGTATAACGTTGTAAACGCCATCGTGCTTTAATTTGCTTTTGTTCTAACTACTTTGTTTGTTATGGAAATTAAGAAAAGCAAAAGTGAAATTTATTTTGTATATTTTTGTATGAAAACTTTGCTGCAATCGCCAAACAGTGGCGTGTAGAGCAAAATAATACTTATTAAACCTTATACTTGCTTATATAGAGCAATATAAATCCTTGATATCTCTCTCACAAACCATCAATAATTTGGCGAAAAAGGTTTTAGACTTTTGGTATTCCCAACAAAATTTTTGTTTCAAATCGTCGGTGAGCCAAAAATTAATAAGGAGCTGACGGCTGATGCGTTTTTGCATCATGTAACACATTTACGGGCTGCATTAAATAAAATCATGAATAAAACTCGTTTTTTAATATATTTTTCTATAGCAAAATTGCTATTAACTAGAGCATTTTTCTACAGAAGCAATCGTGTTGTTCTGTTATTAGAACATTTTTGTAAAATTGAGTTTAATTAGAGCTCTTAACTAGATCATATTTTTTATACAAAAATTGGTATTGATTAGAGCAGTTTTTCTTAAAAAAAATAAAGAATCTTTCATTATGAAATTATCGTATAGAACATTTGCTCAAGTAGTTTTCCTCAAGAATAATTGGAAAATTACTCTTAACTGGAGCTAGTTTTCTATAGAAAATTCTTTTTTTATTAGATAATTTTTTTCTATAGAAAATTGCTCTTAACTAGAGCTACTTTTCTATAAAATAATTACTCTGAATTAGAGCAATAAAAGTTTATTAAAAATACAAAAAATAAAGTATACTTTTCGGCTTTACTTAAAATAATTCTAATGTAGTTTGAATCTGATATTGCGACTGCTGAAAACATTAACAAACTACTAACTATATTGAGGGCGTACTAGTCTGGCTTAAAAATAGTTTTTAAAATTTAAATTATTTTCCTTTTAAAACTGAACTTTGCATGCCAAAATATTATGTATTTTGCTCAACAAGTTTATTCTCATTTCTTTCGTATCTTCTTTAATTTGATTACTTTTTAAAAAGCACGAAAAACTTCTTTATAATTCCAAGTAATCTTAATATTTTTCTTTAACATAAGTAAGTTGTGTTTCCTTTAACATTTTCGCCCTAAATAACTAAATATGTATAGTGTATTTTTAGGAGGAAAAAAACTTTTACGCATGTATTTTTTTTTATAGATATTTTCAGTCAAGTGTTGTAAATTGCTTAAGTTTACATTTTGCAAAAAAAAAAAAACAATAAAAACAAAAACACAAAAATGAAGAAGCTCAGCATGGCAACTGTTTTGACACTTTGAAAAATTAAAGAAATTTTGTAAATGCATTTTTTTGTTGTGTGATAAAAGTTGGATTAGTTTACAAATTATTTTGCCGTTTTTTTAGCAGTAAACAAGTTTGTTCTCTTTTTATTATTAAATTTTAATGTTTTTTTTAAAGGATATTTTTTACCTAAAAATATGCTATATCTACAATCGGGTTCAAGTTCATTTGCAATCATATATCTGGTCTTCCTTCAAAAAAAAAAAAATGTGAGAAGGGTTTGGAAATTTTTCCATTTTTTGCACAATTTTTTTATCTTCCAATAAGCGAATGATGTACATTTCTTGTTTTCTCTTGTGTAAATGTTGGTTTTGCTGTAAACTTTAATAGCAAAAAGAATAACTGACCCCCAAAGAGGAAAAAGTCAAATATAAGGTGTCCTTGTTGCAAAGTTTCATGTGTGATTTTTTTTTGAAAACAGTAAACAGTAAAATAACGTAGCATGCGTTTTTGGCAATTTTTCTACTAAAATCAAAATAGAATAGTCAGAAGCACGTGTTAGAAGACGAAAATGTTAACGAAACCGCTAAGAGTAAGTAATAAGCTTCTTGCCATTGTCTACTTAGAATTACTTTTGAAACACGAAAAACAAAAAGTCATGAAATATCATGAATATCGACTAAAAGAAAAAGAAAAAGTTTTAGGATTTTTGTATCCCATTTTTTTCTTTGTTTGAGTTTCATATTTCACAATATTAAAAGGGTTTTATAAATGCTCAAGTGAAATGAAAGCATACTTTAGGGCTCTAAAGACCTAAAATTAACAAGGTGAAATATGAAAAATAATTGCATTAGTGGCTGAGAAAGCTTAGGAAGAATTAATATACTTTGAAAAATATTTGTATGTTAATTAAGAAAAAAGAACACATCCTTTTCTCTTAAACTATTTTTATTATGGCCTATTAAACTTTTTACACAGTTTACTATTCTATGTGAAATAAATTTCCTGCAGAGGTCTTTCCCGTGGGCTTTTAGCCTGAGAAAATTCAAATCAAATATCCACAAACTCTACTCCATCTATCCTCTTTCTCATAACGTATTTTCCTAGTTCCAGCACAATACATTGTATGTGTAGAAGTCATCGCCTGAGTAATCCTAATTAAAAAAAATATAAATTTGATAAATGCCAAAGTATGTAAAGAATTTCTGCTTGGTGTATATATTTAGTTTTAATATTAAAACTTAATTTTCGGAAAGAATCTTTAAGTTCTATTGATGATAAGCACCAATGAAATGTAGGCATATAGAGTAGAGCAACCCACAACAAATGAACAACTTTTTCATTAGTATTTTATTCTAAACAATTTATTTCTAGTTGACTTTATAATGAAATAAGTTTATTTTTTCAGCAGTAATTTATGTAAAATAGTTGTTCATATAATTTATGCTTAACTGCAACTTTGACCTAAAAAAAAGAAAAACCATTTCTTAACGACAAAACCTAATAGTCTTGACCATACTTATATTTATATTTTTTATATAAAAAGAAAATAGTGCTCAATTTTATTTATAATATGTGAGTACGAGTATTTTCACAACTAAGACAACTTTATAAATTTTCCGAGTATGAATGTATTAAATACTGCCAACATTCACATTACAACTTTGTCATTCTTTATATTCTTTGCTAATGTTTAGTGTGTAGTTCTGTTTTTATATGACTACCTTGACCTTCTGCTAATAGTTTAGTACCTTAAGAGTACTACTAAAAGTAGACTAAAATATTTTATTATAGGATTTCAGTTGCTTTTGCTTTTTGTATTTAAATACCTCAGGGTTTGTGCTTGAAACAACTTTGAGCGCAAAAAGCTAAAAAAAAATGCCAAAGAAAACTATAAAAAAAATCACTCGACTTTTGACATGAAAAATTTACATTAGTAGAGTATTGCTACTGCTACTACTACAACTACTCATCAGTACTACTACTACTACTACATAAGTTAACAATAACATACTTAAGTCATAGAGGAAAAGCTTGAAAGAAACACACTCTTGAAACGTTAAGAAATCTTATACTAACATATATTTAGCATGTATGTATGCATGTGTTTGATATGGAGGGGGTAATAATCAGACTGTGGCCAACAAAACTGCCAGTTTCCTTTAAAGGGTATTTAAATATAGTTAAATGTTTTTTTTCTTCTTGCTTTTGTTTTAACAAATTTTGTAAGAATGGGTAAGACAAAAATGAAGGTATATTTTTAGGCCTGAAATACAAATATTGTTAGAAGGTTTTCATATCTTTTATTACCTCAAGTGAGTTTTTACCTTAAATTATATTGTTGAATATTCAATTTGGTTATTTTACGGCGAATTTCCTGTTTTTAAGAGGCTTTTTGAACAAAAAAAATTAAGCTTAAATATTTCTTAGAATTTTAAGAGGCTTTTTAAACGAAAAAAATGTAAGCTTTAAATGTTTCAATGGCAAAAAAGAGTGAAAATTGTTTTTAGCTATTTTACTAAAGCCCTTGTGTATCACATATTTCTTTTGCACTTCTTTTTCAATGGATTTAACAAAAAATGTTGCATATTTTAAGGCTGTTAAAAAAATTTGCCATCCTAATATAATTTTTTTTTAATTTGAACAAAGTATTTCACACTTTTTGTATTCGTTATTTGCTATAAAAAGAAGTGACAACTACGTAGGATATTTTTCGTTTACCAGTCGACCATTCTGTTGGCTTATTTATTATTTTAAACTAGAAATTAAATACATATGATCATCATAATCTCTAAAAACTTCGCCGGCCACCCACTTTTTCTTTGCTTAATAAATCATAATGTCAAAAGCATGTTATTTGCTGGTTTTTAAAATTACGCTTATTTTTGTTTCATATAATTATTTTTATAATTTTATCTAACAACATTTGTTAAGTGAATTTTAAGTACTGAAAGTAGTAAAAATGATATCGTTTTTTACTCATGTTTATTTTTTCTTTCTTCAAAATTTTTAAGTTTAAGTTTATTTTATCTTAACAACATTTCTTAAATAATAATGTCGGTATCATGTGTTTTTGCTTCTACTATGGTATAAATTCCATTTATTAAATAGGGTGTTTGCTTTACGTTTGTTATACTTAACACCCACAACTATGATTAATGTCTTTTGATTTAGCTGTGCTCTCTATGTAAACTATATGCATTTGCATGTGTGTTGTTTTCATTTCCTTTCGCTTATAAAATTTATTAAAAGAAAACGTGCTTAAGAGATGAAACTACTCTTATATATGTATATAATCTACAATGGCAAGCTACAATAAAATAAAATGCCTTAAAGTATGCCATATATATGTACATATAAATAAATATGTAATTTAGTATATATAGAACTTGGGACAAGGACAATTAATTTTACAAATTAAGTCCATTTATTATTAAACAAAAGAGAATTTTTAGAACACTTGAACTGCAAAATATTTATAAAAATTGATTTTCCTAAAATCCCAAAAGTATGCAATTCCTAATTTTAAATTAGTTAAATTTATTTATATAATTAAAAATATTTATTTTTAACCCTCTTTTTTTAAATAAACTTTTACCAGTCGTCATAATAAGCAAGTTTACTTGCCTAAGAACTTGCAGATCCTTAAAGTAGGCAATAGTTCTCTAAATGTAATTCTTTTCTTTTTTTATTCATGCAAAGAAATTTTTATATAAAACTACAGCCTGATTTACTTTTAATAACTAAAAATTTAATTGCTTAACAGCTTTCGGAAGTATACGTTTTAATCCCTTAAATTATGCAATGAATCTGAAAGCTTTAAATCGTAGAAAAAAACATATTTTCTTTTTAATAAAAATGTAGCTAATGTGTTCGGGAAAATGCATTGATGAAGTCAAGGTTTACATGGAAACCAAAAACGAAATTTCAAAAATCGTTATTGTTTTCCTTTCATTGTAAAAATAAAATCAACGTGAGAATTTCCTCGCGTTTTGTCTCTCTTTTTAGAACACTATATTTTGAAAGAAAAACAAAAAAAAGTTTCAGTTGTCCGACACATATTTCCGAATGGCTTCCAATATTTCTGGAAAATATTTTATTCTCTGAAATATTCTTATTGATTGTACTCGTATTTTAAAGTTCATAATTTTGGAAAAGATTAAAGCAGGCTTTCTTTTCGAAGATTAAATAATAATTTTAATCAGAAAACCCTTATTTCGAAGATTTTAATTAGTGATGGGTTAGTGAGTAAAATTTCACTCACGTTCACGAGAAATATTTTATCTATATTTTTGACTAACATTCGTGCGTGCTCAAGTAAGTGGAAAAAAGTTGTTATAATTACGAAAACTCACGCTCACGAAATATTTACAAAAAAAAATCTAAAACAAAAAATAAATGAAAAAAATTTCAATAAAGCAAAAACAAATCCCAAAAAAATCACGTTAATAATCTACTCATGCACGCTTAGTCACGTTAAATTTTTTATACTCACGTTCATGCACGTTCATGTAAATAAAACAAATAATCAATAATCATAATCACACTAATTCCGTGGCCCTTGTCTAATTTTAATCCTTATTTTAGTTTTAAAATTTAAAATTTGTGCAAAATAAGCAAATTCACTTCGCAAAAGCGTTCAAATTTTTTTACTTTATGATAATTTGTCCAGCTACAGGCATTTCGTTGAAAAATGTCTACAATTTATTTTCTAATCCGTTAGTCCCAATTGAATTGTGTGTTGATACTCTTAATTCTTTTGCTTTAATTTGCAAAAATTGTAAAGTTTGTAACAAATACACCAAGAACCAAACAGTTGTAACACAATCACAACACATGTACAATTGCAACAAAAAGCTAAAAATTAAATTGCGACTGTTGCCACCCCCAACTTGAGGCTTGCAATCTTGAGGCTTGCAATGCAAATAAAATAGAAAGGAATTTAAAAAAAAAACAAATGAATATGCTAAATTCAAAAAAAAAAACATATACTAACGTTGTCGTGTGGGTATTGCAGCAACATATTTCCGTAAATTTTTTTTTGTATCACATAGAAACGCGAACATGTGTTTTTCCCATGTGAGGAAATAGAAAATAAATTTTTGTCAAGACGAACCTATTTTTTTTAGTAAAAGTTGGGCTACTGCGCTTCCATTATGCACTTGTGATCTATTGCGAAACGAAATTGTTTAAGACCAGTCATTTAAACATATTTGAAAAAAAAATTAAATCATATTTAAGGGCTGTTTTTATTACAGAAATAAGAGAAAGTGCTTTGCATGGAAATTTTTTGTTTGATTAATAAAAACTGTTTCAGAAAGTTTTTCTATAAAAAATATTAGTTTTAAAATAGAGAAAATTTTATAAAGAAAATAATCTCTATGGAAATCAAAGTAGTGCAAGTTTTCTACCGAAAAAAAAACCTCTAAACTAGATAAAATTTTTCGGTTAGAGCTTATTTTCTATAGAAATCAATTTCGAAACTAGAAAAAGATTTCTATAGAAATTCGCTCTGATCCAGAGCAAGTTAACTCTAAGCTTGACCAAAAGTTTTCTATGGAAAATAAGCACCAAACTATAACAACTTTTGAGTAGAAAACCATCTCTAAACGTGCTCTTAAGTACTGATAATTTCCTGTAGAAAATAAACTCTAAAATTATTTTTTATAGAAAATAGAAAAATATTCTATAGAAAAAAAGTAAACAGCAGAGAAAATCAATAGTCAAATTGGGCGAGTTTCGCTCGAAACTCTCTTCTATAAGAAAATTGAGTTAAAAAAGAGAATATTTGATCCATACAAAAGAAAATTTTTTATAGACAATTTTTTCTAAACAAAAGCACATTTTCTTTTTTGGCAAATTAAACTTATAAAAAGTGCTCTAAACAAGAGCGAATTTAGAGAAAAATTACTTGCAACAGGAGTAAAATTTCTAAAGAAAAAAAGATCTGAACAAGAGAAAAATTTATATGGCAAAATTGCACAAAATAAGAGCAATTGTTCTAACAATTTTCTAAGCAATGACAGGTCTAATGTTTAATGTTTATTTAATTAATAAAGCATACTTTGAGGCTTCTTTAAGAATATCAAATTCTGTAAATGTTGCCGCTGCTTTTAAATGAACTAAGCATCTTCGGAAAACCTTTTTAGATTTAGTGAGATTTTTTTGGTCATTATTTTCTACATAAATTGCTTTTAAATTGCATTTCTATTGGTATTGTTAACGACAGGCTGTAATCGAATCATAATATATTTCATTTAAAGAGAAAAGGACTATCTACTTACGGATTCCCTTCGCCATGGAAAAAACAACAAACTAAATAAAATTGCATAAAAACGCACATTTATTTTGTTTTTGCTTGAAGCTAACACATCCATACGTAATGAACTTGTACGGCCATATTTAATTCTCACTCTTACAATCCTGATCTCTTTCTTTTTCAACTTCACTCATTTGAAGAGAAAAAATATTATTACTCATATTCATTTGTAGGCATTCTTAAACACTCATTGCTTTGGAAATGTTTTTATTTGAACCAATAGTTATATAAGTCAATGCATATACGAGTGTATTTTTAGCGTTTGTAGTGGTGTCAACTTTAAGAGCCTTTTATTCCTTTAATACTGAACTGATTTAAATAATATATAGTCGGGTCACTAAAGCTCAACAATGTCTACCATTTGGTAAAAGAATAAAGAAAATCAGTTGAGAAAAGGGGATCCAAAAATTTGTCTTTGCATATTTATATACATAATAGATAATAGATTATTTAAATAATAATAAAACCGAAGAGACTTTAAGGAAAATAAAACTTTCGGCTTTTAAACTGTTGGAAATTTATACGTGATGTGTTCATCTGGAACAGATCCTATATTGCTAAAGAAACGTTGCAATCAAGTTTCGTTTCGTATTTCACATTTATATTTCTACGCAACTTTCGCAAACTAGAAAAGCGTTTTTAACGCATTGTTTTTATTTTAATCCTTTTTATATAAATTATTTCTATATAAAAACAACTCTGTTTAAAAATAAAGATAAAAAAACTTCTTTGGTACTCATTAAAGGCTTAAAGTAGATTCAAATATAACGTTGCCTACTTATGGGCATTATATTCTTCTTATTAAAAATAATCCTTTTATATACTCTCAACTTCACTTTCGTTTATATTTAAATATTTATAACTTTTTAACTCCAGCTCCCAGACTAAATGAAAGAAAGAAAAAAAGTTATGAAAAATAAGGTCATTTTCTACGTACTACAAACACTTACTTAAACTGTTCGGTTGGTTGGTTGCTTGTTTTTTATATACTAGAAAACTTTTGACGCATATTTTTGTTTTCTTTACAGCAGAAATATATAAAAAAAATGTATGTAGATAAAAAAGCCATTTTAATTTAAATCATGCTTATAAAAAAATGAGGTTTTGTTGCTTACACAACTTTATGTATGTTATCCTTTGCAAATTCATAATGTGTATAGTACTTATTCTTAAATAGAAAATATATTTTAATACCCTCATATACGTAGCCCTCATACTAGAGAGCTATTTAAAAAAGCTAAGAATGAAAGCATACTTTTAGAACGCACTAGAGTGTGTATTACCAGCTCTCAAAGTGTAAAGGGTAATTATGTATATTTAAATGCTGTGATTAGGTCAACAAACGTATACGAAAAAAGGATGTGAGTGGAAGTGTAAAATATTTTTGAAAGCTTAATGATAATGGATTATGTATGGCATCTTAGTTCGTCACAATTCTCTTATGTTTTATTATTTTTGCTGGGAAAACCAAAAGCAGGCATATACATAAATACATCTGGAATTACAAACAAGACACGTTTGTTGATTTTAAATGAAGAACCTTTTTTATATTGTATGTATGGTATCTTTGTGTTGTTATTGCATATTAGAAAATTTCGAAGAAAATTAATGTTCTGAAATTCAACTTTAATTTAAAAAGCTTCATTCTGGTGTGTTAGAAAAATTTTTTTAGTACAAGTTTTGAAAGTTATGAAAAAAAAACACGACTGCGACGTAATTTTTCACTCAAATTGATATTTCAAATGCGAATAATGTAGCTTTTTTTTGGGTTTACTCCCAACCCCGTAAAATCGTTAAAAAAAGTTTTTCCATTATTTTAAAAAAATTTTCCAGTAGTCTTTTAAAAAATTTTTCCAGTAGGCTTTTAAAAGTTTTTTATTTGCCAAAATCGTTCAAAACTATTCTATGAAATAACTTTTCGCCAAATCCAAAAATTCCAATAATTTTATCACAGTTTTTTCTACGAAACAAATGTATTTAGGAATCCATTTTTAAACGTTTTAAAATATTCTCAGGAGTGTTTTGTAGACATTTTATAATTAATGAATTAAAGCATGCTTCGGCATATCTCAAGCCGAACAATTCCTTACCTCATAATCTCAGAGGTCGGAAAAAGCTTTTCGTAAAGCTTGAAAAATTGTTCTCCAGAAAAACTACTAAAGCCTTTCCAGCAAATAAGGTCTTCATAGCTTTTAAATATTTTTCTTTTCTACAATAAAAGTTTTTTTAAAGCTTTTCGATAGTGATATTCCTTAAACAATTTGCATCTTTCTGTAATACGGTTTCTATTATGTTTTTAAATGTGATGTTACAATATTTTTCAAAACTTTTCCTAAACAGCTTATTGGTGGGGCTTTTTCTTTATAGTTAAAATAGATGATGCTTTTTTTAAATAATTTTCTAAAAAACTTGCACTCAAAAGCTTTTAAAGAAACATTTTCAAAACTCTTAAAATTTTCATTTAAAGTTTATGAAAACTTTTTGCCATTGCTTCATAAAAGCCATTTACCAGGCTTAATTGAAAGCTATATGTTACATGCTAAAAAAAATTTTATTATTGCAACTGTGTTTGAAGGTTCTCTTTTCCCTAAAAAAGTGCTGAAGATAAAAATCGCTTGCATATCATTCCTAGATTTTTTTTTATAGATTTTTCTAGATGTTTTTATGTTTCCTTAGGTGTGTTCTAGTACGTGCACGAGCTTTTCATTACATAAATTTTGTGATTGCAGAAAGCTTTCGCACCCAAAGTTCTTGCAAATCATGACATAAATTTTTTATTTATTTTTTTGTTTTTTTCCAAGCTTTCACAGCAAATAAATAGTAACCAGTACTAGATGAAGCAAAAGGTCACTTTCTTCTGATTTAAACTCTTTTTTTATTTTACCGACGATTTTATAAATATTGATTGGTTCGCCTTTCAATAAAAATTTCTCTGTTGTCTAAAATGTTTTATTTATTTGAAATTTAATGTTATTTGGGATAACGGAGATTGAACAATTTTTATTAATTTTCAAGGATTTTTAAAATCTAGAGTTAATCCAAAGAAATTTTAAATTATTCTGGCTTAAGTTCATTTTAATTAAAATTTTCATTTAGAAAGAAATTCTAAAATCTAACAATTGAAAAGACAAAGACAATATTGAGCAGCACGCAGGTTGAACTGACATCATGATTTAGAATTTCTTACTAAATAAAGTAATTAAATTGAAAAATTGCATTAAAACGAACCCAAGCCAAAAAAAATTGGATTCATAACTTCTAAATCTAGGATTCTCTTTAAAACTAAAGAGTTTTTAATTTATTGCCTCTGTTTTTCTCAATACTAAGCGAAGCGAATGCGACTTTCATGTTTTATTTAGCACTGACCTCTACGACTTTTACGAACAGTAGTTTTAAAAATTACTTGCAAAGAATTAGGTCATGCAGTGCGTATGATTAATATTAATTAAGAGCTTATGGAAATTTGTTTTACGGTTTTTTTTTAAATATATAAAGTACATTAATTTTTTTGGCATACAGTGACAGTGCACAGTGTAAGATTTAGCCATTCTAGGGAGACAAAATTAAATATCTTGGAAAAAATGAAGCAAGACTTATGAATTTTGGTACAAGGCGTTGCTAGGCCAATATGTACCATTGTAAACAAATGGGCAAAATTAGACCACAGCCACGCCCATCTCCCATACAACTACAAAAATTTATATCTGATATTATTCGCGTTGGATAATCAAAAAAGTAAAAAAAGCGGCGAGTATGAATGCAAATGTTTAAAATAAATAATAAAGAGAAGTAGAAGAAACAATAAGTGTTTAATTTTTCATCATTAATTTTTATTAATTTTAAAATAAAAATATATTTCATATGTACATATAAATTAAATCAAGAATAAATTGTTAAAATTCATGGTTTTCTTCTGGCATTTGTGGAGATTAAAATAAATGTAGTACATCAGGGGCCAATGCTGCTTTATTATATACAGGAGGTCTGCGCAAACTGTTTAAATTAAATTTCGTGGTATGTGGTATTATCACTCCTTTGTTTCTTTTTTTGTTTTTTAATCGGCAAATCGCGGGAGATAACTTTATATGTGCCTTAAAGTAGGTACTTCAGACGTTCGTTTAAAACTAATTTGGCGTTGAAGCTTTGTGAAGGAAAGAATTTATCGAATATAGAATTTAGTTTTTTTTTCTTAACTTAACGAAAAGAGTAATTGTTTAAATAAAATAGCACTAAAAGAATTTTCCGGGTTCTAAAAATAAATTTTCATGATATTAACCAAAAGTTGAGCTTTAAAATAAAAAAAAATCGTTAAAAAATTCCATTCCAATAAAAAGAAACACGCTTTTAAAAATGAGCAATTTCATTGTAGTAAATGTTTTTGTTGTTTTTAATTCACTCAAAAATATTCAGGCTTAAAGTACCCGTTATATTGTTATTGTTGACAAATTAGTCAAAGTTTTTTGCATTTTCTTATTTTATAACAAGTGCTTTTTCGTATTTGATAAAAATATTTACACAAATTGAACCTAAAAAAAAATTACTTTTGTCCAGCTAGAGTAGCAAAATCTTACACTGTGCAGTGGGGCCTCGATTAGCCGGAAGCGTCGATTATCCGGGAAAGAAAATTTTTAATAATTTCTATAAATTTAATTTTGTTTCCATCGATTAACCGTGATGACCGGGATCTTAAAATTTACATCGATTAACCGTGATTACCTCTATTATCCGGAATTATCTGCACTTTCTTATTGCTTTTGAACAATCAAACTCAATGTGAATGTCTAAGACGAAAAAGGTGAAGTGCCTCGTTTAAATAATATGTGTCAGAAGCATATGTACGCGCATAGTTAATTTAATTTAGACGTTTTGAAAAAGAAGAAACAACCAATATTAGATACAATATTTTTTTTAATAAATTTGTTTTCAAAATGTTAATTATTTTCTTATATTATTTAAACATTTTTTTTGACTAGAAAGAATTAGGCGATACAGTGCGTATGATTAATATTAATTTCGAGTTTGGCCTGTACAATCCTCTGTAATTTAAACGAAATGCAATATATAAAAAAAATTAAAGCATTTAAAAGCTCTAAGTTTGAAGTTCAATTGCAATAATTAAAAGTGTTTATCTTAAATACATAATTTAAAAAAATTTGGCAAGTACGTATTTTGTTTTTGCTCACGTTTTTCTCCCCACTGTTTATGTACCGCTCACATGTCAACTTAAATATTGCGTTATATGACATTTTTTATTCGTTTACAAAACAACTGAGCTTTTGTTTGTTCAAAATTGTAGGAATAAAAATAACAGTGTACAAAAAATATATATATTTTAATTTTAAATCATGGTGAATGAACAACAGACAAACCAAGTTTCAATTTTATTCATTCATTCAGTCGTTCGCTCAAGTTTTTTGTTATTGCAATAGCATGATTGTCAGAGTGACAGTGTTTGTTTATGTGTAAGTGTATGTAGGTTACATCAATTTTTATGCAAATGTTTAAGTTTGTATGTGTTCAGATTCTTTTTATATGTAGAAGAGAACATTAACTTACATACACACACACACAATCACACAACACTTGCACACATACACACACCACAAAACGTGTTCTCAATGAAAGATGTCAGATTTGTCATCATTCTCATAAACTTTACAAAATTATAAATATGAAAAACAAAAGTTTTATTTCTCGTTTTGTTTTCTTTCATTATAAAATATAAAAAATAAATAAATAAAAAATGATGTAAAATAATTAAAAGGAAAAATTTTTTCAAGTTGTTCCTTGCATTGAAAATTCGAAAGAAGCAGCATAGGAATTCAAATAATTTTTATTTTTCGAAAAAAAGTACAACAAATTTATTTACTCTTGGCCTAAAACTATACAGTAAACTATTTTATATGTTTCCTTTTGCAGTTTTTCTTTTACTCAACACTACTGTTCAAAATAAAAACTGGGCTTAAATGTGATGAATATAATAATAATGAATTCACATAAAATCATAATATCTACAAAAAACTTTTTAAGGCAGGCTGCTGCAGTTAATAAAATAAAAAATTATATGTAAATCCCAAAGAAAAGCAAGAAAAGAATAATTTTATTGTGATATTATGCTCGTATGTAATCATTTTTAAACTTTTTAATTAAAACTTTTAGAAAAATAATGATTACATATAAGCGATTCAAAAATTTTAAAAGTTTACAAAAAATATAGTCTAGAAAGCTTTTATGTTAAAGTTAAAGAAATTCAAAGGTCAAATATGAAAATGCATTTTATTGAAAGCTTTTAGGTAAAACATTATTAGCATTTGTGGTCCATATAAAATTTTAAATACATAAAGCTTTCATGTAAAAGCTTGAAATTTTCATCGGAAGTCTTGGAAATTTTATGTAAAACCTTGAAATATTTTTTATGTAAAAAGCTTTGAAGTTTTATGCAAAATCCTAAAAGTTTTTATGTTTTCGGAATAGTTATTATTTAAAAGCGTAAGAGTTTTCGTGAAAAAGCTTCACATTTTTTTTGTGTAAAACCTTAAAACTTTTCATGTAAAGTTTCAAGCTAAGGAGCTTTTATGTAAATGCTAAGGAGTTTTTGTGTATAAGCTTAGGAGTTTTTGTGTGAAAGATTTCATATAAAAGGGCACAAGTTCTTAATAGTTTACATGTAAAAGCTAAGACGGTTTTATCCAAAGTCTTGAATACAAGATCTTATGCATACATATACGTTTCTAGGTAAAAACTTAAATATTTTCATAACATTAAATGTTTAAATCTTGAACAATATTAAAATGAGGAAGCTGAGAAAGTTTTGTGGTGTCCTTTTATTTCTTATGTTTAAAGTTATACTTTTAATGAGTAGTCTTTCTAAAGTTCTGTAAAATATTCAAAATCTTTTAGGCTCTTTACACAATTTTCTCGTTATTTGTCGCATTGCGATTGGAATGGTTTTTGTTGCCTATTAACAATTCGAATTTTTATTATGCAGCATCAAAAAATATAAAAAAGTAATACTACCTGGAAGCGGGGCTACTCCAAACTAGTTGTTTTTTCAAATACGAAGATCTCTTAATATGAAGTGTGAGTCAGATAGAATTTTTCGTTTTCCGCTTTATGTGACTTGTGGCTGTATTTAAGATTTTAAAACGGAATATTGCGAAAACGAAGTTTTGAAACTTCTATTTTAGCTTAAGATGGCCTATATTTAAGTGAGTATCATGTGAATCATGATCGTTAGTATTGTTTTCCTTCAATTACATAATTAAAGAGGCTTGGAAATATAAATAGGGGACTCTAAAATATTTGTAAGGCGAGAGAAATAAAATTTGTTTGAAAATTCGTAAATCTTGATATATTTACATGAGCGCGAGCAAAAAATTCTTGCATCTTGTTAAGCCAAAACTAATGGATGCCTCGCGTTCTACTCAAAAGCATGTACTAATAAAACGCTTTCATTTCAATACGTTTAGCAGTCAATTAGCTTTACAAATATACTTTAAAATGTTAAAATTTTTTAATTAAAACACTTAAATGTAAAAATTGTAAATAAAGTTGAAAAAGCTTTTTAAAGTAGAATTTTAGTATGTAAAATCTTTAATAGTCTAAAATCTCGTGATATGTGCATATATATTTTTATCCTGAGACTTTTTTTTACCTCTTTACGTAAAGCTTTAAAAAAGTATTTTATAAATTAAATCTTTAAAACTTGTTCTAAGCTTTTAAGAAATAATAATACGCTTCGTAATTTGCAGCTCTTCAAATTTTAAGTGTAAAAAACCTCTTCAACTCGATTCAGTATATACGATTCGGTATATTTTTAAAGAAAATATGATTTGAAAGATTATGCTTGATGATTTATACGAAAATTATTCGATTATTGGAATGCAAATTTTGTACTTATTTGAATATTTTCTTATTTTTAAATAGTTTTTTTTTAATAATGAATTTCCTCTTCAATTTCTTTTGTACGAAAAAAAAATAATAGAAAATTTACTTCTGTTGGCTGTCTAGTTGCTTTATTGAGTTTAAGTTGTTTGGCTTATTTAAAACTACAATTTAGTTCTTTCTCTGACGTTTGTGTTGATTTCAGCATTTCGATATTTGTCCCAATGGCATTTATGTGTATTTTTGTAAATTTCTATTTCATTTAAATAATGCAAAAGTTGATTTGTTTCTCTCTCTCAATAATAAATTTATTGTATTATGACGAGTTTTCCGCATTTAGTCCAATCAGAATTAGCTTTCATTTCATTTGAATTATGTAGTTCGGCACAAATGTGCGCATTGTGTTCATTAGTATGGAAATTGTGACAGACAAGTGAATTTATTTATGGCAAGTTATTTCTAATTTTTTGTTTGTTTTAATTTAAACCTGAAAATAACTCAGGTTCAAGTTTTCTTAAACATTTCTTTCTTCTAGACTTTTTCCTAATGCCTGCTCTTTTATTCACCCCTTTTTATGTGGTTGCCTAAATGTCGTTTTAAAATTTATTCTCTAGAACAATTGAATCATTTTATTTTGATTGCAAATAAGGAAATTCACAGTGTGTGTGGCTTTTGCTTTAATTGTATTCTTGTTTTAAATTTCATATGAGTTTATTTTGCTCACAACATATTTTTCTAATATATTTTTGCTTGTAATTCATGTTTTATTTAAGGAAATAAAAGAAAGGATTTTCGATAATGTGAAAATTATTGCATACTTTAGGGAGGAAAAACAATAAAATTATAGTTGGAATGATAATTAAAAATAACTTCATAATTCTACTGAAATGTTTGGTTGAGCTTGTTTTTCTGCTTCCGAATAAGGCGTAAATAAACCTAAATTATTTTTTTTTTTTCATTCTTTAAAAATAAACTATTTAAATTATTTAAATATATTTTAAAATATCAATAAAAATTTATTATTTATTAAAAAAGCGATTTATCATTGAATTAATTAAGGGAGATGCCACGACTAAATTTTCGTATTGCAAATTTGTATCTGGGCCACGCAGTTAATTAATAAAAATGCCCATACAAAGTTTGAAGGACATTTTCTATCATGTTTAATAAAAGTAGCTGAAAAAAATTTACTTAGAATGGGCGTGGCACTAACCTTTTTACCCATCAAAATATCGCTTGCAAAAATTGTGAGTGAAAATTTCAATAAGCGTCTTCTTAACCTTCTAATGCTTGAGAGTACTTATGCCCAAAATATCACTTTTTTATATTAAAAAAGATGTAGGAAAATATTTCGAAAGCTCGTATAACCTTTTTTAAACCCTTTTATGCCTATTTTTGTCAAACACGTGCATTCGCCAGCAACAAATTGTGCAGTTGCATGTCGTGTTATCAATTATATTCATTTAATTGTTTTTGAGTTCCTCGATCGTAGCGATAATTTTTTTCTGACAGTTATACATACTTGTCTTTTATCATTTGGAAGTTTGGTTTTTGTTACTCTATGTGTTTTTATTACTAAATGGCCAAAGGTGCCTCAAAGCGCTCATTAATGTTTTCTCACCCGGAAATCAGAGGCCCAAAAATACATTAAACAAAATTATTTGCACAATATTTTCCAATTTTTTCTTAAGCTGGCCAATAGAGGGTTTTGCATGCCCACTTTTCCCATTATATGTTGTACAGTCACCTAAATCAGTTAAGTAAAGGTAGTTGAAAAAATCTCTACTGATGATTTATTTAAAAACTAAATATTCAAATATGAGCCTAAATGTAGGCAACATTTTTAATGCAAATCAATCACAAGCTCTTGACACTATAAAGCAAATCGGGTTAAAATAAAATACATAATAATACATATAATTTTTTAAGTCGCTTATTAAATTTGCTCTGACAGTTTACTGAGGTGAACATTATTGTATAAATAAAATTGGCCTTCTACCGCCTGGAAGTATACTACAAGTTTAAAATAACAGCAGCAGTTTTATGGCAAATGTTTAAATCGTTTCAAATTAAACTTAATATGTTTCCTATACTTTAATTTAAAATTTTTTTATTTTTTTAAACTCTTTTTTGTGGCTATAAGCTGCAATAAAAAAAAAAACAATTACAAAACGCATTTTGCTCCCTGAAGGTATGCCATAAATTATACATTTTTATTATAGCTTCAGTTGTGAACCCTTTTTTTATTTTTTTTCTGTTTTGTTTGCTGTCATTTTTCCACAGCAAATGAAAAAATAATGTTGTAACCTACAATAGGGCTTATTATAGTGGCATTTCTATACAACTAGGCGTTTCTATTTAAGCTATTGCAGAAAAAAAGCACAAGCAAAAGAGATAATAAAAACCAAACGAAATAGAAAATTATTAACCTAAATTTCTTACATATTTACATTCCTATTTACTATTGTGTGTAAATGTTAGTTTTGATAAAACATAAAACGATAAATGCAAATTATTTTCAAATTATATTTAAACCGGAAAGTAGACAATACTTTTTTAATTTCAGTAAATTTGTCTAATAAATAGTAATAAAAGTGAAAATAAATCGAGTTAAATATAAATAAAATATTTATAAAATAATAGAAAAAAATTATCATACTACATATTTATTTGCCTGGGGGATGCAATTTTTATATTTACATATTTTTCATAAAAGTTATTATGCAATAGCACAATATTTTGCGGCCTAAAATATTTTAAATCTTTGGAGGGAAGAACATTTTTGAGTTTTAATAAAGACTCGAATTATATCAAGCACGTTTTTTTATTTGCTGTAATTCTGATTTTGCGGCTTATTGTATCTGATGACGTTTTCTTTTCTAAATAAAAGTGCAATATTTGTTACCCTTTTTATTGAAAGTTTGCCGTTTTGAAATAGTGAGTTTATTACAAATTACGTTTTCCATCACTTGTGAGGTAAAATTTTTGTCTTAAGAAAACATTGAATAGCAATTTTTTTTTTGAAAAAAAGTAAAAGAAATGTTTTAGAAAAGAAAACGCCATAAGTCTTTTTTCTGCTTGACCATAAAAATTTTACGTGCGACAAGAAAACTTTCCTATTGTGAATTTAGTCTAATCGAAAATATTAACAAAGATAATTTGTATTCGTGTTATTGATTTTTTTATTTATTTCTAAAAAAACATCTTGCCAGTTAATTATAATGTCTTTCCCGGCATAATTTGAACTGCAAACAACTTATTTAACGTTCAACATTTCAGAGCATATGCTAAATATGCCAGATATATGCCAAATATATGCTAAATATGTGCAAAATATGCATACATAACGATGATTTATTAACCAATAAAGAGAGAAAACAACTTTTTCGTTTCTCACTCTGTCTCTATCTATCTCTCTTTTTCCTTCTACTACAAAATTGTTCAATTTACACATACATTTTATATATTTTAAATTCATTGCATAAATTAAGGAGTTACCAAAGCAATGCTGATAATAATGTTTGTATTTGAAATCATAACGAAACGGAACAAACTCTTCTTTTCTAAATCAAGAAAAAATCTTCTTCATAAAGCCCTGTAAAGAATGTTAGGTTAAGGGATATCAAATGCATTCAACGAAATCATTTACATTTATTGTCATATTCACCAGGGAAACGTTTCTACAAATCGAATACACTTTACTGTTCATTTTCCCCTCTCCCTACCGAAACATCAACTTAAACAAACAAAGAGGCAGAATACCAGGGATATAAAAGAAATAAAACAAACTCTATTGCATATTTAAAGGGATGTGTTTGAAATTGTGTACATTAGTGTTTATTTCTCTTGTTAAAATATACAATATCAAGTGCAGGGTGCCGCAGAATGAGCTGTATAGCTTAAATTGTTTATAACTTTTTTTATTTATGCGATTATTAATTTTGTTTTTAATATATAAATAGTTTTTTTTTGATTAGTTTTGAAAAATTATATTCTGTGGCGATTTTCTGCTGCGCATATATGTGCTCTTTTTACGTTATTTTCCATACATTTCCGCTAAATTTCAAGTATAATGGTCATAATGATATCATATCAAATGTTGGTTTTTAGTTGGAGAATGTTTATTGGCTCTTTGGTATACAATCTTTGCTGCGTCAAGTATCCTAAAAGAAAACTGCCAGGAGCTGTCAAATCCGATGAATGAGGAGGCCGGTTAAAATCTTTAAGTCCCTTGTCAAAGCTATTGTGGCATCTGCTATGGTTCTTACTTTGGATGGTTTCCCACAGCTGGCCTAATCAAATTTTCCAACATTGTTTGATATGCTCATTAAAAAAAAAAGGATTTGCGAATTATTATTTCGCACGATACACCACACCAAATAAAGGGTGTCCCAAAATTAACGCAAGATTTTAATTAAGTAGAAAACAAAAGTTTTTATTTTTTCAATAATTTTTAAAGATATTTTTCAATGCATTTGAAAGCAAGTTGTTCTGCCGTGTAACGCTGCATTATTTTTTTTAGGCTTACCAACACTTTACTGTACAAATGTGCAAAAATTTAAATCTTGCGTTAGTTTTGGAACGCCCTTTAGTGGGCGTAATTGTTAACGATGAACTGCTCTAAGATTCTCCGTAATCCAAATCCTGCATTTTTGCTTGTTCGACAAGTCAGTTAATAGCAAATGAAATTCATCGTTCATTATCAAAGTGTGAATAAAGTCAGAATTTTCTGCCGCTTTTTCGCAGAAACGAATGTCAACTCAAGCCTTTGTTTGTTCAAATATTGCACAAGTAGAACAATTTTTATACGGAAACAAGTCTAATGTACTAAAAATTCTATTTACGAGTACAGTGACCGCCGTTCATGTTGGAGGACTATGCTGTACGCTAATCCTCCCGTACACGATCATTATTTTAACCAGCGTTCACTGCAGGGGATCTTCTGACACTAAGAAGTATTCTTTTCAGGCCCCGTGTTGACGAAAACTTCCAACCAAATGTTTTATTGGTGGCGCTGTGGGTGCAATCCACACTTCAAAGATACCAATATATACGCGCTCTGCAAACACAATGAATTTTTAATTTGAACAATTATTCAATAGTTTTGTTACGTGGTGCGATTGCGTAGCTATTCATACGCAATTCCCTAATGCCTTGTTTCCACGGTACTGGTACTTGCTTCGTTCTCTATTCATGCTTCAATTCCTAATCATGAGCGAAGCGACTTGCTTCGCCATACAAAATTTTGAGAGTAAAAAAATTCTTCCCTTCCCTAATTTTTATCGCAAGTTTATCTGAACTAGCTGTCAGAACAAAATATTATTAAAAAAAATTGTCAATTAAAAAAAATTAATTGAAAAAGTAAATTTTTGAACATAAATAAGCTAAAAAAACGCAAAGGTTACAAAGAAGAATTTAGTAAAGTGGTTGTATCCAGAATACCTTACAATTTTAACGGACCACAGAAATAATCCAGAAATTGAAGCAAGTATGTGAGTAGTATAAACACCAAGATGCATAAACATGATTGAGAAAGCAAAGCAGGTGATTCAACTCGTAGTGTAAACAAGCTATAAATAAGCCTTTTTCACAAAAAGTTTTAAAGAATTCAAACCATATTCTGCGTCACCCTGTGGAAGGTTTATGCTTTGATGCATAACAATTCATAGAATAAAGAAAACCGGAAGGTTCAATGATTGCTTTAAAAAGAAAAATTCTTAGGATTTTTTTTAATAAAAAAAAAATAAAAAATCTTTAAAAACTAAAAGATTTTCTTTTCATGTTAAGGAATCTGTAAATGTCATACGGGAGGGAGTTGTTTGGTGTTGAAAATTTTAATTTATTCTTAAGAAAGGTGTGTTTTGGGATATGCATACATAAATGTACAAGAAAACTAGATTAAAGAATTGCATAAAAATTGCATACTTTAGGGAGGCTAACAAAAATTAACAAGGAAAACTATTTAAAAATGCATGAACTGAATAGAACGCGATAAGTTTTAAAGGGATATACAGTAAAAAACATAATGGAATAATTTTTTGTATGACACGATTACTTATTTCGAAAATTCATTGGAATATTTAAAACTTTTAAAATTGACATTTGAAAATAACCAAAAACTGGCAAATTAAACAGTGAAAAATGAAAAAAATACTTTCAAAATAGCTTAGAGAAATAAGTAAAAACAAAATTCAATTAAAAAGCACGGTGCTTGAATTAAAAAAAAATTAATTAGATTTCCATCTATCAATAAGACAGATTGTGTGGGAATTAATATGCGACGTTATGCGTTTACAAGCGCAAAGACAACTATGTGACTTGTAAGTTTCGCAGAAGTTGCAATTCTTGTGCATAGATCAATATATACATACGCCCAAAAACTTTCTTAAATGTTCGCGCTATCTAATCTCTTACCGTGTGACAGTGCGCTGCCATCCTAAAAGTCTGTATGCAACGTCAATGCAGTGTTTAAATCCAGCAATTATACTTTACAACACTGCAAATCAAATGCATTGTCATTTTAAACTTTGCGACTCTGTAGACGTTTCGGAGCACTTTTTTGGGAATATGTAAAATTGTTGAACTGCAAAGCAACCTGCATTTAAGAAGGCAGCCACATCTACAAGACATCCGCCAAAAGACTATCTATAGAGTAGTCAATAGCGAAAATGGCCTTCCCTACCGCCTGCGCTGCATCGTCGACGCAGAATTTGTTGTTGTAGCAACATTTCATTAAACCTTCCGTGTATGCCCGAAGCCCGTGCCAGTCACTACCACTTTCTGAGTATGAGGCACTTAATCACCGACACTCCTAACGATTTCGGTTTTAACTAGAGATGGGATCGTGAGTAAGTTTTCACTTACGCCACGATAAAAAAATTAATTACAAACATCATTTGATACAAAAAAAAAAATTTTATTCATGCATGCACCTTATATTTTTAGATTAGCCACCATCACGAAAACTCACGCTCACGAAATATTTACGAAACAAAACTATAAAATAATTAAGAAAATTTTTAAAAATTAAATAAACAGAATTACATTAAAGAAGAAAAAATACGAAACAATCACGCCAAAAATCTAATCATGCACACTCACTCAGGTCAATTTATTATACCTTCAGCTCTTAACATAAAAAATAACGTCAACTGTTCGAAATTCGTTGACGAAAAATTTCGAAAAGACCAGCGGTTTCTTTTAATAACTTGTAAATGCCTCGTTTTATAGATTTTTAATGTTCCTTGTTCAAATTTAATCAAAATCGCTACAGCGGTACGAAAAGATATCGTCCTCGACTTAAAAAAAATTGTTTTTTGTTTTAATAACAGCGAAAGTTTTCGTTGCTTCAATTTTCAATATTTATGAAAAATATATAAATATTCGATCGCTTTCTGGTTCGCTTAGCGGGATGTTTTTTGGGGATGGCGTGCAAGGTCAACCGAAACCCATTATTCGGGCATGTTCTGAAAATCACATTTTTCAAATCTCGCATGTGATTTTGAAGGTAATAATGCTCATGCAGATATATTTTACTCTTTTTTTAATTTTCCTATTGCACAGAGAATCAAATATCATTTATGAAAGAAATTTATCGTATATGATTTTGAAAACGTCTGCAGGGTCATTATTGCTTTTGAAATCACATGTGATTTGAAAATGTGATTTCAAGAACATGCCTGATTGTCTTGTTTCCTTTATTTTTCATGAATATAATTTCTATTACGGTTAAATGAAGTAAAAATTATTATTTAACATTCCTTTTACTTAAGAAATATACATAAAATAGCTTAGCTTCCTGTCTTTAAGCTGTGTAAGCTTAACGACATTTCAGCAGTATTTAAGCTTTAAGCGGATCTTAAAGATATTTTCATCTTAAAAGCCCTTTTAAAAATTTTGAAATTTATAAGATTTTTTATTGTTGCATTTGATTAAAACTTTAAAGAATTAAAAGCAATTCATTCTACGAGCCATGGTATATTGAAATCGCCGTCACAGCTAAAAGGTTGTCCTTAATTTACTTTTATATTAAAAGGAGCAAAATACGTAGGATTAATATTGATTTTGAGTAGATAAATTATTTTATTTGAAATTTTATTACTATTTTGATTTTATTATTATTTTTATTTTATTATTATTTTTATTTTATTATTATTTTTTTTTATTACTATTTTTATTTTATTATTATTTTTATTTTATTATTATTTTTATTTTATTATTATTTTTATTTTATTATTATTTTTTTTTATTATTATTTTTATTTTATTATTATTTTTATTTCATTATTATTTATATTTTATTATTATTTTTATTTTATTATTATTTTTATTTTATTATTATTTTTATTTTATTATTATTTTTATTTTATTATTATTTTTATTTTATTATTATTTTTATTTTATTATTATTTTTATTTTATTATTATTTTTATTTAATTACTATTTTTATTTTCTTATTTAAATTAAGGCTTAGAACAATCCTGAACTTAAGTGATGAGTTACATGGCTGCTTTTGTTTTAATTTTGTATTAAAAAATTTATTTTTTTACTTTTTCGCCAAAGTTAATTTTCACTTTTCTTTAACAAAATTTCTATTAATTCTAAGGGAAATGCTTTATAGAAGTACTAATTTCTACTTGGCCTTTCTAAAAAGCTAATGGAAATTTTTACTCTTTTATTAAGTGTTTTAATGAAACATTTCCATTTATAACCAAAATATATTATTATTTATTTAATTTATCTTTATTTTCTTTGTCACTAAACACATCATTTATTTCTTGTAAGTACTTGTTGTTAAAGCAAAAAGGCAACAAGGAAATAATACTGAAACGTATTTCAATTTCATGAAATACGTTTCAGTATTTACTATAGTATATGTGCTGTTTGTTGTCCTTAAAGTTTTAAAGTTCAGTAAAATAGGTACGCCTGTTAAGGCCTTAGAATTTCATCCGAATTTTTTAAAATAAAAATTAATAAATTTTGTTGAATGTTTACTTTGATTTAAATGTCAAAATGGTTTATTTTTCACAATAATAAAGTTCGTTGTTCCATATCATGATATATTAAAAACAGGTAGTCTTAAGTGATCAGGCGATTATATTTGTTTATCTCCCAGAGCTGTAACAATTTTTTACTTTTAATACAATTTTTTTTTTAATAATTTTCGTTTGTGTGTTTACTTAAGTGAATTGTGTTTTCTAAAAAGTAAAATATTAAAAATATAGCAATTGTAAAAAAATAACAATATGTGTGCGTGTTCTTAATTCACCCCTTATTTGATTTTAGTTATTTAATTCAATATGAAAAATATTTTTTGTGCATTATTTTTCATAATTTCTTCGTCTTGACAGCTGTTTTTGACATCCCTAGACGACTTTCCCAATAGCAAAATGCGTATGTTTTTTGTAATGTTGTAGTTGTTGTATTATCTGGTATACATGTTTTTCATATATTCTATTCCATATTGTGTTTGTAGTTATTTATGAAAAATTCTTCAAAAAATATTTAGGGTCGATATTGACATATTAAATATAAATGGCCTCATTCACAAACGATTAATAAAGTTAATGCGTACATTAAAACCGGCTTTCACATTTAAAAATCCAACATTGAACCTACTATAACTTTATTAATCGTTTGTGACTAATGACAAAAATATAAAAGTGCAACACAACAGGAAGTTTTATTAACTAACAAATTTACAATAGTTGAAGAGTGAAGAGTTGTCCAAAAGCTTGGCGTATGTTTATAGCTCAAGCAATTAGGCGATCCAAAAACTTTGCGGCAAATACTGTTAAGCCCCGAAAAGCAACTGGAAAAAAACAACAAAATTATATTAGAATACTGGCTGGCGAAGCGAGATCCTTTTATAGCTGCCGAAACCATTGCAACTAAAATAAAAAATAAGGCCACGTCTGTGTAAGGCAAAACTTCCAAAGCTTCAGTACTTCGTAAAGTTCTTTTGTTTAAAAAAATTCAATATACAAAAGAGAAAACAGTCTGCAAATCGATATAAAACTTGGATTGGGCCACACTAAATTAAAAGATGGCATTATTTCATACTCAGGAGTAAAAATGATCATGAATTTAACCCACGTTTCACGAAAAAAAAAAAATAAAAAATAAACAATAAAAAATGGAGGTGGTAACAAAATGGTTTGGGATGTTTTTTTGGTGTTTTGGTATTCACTTTATTTCGGAAACCATTACAAAAGAAATTTATAAAAATATTCTTTAAGACGTCATGCTAATCAATGCTGAAGAGAAAATGCCACCAAGAAGATAACGATCCCAAACATTCATACAGGTTGGTACATGACTGGTTTCGCTAAAATAAAGTGTAGTGGCTAAATCATTCATCTGAGCTCATCCTCATAGAAAATCCTTGGGGAGAGGCTGAAAAAATAAATTATTCAGATCAAAACATCTTTGTGACAAAAAGTTCAGGAAATGTGAAATGTCAGGCCTTTTGGAACCTGGCAATGGAATATTTCATCTATGTCGAACCTAATAAGCCACTAACAACAAAATTGATCTAAAAAATAATCACATTAAATATATAATAAAATAAGTTATTAAAATTAATGGTCACATGGTGGCTACTGATGCAGTAATATGCATTTCTTTTTCACCGAACCTATTTGATTCCTTAACTGAGCTTTGGTTTTTTTTTTTGTTTTTCTATTATTGTCAGCCCAGTTATAAATATTTTCAAGTTTTTCTCGAGAAAATTTTTTTAATTAATTCAAAATCCCTTCTGTTTTGTGAGGGAGGGATTTTTTTTTAAGGGAAAACCCAAACTTATGTAGTATATTTAGAATAACTACTTTTACCTTTTTAGTTTTTTCTCCCTTATACACGGTTTATAAAAACGTACTAAAAAGTAGAATGAGGGAATTTTTGTTCATAATAGGAGAAAAGAGGGAAAAATTTCATGAGGAATTTCTTTTTGTAATTGGGTGTGTATTTTTTGGCTTTTTTAATTTTATTTGGTTTTTTATTTGTTTTTTTTTGGTTTTTGTTTGGTTTTCTATATTTTTTCGTTTTTTTATTTAATTTTTTTTAATTTAATTTTTTTTTTCATTTAATTTTTTTCATTTAATTTTTTTTAAATTAATTTTTTTTAATTAAATTTTTTTAAATTAAAATTTTTTTTTTCATTTTATTTTGACTCCTTAATTTTTTTTATTTTAATTTTTTTTATTTTTAATTGTTAATTCTATTAATTTTTAAGTATATTGCAATAAAATACAATTATTCTATGTTTGTATCCAAACGAAAAACGTGCGCTATTGCCATAGTTATGTATATGTTACCTATTTTATTGGCCGCTTGTGTACATGCATATATACAAGTTATATGTTGTAAGTAGGTAGTAGGATCTTATTGTTGTTTTGCAAAAGTAAAAGTATTTTTTTATTGTTTCTCTTGTTTTGTATTGAACATGTTTGAACATGTTTAATAATGTTCTGTGTTCAACCTTCATCAAGCAGTTGAATAAGAATAATAATAATGATGTTGTCGTTTTTCTTGGGTTATTTCGAATTATTTCCTTTAATACTTGTATTGTTGTATTATGTATTTTATGTCATTGCGTTGTTGTTTTATTGTTGTGGTAAAATATACATACATATATATTTATTCTTAAGTAAGTTTTGTTGTGGAACTTTTTTTTCAGGCAAACCTTTGTTTTATATATTCAAAGTTAGGCACTCAAATATTTATTCGTTCTTTCTTTCCGTTTTTCATTTACTTTTGGTATGCGAATCTGAAGCGGTTATTAGACGGTCATACTTGGTATATGAGGATGGAATGATAAGAGAGAACATTTTGCTATTACACAATTATATCAAGTATGTCATACATCAATATAAAAGCAAACACTAAATAGTGAATTTCGTGCAATTCAATAAATTGTTTTAAGAATGCGCGATCTTACCAACTCACATTCAACCTTTGCTTGGGAAAATTTAAATTAAATATGCAGTGTGTATGACAGAATAGTTATTACACGAGTATGAATGGTATGCTATCACCATTATCACATACCAGGCATGATCGTCTAATAGCCGTTTAAAAATTCAACCAATTCAAGTAGTTACTTATTTTCTTCTTAAAATAAAAAAAAAAAAATAAAAAATTATAAAATATATTGTTTTTGTTCCCTTCAACATTAGTATGCCTAATAACCTTTTATCATAGAGAGCCAAGTAAAGTATTCACTATTATCATGTTATACATTTTTATTTAAATGAATAAAACTTATAACAATAAGAAAATATGTTACACAATAATTTGCACTTCGCTGTTTAAACTGAAAATTCCTGTACATTTTTTAACTTTAAAATAATTTGAATTAATAATTTTAAAAACTAATATTAATCATACGCTTCATGATACCATATAACAGTTTTTATTTAAACCAAGAGCTTGTTATTAAGCGCGACTTTAAGCTAGTGGTTTAGCTAGGCCTAAGCTAAAATGGCTAATTATTATTAAGGGTTTAATCAAAGATGGAAAATAGTGCTCTCACAATTGCCAAAAATTAATAAAAAAATATGTTTTTCAGGCAAACCCTACAAATATTAGTTCTTTATTAGACAAAATTAGATATGTTTTAAAGATTTAATTAATAATATACTTTTTCCTTTATTATTAAAACCGCCTTTATTTCTTTTATTCAATACCCAATTTTACTACGTTAAATTTTGTCAAGCTTAAAAACAGACTATTGATTTAAATCCCTTACGAATCATTTCTCATGTTGTTTCAGGAAAACATGTGAGTGACTCTTAACACAGCAAACAAAAAGAATTACATTTTGCAGAAATTACTAGAAATTTTAAAGTATGCAATTAGGCAAAATATTATTAAAAAATCACAAAAAAGCTTATGAATACCAGAGAAAAAAGGTAATCGATTTAAAACAGGTTTTGTTTTTGTCAAATAAAAAAACTATAATAAGAAGATCTCGAGGTATATCTCGAAAAGAAAATTTACGAAATACTTTAAACTATAAGTATTATTTTAATTAAATTATTATCTTATGAATATGAAACTTGCTTATCGAAATTAAGAAAAAATGCTAACATAAAATTAATTGATATTATTATCGCTTAATGCAATGCTAGTGAGTAGAGTTATATATATTGAAGGAAGTTAGTGCTAATAAGAAATAAAATTTAAAACTAAACTTAAACTAAAATAAATTAAAAATTATGGTATAAGTCAAATTCTAAAACGTTTACCTTCTCTTAATGCCGGCTTTAACACATGCGTAAAAGTTTCGACCAGGATACCTATTTAGAAGTTAATGTAAAATACCAATGTTAAAAATCTAACGATCACGAGATGAAAAAAGATAACACTACCTTCAAAATAAGAAAGTCCTTACACGAAATTTCTCATTCAATCAAGTGCATAAGACAATTTTGACTTTAAACCTTCTAACAAGAAAAAAACGATATTTAGTTTTTCTTAAAAATAATATATATATGTACTATAAATAAAAGAGAAACAGATTAATGAAAACAAAACCACTCAGGGTTACAAGAATATTGTGATTTTTATACACATATGTATATCTGGCCCTTCTTTTCAATGTAGTTTTATTTATTGGAATTCTTTTTTCCAGTTTCTAAATTTATTTTATTACTATTACCGTTTATTATTAAAATTCAATTGAGAAATCAAACATAAAAACTCTCGTCGTATAGCAAAATAGTATGAAGAATCACAATTCTCGGTATGTCAATACAAAAATGACAACTCTCTTCACACGTGACTTCACCATATGATAATTGTTGTAATTAAAAATTATTATATTCACAAATGAATAAACAAATAAATAAATAAATAAATAAATAAATAAATAAATAAATAAATAAATAAATAAATAAATAAATAAATAAATAAATAAATAAAGAAATAAAGAAATAAAGAAATAAAGAAATAAAGAAACAAAGAAATAAAGAAATAAAGAAATAAAGAAATAAAGAAATAAAGAAATAAAGAAATAAAGAAATAAAGAAATAAAGAAATAAAGAAATAAAGAAACAAAGAAATAAAGAAATAAAGAAATAAAGAAATAAAGAAATAAAGAAATAAAGAAATAAAGAAATAAAGAAGTAAAGAAATAAAGAAATAAAGAAATAAAGAAATCAAGAAATCAAGAAATCAAGAAATAAAGAAATAAAGAAATAAAGATATAAAGAAATAAAGAAATAAATAAATTAATTAATTATTTAATTCATAAATTCATAAATTTATAAATCAATAAATTCATAAATTCATAAGTTAATAAATCAATAAATTAATAAATTAATAAATCAATAAATTAATAAATTAATAAATTAAAAAATTAAAAAATTAATAAATTAATAAATTAATAAATTAATAAATCAATAAATTAATAAATTAAAAAATTAAAAAATTAATAAATTAATAAATTAATAAATTAATAAATTAATAAATTAATAAATTAATAAATTAATAAATTAATAAATTAATAAATTAATAAATTAATAAATTAAAAAATTAAAAAATTAAAAAATTAATAAATTAATAAATCAATAAATCAATAAATTAATAAATCAATAAATTAATAAATTATTAAATTAATAAATTAATAAATCAATAAATTAATAAATTAATAAATTAAAAAATTAATAAATTAATAAATTAATAAATTAGTAAATTAGTAAATTAATAAATTAATAAATAAATAAATTAATAAATTAATAAATTGATAAATTTTCTATTTTGCTTTTCTATTTTTGCTCTAAACTTTACTGAAAATTGCTTTCAAAGGCTTTATTTAAGGTATTTAAGAAAACACAAATAATTTTTAAATCCATTAAAAAGAATTTATTTATAACTTTTATTTTGTATCATTTTATGTTCTGATTCTAAAGCTTGTTTTTTTTTTGTCTTTGGAAATTAATATAAAGTCACTATTAGAGCTTCTGGTTTTTTAGTTTCACAAATAAAATGATATTTCTGCTCACATCTTATATCGTTCATTTTAAAACTCCGCCCGTCATATTTTAGAAGTATACAATGCTCTCTGCCTTCATAATTGTCTGGCTGACCAGTAGTCCAGTCAGAAAAACTAAGAAGCTTACCAGTGTTATACCAAGCAAAATTTCCCTCTGATTGAACATCAGAACCCGACAACCAATACAGACGATTTAAATAAAAAGTATCAGCCAAATAATTTGATAGTTCCTCCATTTCAGTAGCACTTTCAATAGAGGCCAGGCTGGCACCCTTGTGACGGCACTCCAAAAGTGCATTGTACCATGAAAGCTATTTAAAAAAAAGGAGAAAATTAATCTGATTACGGAGAGCAAAGAAAAAAAATATTATTAGCCTGCCTCGATATCGCTGAAATAATACAATTTATCTCCCACTCTTTTGAAGATCGAATTATTTATTTGATATGAAAGTCCTGTAAAATTAATAGAGTCATTTATTTAGTCTCAATATGCTGTTTTGTCTAACTTACCCTCCATAATAGCTTTGCTCAATAAGCTTCGCTGCTCGGCCAGAGCTATTGAAGCGACATTAAAAATTAAACTTATTTGTAAAATATGGAGCAACATTGCGAAACGTATGTACTACTTGTAGCTCTTTTTAGTTAATATTAAGTTTCGATTTCAAAAACTTTTGGAGATTTCCTTTTTATAATGATTTTTAGAAATGATTTCTTTAATTTTCATCAAATGACAGTTAGATAAGATAGAGATAATAAATATTATTTATTAAGATTTATTTTGTTTAAAACTAAATATTTTAAAAGTAACGTACATGAGACCAAAACATGTTGACATTAGTATTTAAAATATTATTGTAGCTTATGATTTAATGAGGCATAATCGTAAACGTACGTCATAGTTTCAAATATAAAAATTTTTTTAAAAATGTTGCCGCTTGAATTTTAAAAATTGTAGTAAAAAATTTATTTTGTAAATTTTTTATGAAAACTTTGCTGCAATCGTAGAGCAGAACAATACTTACTTATTAAAATTGTTGATATGGAACACACTGAATGCTTGATATTTCAGATACCATGAACAATTTCGCCAAATATATTTTGCATTCAAAATCAATATCTAATAATATTTTTTTAATGATCTGTGCACCAAACCAATAATGAGCTGAAGATATAATCGTATCATACGCACTATAACAACAAACGCAATTTTTGAAATATGTTTTAAGTAAATAAGCAAATTGCAATTATTACTTAAAGATTTTAAAATATGAAAATTAATAATTGCAATGGGAAGCAGTTTAATTTTTTTTAGAAAAAAAAAAAGTTTTTTTTGAAAAATTAGACAAAAGTTTTCAAAAATATAAAACAATTTGCCTATCCCTAACACTTTTATCATTATAACACTTTATTTAGGCGGTTTTTTCGATTAGGAATCTTCTAGTTTGTATGCAAGGATCTCAAATCATTTTTTTTATTTTATTGTTTATAAAGAGAATGTCCTTCACTTACTAATTACAAAGGAAATTAGGAATTACACATGTTTTTTTTTTTGGAAAATAAAGTACTTTGATTTCTTTAGATTAAATATTTGACCTTTTTCGTGTAATTCCAAAATTTTTTTGATGATGAATATATATGCAATATTTGGGCTTTCAAGGTCATTTAATAAAAGATTATTTTTTACATATTATTCCGACATTTCGTTGGTATTTTCCAACTTCTTCGGGGAATTTCTTTATTTTTGTAGATATATAATCTAGATATATAATCTTGAGACCAAGTCTACATCACTTTCCTTAAAAATATCGCAGTTTTGTTTTGTGTAAAAAGGACAATCACAAACAAAAACTTAATAAATTTAAAGCAAACAAAAAAATGCATATCAAAAAAAATTATCATAAATGAATTAACATATCACAGCCAAACCTTATTTGATCGGAAGCTCTGGCCTAATCATTCATTCGTCTTAAATGAAACCTGATTACCGGAACCATATTAAGGCCCTATTAAGGCTGCAATTTTCGCTGTAAGGGGAGCGGCCAGATTGCTGGTCGATAGGAAGTCGAGGTAAACTCGGTTTCTTTGTTGACAGCCAAGCAGCGCTTCTATCCCTAAGATCATATACCACTTTTTCTATTCTAATTGGACAGTGTAAGAGTGTGCTATCTAGACTGGGTTGTCAAGCTGACCTCACCATCATCTGCGTTCTAGCACATATCATTTTTTCAAGTAACAAACGGGCGGACAAGCTGGCTAGAGCTGGCTCTGCTAGGAATGCCTCCAACGCCGAATCGGTAGGCAGGCCGTTTGTCTCTATTAGAAATTGCATTTCAGGTATTATCTGTATAAGGCTGAATGCAGATGGCGCAATGTAGACAACTGCAAGGTTGCAAAGAAAATGTGGTCTTCGCTAAAATTATAAGCGCTCAATACAATTAACCGCAGTGCCATCTCGAGTCACGTTGCAGTCTTGACGGGGTTCTGGACGGTCCGTTCGGCAGACATGCTAGCAGGATAGGCCTGCCCTATAATGAGTTCTACCGAACTTCCACTTTCTTTGCGAATGTCCAGGTCTGCACCTCCTCGAGACACAAATTTTTAGGCAGTCATGTACTAGAAGACCTTTAAGATTTATCAGAGATTAGGATTAGGAGATATAGTACCAATCATCGTATCCGAGTACTTAGATACGGTTCTACATACGTTGAAACCGACGAGTGGAGATGTTTTTTTTAAGAAGTCATCTAAATTCTACTTGACAGCCTGCGTGAAGAGGGCAGCCCCGTAAACCAGCCAACCAAACCAACCATACTAAATTATATTTTAAGTTAAGCTATTATTCCATATGAGATTATAAGTGGAAAAACGAAATTAAAAAGGAATTCTTTACGCGATAACTTCCTGAAAAATAGTGCAAAACAATTGAAACTTTGTGCAGGTTACATAGGAAATATTAACTCAAATTCAGCTTATGTCGACGACTTAAGATATAATAGTCAGCGTAAGTAAAACATTTTGAATTAGATAAAAACCAATGCGCTGGCAACAGTGTTTAAATTATGTTTTATTATTAAAAATATTGTTAACAGCACTTTAATAATAATCATAAAATCACCATTACTGCTCCTCATGCCGTAAATCATTCTATGCTGCATAAAATGTTTATTATTAAATAGTTGTTTTTGGCAAAACAAATAGCTGCTACAATTTTAATAAATTAACTTTTAATCTTTAATATATATCTATTTTTTTTAACGTTTGTTATCATTTTATCTTGTTTGTTATCGCTGGTAATAAGCAGCAGCAAACGGAGTTGAATCAGATAGAGCATTAAAAAAAAGTATAAAAGAAACTCGCAAACGTTTATATATTGAAAACTTTAAAATTATTAAAAACGATTTCCACACTGCGAAATGTTGTTCCATATTTTGCAAATAAGTTTCATTTTGAGTGCCAGTTCAATCGCCTTGGCCGAAGTTTCAATTCAATATACCAGTGACTTTCTTTTGAAGAGTAAGTTTAACAAACTGGATTACTAAGGCGGAATAACTTATAGTTTTAATCTTTACAGTGGTTGCACAAAATACTGATGGTTTTCGCGAAATTGACGGTACTTTGTATTATTTCAGCAAAGACAAGGCAGGCTAGATTTATTTTTTCTTTGCTTCTATATATTATAAATCTTGCAATTTTCTAGCTTTCCTGGCACAATGCATTTTTAGCTTGTCGTAAAATGCACAGTTTGCTGGCCTCACCCTACGACTCTAAACATAGGCAGCCATTAATAAAGTACTTGACTGTTGAATTTGCTAAATTTGGTCCGTCTAGATGGTGGTTGTCAGGTTCTGATCTTCACGCAGAAAATGATTTCATGTGGTATGGTTCTGCTTTAAAATTTGTATCTAGCGACGCGTCTGATGTTCAGTCGACTAAGAGAGCTAACACAGGGGGCTGTGTAATTCTAACGACAGCTGGGCAATTACAAGTTTGGCAGTGTGACAAGGTTGCTAATTATATATGCGAAGCTGAACAGCCTACAGGTGTAGTGATAGATTCGTTCTACAAGACGACATAAAAACTTTAGTATTAAAACAATAAACAAACTTTTCTGTATAAACTTGAAAAAAACATCACTTAAATGCCAGTAATATTTCTTAGGTAATTACTTGCAAATTTTTGCAATATTCACTTTTTGCAAGAAATCATATTGTAGTAGTCATATCTTCCCCCTGTAAAAATCTTAGATAATTTTCTCTACTCTTTCGCCAAAAAAAAAAAAAAAAAGAAATACAGTTGTATCCTTCTTCGTGATATAAAAGTAGTATGAAAAAAAAACACACAGTTTTATGCCTCAACTGAAATTTGTTTAATTTTGTGTTGATTCTCTCTGTTTAGAGGAACAAAAATAAAAGATTAAAAAAAAATTATTTTTGGTACTGGACTGTGAATCGGCGGACCAGTGGCCGATAAAAATCGGCGCATATTTTACAAAATGACTGGTCGTTCTACATTGTGCTATAGAGTGTTCACATTATAGGCGCATCAAAGTTGATTTTGATTGTCCATACTCAGCACAATTTCGGCGCAGATTGTAGCATTTTAAAAAATTATTTGCTTTCACACCAGGGATGGCATCAGGAATTTTAAAAGTGTACCAAACAGCATGAAAAATTGTACTTTTTGGCACTTAATTGTACTAAAACACAGTTTTTCAATTTATATTATTTTTTATTTAGATTTATTAAGAATATAGCGAAAAAGGCGCATTAAATTTCATTTGTACTATAATATAATAAAAAGCAGTTCAGTATTGAAGATGTATAAACTATTTATGTATAAATAAATTAAAGGTACTTTTAAATCGATTTCGAGATCGCAATTACAATTTTAATAATCACTTACTTGATATACACATTTTATATCATAAAACAATTGCAATTTTGTGAATTCAGTAAATCATTTGTTTGAATTAAGCTACAATGAGTTGTATACGTTTTGCTAAAGCTATAAATATTGTTATTCGAAAAATTTGTTTTGAACTTTCGTCAGTATCGCTTGCTTAGAACTAAATTTATAAGAAAATTTTTTAAAAGTTCTGAAAATTAATATTTATCCATACGTAGTGCACAAAACCAATTGGCATAAAATAAATATTTGTTAAATGCTGCTAAAGTCAAAGCTTCTGATGGATTGGGATTTTGGTACGCATACGTAGGACAATCCAAACAATTCGAATGTTTGTCTAAACAAAAGATTATGGGGGTGCATGGGAATGTAGTTTAAGGATTTTAATAAACAAATTCCGTCAATTTTCTCCACGTTTAATTAATAAACGTGTAAGCTGTAAAGGACGTATGAATTTCTATTTTCTCCTGTAGCCGTGAAGTGTTATGAAATCTCTGTATTCATGAGTATTTCGAGAGTTTGATTCAATAACAGAATGGTTTCATATGCTGTTATTATCCTGAACGCTACAGCGCAGATCAGTTCCATTCTATTGTGTTTGGATTGTAATTATTCAACATTTTAATTTGTAATGCCGCCTTGTCTGTTGTCTTATTTCTTATACCTTGTATTTGAAAAAAGTTTGAAATTGTTGTCAACTGTAATCTTTTAAATTTTTTAATTACTATTCTGTGATTTATTCACTTTTTCCTTCCACTTTCTGAGTGTCTGACAGTGTTTGTCTAATTGTTATATTTATAAATCTGTATATAAAAAAGTCATTCTGATAAGATACGCAAACAAAGTCTCACAAAAAAAAAAAATAAAAATAAAAATTATAAAATCTTTTCATCTTACCGAGTTTAAATAAAGCATTAGTTTATGAAATAGTGTAGGCAGCTTATTAGAAAAATTAATTTCAGTAATTTTGTGACATAAAGTTTATTAAACTTAATGTCCGCATTTTTTTAATAAAAACTAATTTTTGTTATGGGGATGTTCGCGATGGGGTTTCACAGCTCGTATGAGTATTAAAAGTTTTTAGGTGCAAATTTAATTAGACTAAGTAAGTTTCTATATTTAGTTTCATAAATAATCGTAAAAGATGTGTGAAATGTGCTGCACAGATGTTACCTCTGAATTGTGTTTTATTAAATGAAAATGAAAAATAAGTGGGAGCGAAGTTTTTTTCTTAAATTTATTAAAACAGCATTAATTTTAATATTTGCTTATTTTAATGCTTAATAAAATTTGCAATGAATTTGTTTTAATATATATTTTTTTTTAATTTTTTGATTACAAAGAAATTCTAGTTTCTTTGTTCTTGTTTAATCGTAGAAAATTTTATTTTTGCCATGAAAAACATGGACATATTTTTTATTTAGCTTTTCTTGGTAATTTTTAAATATTTATTCGTATAAATTTTTGAATTAATGCTGTTAGTAATAAAGTTTACTTATTTACTTCTTAACAAATAAAAACTAACTTTGCTGTATGTTTTATTTTATGGTGCCGTCAGGTTTTTGTATTATTTTTTTATTATTTTTTATTTTTTTTTATTATTTTTTTTATTATTTTTTTTATTATTTTTTTATTATTTTTTTATTATTTTTTATTATTAATTTTAATTTTTTTATAACTTTTGTTGTACATTTTGTGACCGCCAAGGAAATTTGTGGCTTCAATTTTGTTTTATAGCTTTTTGAATGGACATATTTTTTGGACAGAGTTGAAGTGAGAATTTTTAAATTTTAATAAACTTTTTTATTAAATATTTAAAAAAAAATTTGAAGAAAAATTTTCAATCTTAAAATTGTTTGCAATACAAATATGAATTTAGATATTTTTTGTTAATCTTCTTTTTAGTGCACAAATTTTCGTACACAAAAAATCTAGAATTAAAACTTCATGGCTTTATATTAAACTTAACAAACACACTCTCAACTTAGTAAAACCTTTTAAATTTTCGCCAACGGTGTGAAAATAGACCAATTAAAAGACATAATAAAAATTAATATTTATCATACGCAACCAGTTGTTGTCAGTGACTTAAAAGTTTCTTTTTGGCAGCTCAGCTGTTTTCGTGTAACATTTTACTGTTAAACATGTTCAGACTTACAAGCGAACAACGCTTGCAGATTATGGAATCTTATTATCAAAATTCATGCTCAGTTAAGAAAGTGCATCGTGCAGTTCTTTCATTTTATGGTCACTTTTGGCGACCTTCTGAGGCGGCTATTCGCAATCTAGTGACTAAATTTCGCACCAAATTTACATTATTGGACGCTGAATCACCAACACGCACACGTAGAGTGTGGACCGAGGAAAATATCGCAGCAGTATCCGCCAGTATTGTTGGCGCAGTTCGCAGCCATTGGGCACCTTTGTTTTTTGTCCAAAATGGAAGAGCTGGACTTTTTTGACAACAAGGCGGTGCCACATGCCACACAGGACGCGAAACAATTGCCCAATTGAGAGGCGAGCTCGGTGAACCGTATATTTCACGTTTCAGACCGGTCAATTGGCCGACTAGATTCTGCGATTTAACGCCTTTAGACTATTTTCTGTGGGGCTATGTTAAGCCTCATGTTTACAGGACAAGTGGTTAAAAGAAATATTTTCCTTGATTTCGTTATCACTAATTGGTATATGTGCAAATCAGCAGTTAGTAACGAAATGAACGTAATTGATTACAAGTAATTGCTAAATTTCCCGAAAATTCAGGGTTTAAAAAAAGTTGAAAGAAAATCTGTATAAAATAACGACTGCACTTGTTATTCCACAAACCGGTAAAATTTATTCGAATAACGTACTCAAATATTCGTTCAAACTTTATTATTAATTTGTTTACTTTTTGTTGCCATTTATTGATAAATAATAATATGGAATTATTTTCGTAATCGACAAATATCAGAAAATTTCAAAATAATGTTATGTTTATTGTATTTCGTTAAGCTCAATAAGAAATATACGATAAACCCGAAAATATTATTTTTTTCGATTATTCCGAAAATTAAGTGAAATTATTCTAAAAACCGAATAAAATTATTCGGATAACCGAATAAAATTCTAAGAAGAACTGAATAATAATATATGAACAAATATAACAATTTTTTTTTTTAATTTTTTGTCGTCATGTATGTATAAATGTATTCGAATCGAAATAATATTGCACTTGTAAAGTAAAATATTTAAGTAATCCGTAATTAGCACAACCTTTGTCAAATATCTTTTTATTTTCACATTTTCATATTTTCATATTCGATAAAAAGAAGAAGTACACTGCGCGAACGAAATTCTTAGGAAATAAAAATATATTCGAATAAGCCAGTAAATTTGTTAACAAAATGTTATTAACTGGAACTGTGAGAAATGTTTATTGAAATTATTTAGAGAAATTTATGCATTTAATTAACGAGATATCTCGCAATCGAGTATGTGCATAATGGTAAATATAACTGACTTAAGCTTTTATTTACTTTTGAGTTTGATATATTTTTTTGCCCTAAATTTGTACTAAACAATTAACCCATTAAAACGCATTCAAATATATTTTTTTTAATGTAACTTTTACATTTTTTTATCTTTTCCACGAGTATTTTTTTAAATCGTAAAATGTTACTAGCATCTTTATTTACTAGTTTATTTTTTAACCAAATAATTTACAATGTAAATGTCAATTGAATTTTATTAAATTTTTTTAATATCCATTATTCTTTTGTTACTGATGAAATAAACGTTTATTACTGTATGCACGGTTCTTTGCATTTTTTTAAATTAAATTTTAATTGCAATTTGTGTTTTTTTATTTTATTTTTTTTTCTTCTCCCTTTCCGCCTCCTACTTATTTGTAATTTAACAAGTGTTAATTGGAAATTATTGTTGCAAATAAGAGGGTTTTACGGCGGCATAGTAAAACATCATTTTAAATGATTATTTTTATTTTCGTGTCTCGTTGTGTAACATACTTTATTCATTCGTTGCTTGTGGTGATTGGAAGGAAGGGAAAGGAGTAAGAGTAAGAGGCATGAAAATTTGCTTTAAAATTAACAGTTTAATGAAGAGAATAAAATATAATAGTGCATTCATTTAAAATTTCGTGAGAGAATATAAATAGCTCCGTGTGAAAGCGTGTACTATTTTATAAAATTGATATTCAACAGTTTCAGCAGGACTGATTTAAGCACAGAAAAGAGTATCACGAAACGAATTATCATTCAGCTTTAAAACAATTCTGGGTGTATTTGATTATTAGCTTAGCCGAGTAACCGATTATTCCAAAGCAGTATTCACTTGCGTATAGGTTTAGTGTTCCCAGAATTAATTGTGTTTTCTTGCATTCCCTTCTGCTTAAAAATAATATAAATAAATTTAATTCTAACTACTCAAGTTATTTCAACTAAAATTAGGAAAACAAAAAAGTCTATTCAACTCTATTCAATAAAATCTTCGAATTTTCTAAATATAAATGAACGACTTGTGTCGAACTAGCTCAGTAACAGAGAAAAGCAATAACGAATTTTTTCCTGATTTAATTATACATTAAATTTTTTTATTATTCACTTTTAATCATGCAAAACAAATCACACGTTGAGTAAAATCAGCATCTTTGTGGTGAACGCTTCATTTAAGTAAAAGACAGTCGGTTGATCGAACATGTTTTACTCACACCATTCATCATACATTAAAATGTTTGATCACATTTAATAATGCAACAAAATTTAATGTTTAACAAAATCAGTATCATTTTCAAATTCATTTCAAAAAAGGATTAAGTAATTTTTTGACGAAAAGCTGCCTTCCTAAACGTCTGTTTGCAACGTCAAAGCGGTGTTAAAATCAAGCAATTATAGTTTATAACACTGCAAATCGAATGCATTTTCTATAAAAATCATTGCCAATTTAAACAATGCGATAGTTGCGTTTATTTGGTTATCAGCTGCGAAACAGTTGACTTTAGGAATGCTATACTTTGTCAAAGTTTGCGCGATTGCGTTTGGGAATACGTGACATTGTCGCACTGCAAAGCAACAAGCGTTTAGGAAGGCAGCCAAATTTTCAACATTTTGTTTTTATAATTAGTACAAAATCGAAACACCTTTTTCTATCCCTGATATGAAACATGAAAATTAATTTATACTCGTACCTACATAATATTGCTCAACACATAATAATATAATATGCATACACGTTCATATTCGCTCGTTTTTGTCTTTTGTATTTTATTTTTCATCAAAATAATCATCATTGAGCCAATCTAGCAAATATCCAAATTGATTGGTTTTATGCGACACTATTAAAATCACAGAGTAGAGTTGGGTCCAACTCGTTCAGCCGCTCGTTTTAGACAAAAACCTTTGATCAAACCCATTTACAAAACATTCGCATTAATAGAGTTCTGTTTTCCATTTGAAAGTATATACCTGCGGGTTTTCAATGCCTAACAGCGCCATGTTATCATTGTAACAGAACTCTGTTAATGCGTATGGTTTGTGTCTAGAGTAATAAATTTCGTAATTTATCTTCACACACATGAATGAATGTAATATAAAAAAAAAGTTGAATTGGCTAATATTTTTTGAAATTAAAAATCAATATCGAATTATTAATTAAAACACTAAATTTAATCGTAAGATTTCTGATCGAACTTTAAAACTGTCTTTGCAAACTTTTAATTATTTTATTTTCCTCTGGTCTTTTCAGTGCGTAGCTGTCGCACAGGCAAATCAGTACAAATGTCTGAATCTGAAGTACGAGGTCTGTGTTTGAAATCCCGTGAAATATTCCTACAACAACCCATACTATTGGAACTGGAGGCCCCCCTCATAATATGCGGTGACATACATGGTCAATACACAGATCTCTTGCGTTTATTCGAATATGGTGGCTTTCCGCCAGCCGCCAATTATCTGTTTTTGGGTGACTATGTTGACAGAGGCAAACAATCATTAGAAACCATCTGCCTGCTGTTGGCATATAAAATAAAATATCCTGAAAATTTCTTTTTATTGCGTGGCAACCACGAATGTGCCAGTATTAATCGTATTTATGGTGAGCTTATTTCATATTCGATTATGTTGAAGAACTTAAATTAATGTTCGCTTCTTATATATTTAGGCTTCTATGATGAATGCAAACGACGTTACAATGTTAAATTGTGGAAAACCTTTACAGACTGCTTTAATTGTTTACCCGTAGCCGCCATTATCGATGAAAAAATATTTTGTTGTCACGGTGGTTTGAGTCCTGACCTACAGGGTATGGAACAAATAAGACGCTTAATGCGCCCTACAGATGTACCCGACACTGGCCTTTTATGTGATCTACTATGGAGTGATCCCGATAAAGATGTTCAGGGTTGGGGTGAAAATGATCGTGGTGTTAGTTTTACATTTGGCGCTGATGTTGTATCGAAATTTTTACACAAACATGAAATGGATTTAATATGTCGTGCTCATCAGGTAAGAAATTCAAAACAAAAGCTATTTGAAATTATAAAAGGCTTTTCGAATATTTATTAAATATGGGGAAACAAATGAAAGTCTTTATCAAAGGAAAATCAGCAGATATAGTTCTAGACTATCGGATTAGTGGTTGTGCAGGTTTGATTCCCGCCAGAGAGTCACGTCTGTTTTAGAATTTAAAAACAGGAGCAAGCAAGAAAAATCTTAATGGAATAGCTCAAGTTTATGTTGTTTCTATGATGGAGTTCAAATAAATTGTAAGGCGTTAATAATAAGTAAGAAAACTGATTAAATTTTTTTTTAATTAAAACAATTCCTAAAAAAAGAAGGAATTTCAAGGCAAAGGAACAGATGAGCATTTAATACGAATTAAGAAATTAAAGCTACGGAAGCGATTTAGACAAAAAAAAAAAAACCTTCCAAATAGGCCAACAAATTTTTCAAATCACTTTATACGTGACAGAGAGAACGAATTGATAACCGATTCTGTTTTTAAAGTCGTTTTATACCAGCAGTTCTACGTTTTTCCGTGTGCGGACGTGATCACGAGAATTTTTATATGTCTATAGTAATAGGAAATATTCTGTCTGCAAGAGTATATGATCGTGAAAATGATTAAATTTGTTGTGCGTGAACGTGAGAGATAACAAATAATCGAATTCGTGGTGCGTGTGTGATAGTGAACAAGGAAAAAATACTCAAGTAACCTAAAACAGTCACATCTCTAGTTAAAAAAAGGGCAGAAAAATAATTTGATGCAAGCAAAGTTCAATTAGCCGACTTCTTGAATAAATAAAAAAAATAAAATCGAATGAAAAAAAAAATAATCGAATGAAGGTGTTTTATTAAACTTCAAAAATTGGTTAATTGGCAAAAAATATCTACCGGAATAAATATAAACGATTAACTGATTGAAACCTTTAATTTGCGAAAAAAGTGTGTAAGAAAAAAAGTTAATAAATAAAGAAATGCAAAACAATTATTCGAATCACTTTTCGAATTGCAGTAAGTATAAATTAAATTTGTTTCAACGTCTAATGTATTGAAATATTTACATTTATGGAAGGATTCATGAGCAAAGGCCGAATAAAAATAGTAAAATAATCGATAAATGAAACGTATAAACAAGAAATACATACAAGTAAAATATTAACTCATTATGTTTAAACAACATAACAATTTTTATTCGAACACGAGATTTTAAATAATCGAATAAAAAATGAACGAACGTTTATTTTTCGTTATACATTTCATTATAATTAAAAAAAATTAAATATGTTTTTTGTGTAATCGATTATTTGAACCGGAAGGAAAATGTTTAAATTATCGAATCAATGAAACGAATAGAAATGGAATCACTAGATTCTGGTTATTCGAATAATCAAAAAAAATCAAAACGTATTGGAGTGGTTACTTTCTATTGCGATGCGAAACAATAGTTTGATTTCGTACCATTTTTCTTTCGCATCGCAATAGATTTAATTCATTATATTAAAAAAGTATTCATGGAATTTGTTTTTCGGGCGATCCATTCATTAAATCCAAATAAAAGTTTTTAGATAATCGAATAGTATAAAAAACAAATAATTCAAGTAAAAAAGGAAAAGAAAATGATCAGTAGATACGTAGATTATTATGTTAACAATTAAGTAATTTATTATTCGGTTAACCGAAGCAGTGAAGCGAATAAAAAATGAACCGAAGAAAACTTAACAAATTAATAATTTGCAGTTCGTTTAATCGATAAATTAAACCCTAGCATCACTATTAAAATAATCAAACCAGCTAAAGAAAGAATGAAAAAAAAAACGATTTTCGTAATAAACTAAAATATATATAATTTTGTATTTGAGTAATCGATTAATCAAACACGAATAAAAAATATAAATAAGCTAATCAATTAAACGAATTAAAATGGAATCACACAATTGTATATTCGAATAATCGAAGAAGAAAAAATCCAATCAGATTTTCTCAAAAATATTAAAATAATCGAATGCATCAAAAAATATTAAAATAATCGAATGAATCAAAAAATATTATAATAATCAAAGTAGTAAATAGAAACAAAAAATATTAATATAAAAAAAATTATTAACAAAAAAAAATATTTATTAAAATAAACAAAAAATAAGGTCAGCAACAATAATTTAATTTAAAAATGATTACATTAAAAATCTATGCTTTATTATTCGGGTAATCAATTAATTAAAGCCGAATGGAAGTATTTAAACAAATGAAGATATGAAGCTAATAAAATTACAACGCATAATTCGACTAAACAAAAACAAATTTTCAGATATTCTTCATATATGAAAACAAATATATATAAATTGTTATTCGGGTAATCGAATCAATAAAACAATAAATAAATACAATTTTTACATGATTGTTTATTTGACTAATCGATAACAAATGATTAGTTACTTTTAAAGTTAAACTAAATTTTGTTGTTATTCAGATAATCGATTAATTTAACCCGAGAAAGAATATAGAATATTCAAAGCGATTTTAAATTCAATTACACGGTTATTCGGTTATTCTAATAAACTAATAAAATTCGATCATATGTACTCATCTATCTATCTATATTATTAAAAGGCACGTTTTTTAGATCCCTTTTATGGCCGTAATACCGATGAAAACCGACATAAAACTGATTTTGGAAAGATTTTTATGCTTTTGAATGGGTTTTTACATAGATGTGCAAAATCTTAATTTTATTGAAATCAGTTCGATATTTAGGAAGCTGTAAGCGTTTAAAAACGCCTAACACATGCACACTTATTACACATGCATGTATTAGCTTCAACTTGCAAAATAAACAAAGTGTGCATGTGTGTTTGTCCAATTTGCTTTTGCATAGACAGAGTTTTAAGTTGTTGATTTAGAATGTTTTTTGTTTTTGAATTTTATCGTGTGTATTTATGTAAATGTTTAATATTAATTTCTAGAATGCGGTCGATTGAGTCGAATGCTGGATAGACTAGTTATTCAAAAAAAAAAAAAACACGTGTTGTTAGGGTAATCAAAACTGCCAACACTTTCTTTTACTTCAGGAAAAGAGCTTACAATAATCGATTATTCCGTTCCATATTTCAATAATCAATATATCTTGGTGTATATTTCTTATGGGTATAATGTTAATATTTTAGCATTTTAAAATTGTATGTTTGTAAAACTATGTGTTTTATTATTCCGTTAGCAAATAATATTATTCGAATAACAATACGTATTCGAATAAAATTGTTGTTTGTTGTTTATATTTATATGAACCAAAATCGATTAAGTGATTAAAACTATTCAAATATGATATTCGGCTCGTGACTTTTGGACATTATTACGGTTGCAGTATTTTCACCTTCGACAGTGTGCACTAGATTAATGAAGCACACAACAATATGCTGTAATCTAGTACAAACTGTAAAGGGGAAAATTAGACAACCGAAATAAGACCCTTTCTATCGTTAGAATAATAATAAATTTTCAAATTAATCCGCATGTTCAATTGCTATTTATTGTTTTAAGTAATTTTCATTTAAGCCAAAAAATCGATTAGGGGGATTAATTAAAATTATTTGAATATATTATTTGATTAGTATCCAACATTTCTCGAACAAACATAAGTATTCGAATAAAGCTATATATTCGAATAAAAATATAGTTTCTCCTTTGTAGTTTTTATGTAATATTCCTACAGAATCGATTTCAAGCGTTTGATTTTCCAAAAGAATAAAGTTTTAACTAAAAAAAAAACAGTACAGGCTCTAGTGATTATTCGAATAATCCCTCAGTCCTCGTAAACAGTATTTGATATACATATATTTTACTTAAGAAAACATCGAATAAAATTAATATACTAATCGATAATTACTTTGTAAGTAGTATTTTCTATGGCCAGCGCAACCGAATATATTCTACATAAATTGAAGAACACAAAACATATAAAAAATTTACATTTAATTTACAGATTGATTTCTTTCTCTTTTTCAACTTCACTCATTTGAAGAGAAAAAATCTTATTACTCATATACATATGTATGTATGTAGGTACACTCATTGCTTCGCTTATTTTTTTACTTGGACCAATACTTACATAAGTGGATGTACGTGTGTATTTCTAGCATTTGTAGTGGTGTTACTTTAGCATTCTTTTACTCCTTTAATACTGAACCGATTTAAATAATATATAGATGGGTTTCTAAAGCTCAACAATGTCTACCATTTGGTAAAAGAATGAAGAAAATCGGTTGGCAAACAGAGAAGAAAAAGGGTTAAAAAAATTTGTCTGCCAATTTATATAATAGATATTTAATATAATAATATATATGCAGATATGTATATTTAAAAGAAAATTTAAATAATCTTATGAATTGTAACTAAAAAATATTACCAATATTTAAACAAATGACTAAAATTAATTATTTAAAAAACTGAATAATTTAATAAGCAGAATAAAAACGTATTGGATTATTTCGAAATTATTTTTGAAATTTATTTGAAACTAGTTTCGGCTTTCATACATTTGTTTCGACCAGTTTTTAGAAGGGTATATTGTATATTTAAGAGAAATCATAAACAAACCAAGTATTTTTATATTAAATTACGAGCAGATGAATAAAGTAAGAAATGAAATAATTTTTTTCGAATAACCAATTGAATGGAGAGGGTTGAAATAGTACCATGTATTTTGATGTATGTATGTATAATGAAAAAAAAAACAATGTTCGAATAATTTTATTCGTTTATTTGAAAAAGTGTTTATGTGCGATTCTTTAAAAATCATTTCGGTTGAGCAGCTTCTAATAGATTAATCCTTTAGGATAAAAGAAGAAGAAAAAGAAGAATATACTAAATTAATGTTTTTCCTTGTTTTAATAATGTTCAGCATTTATATTTTTTGCCGCTTATTAAAATTTGAGTTTTCTTGCTTCCAGGTCGTTGAAGATGGTTATGAATTCTTTTCCCGCCGTCAACTGGTGACCCTGTTCTCAGCTCCCAATTATTGTGGTGAATTTGATAATGCCGGTGGCATGATGACTGTGGATAATACGCTTATGTGCTCATTCCAGGTAAGAATATTTTGCTTATAAATTTCTGTAACAAAAGTTTTCATGTAAGATTGTGTTTGTGTTCGTATGTTTTATTTTTAATTTTTTTTTAAAGATTTTAAAGCCCTCCGAAAAGAAGGCCAAGTACATGTACAATGGCATGAATACATCACGGCCAACCACACCGCAACGCAACGCTCCATTAATAGCAACGAATAAGAAGAAATAATACATCCATCCGCTTCCATTTCCCTAAAAGTTATTAAATTATTATATACATATAAAATTTGATAATAATTATTATAATAATAATAATAAAATTAAAAACAAGAAAAAAAAGAAAACCAACAAAAATATTAAAACTAAAAAATAAATAAAAAAGCTACGTGTACTACAGAGAAGAAAAAAAAAATTTAAGAGTATATAAAATAATATTTTAAATTAAATTTCAAACATTTTAAAATGACAGCAATCAACCAATCAACCTACAAAAGAACATGAAAATTTACCCACTTTAATTAAAAAAAATAAAATAAATATATGATAAATAATGCTGAAAAAAATTGGCAATAAAGTATAAAAACAAAATTATTTAAAATCGAATAAACTTAAGAAAATAACACATAAATTTATCTACTATATTTAAATTAAATAAAAATTTTATGTTACAATTTTAATTTGTTTCATTTGTATTTATATTTTTCTTAAAATTTTATTTTTCCGGTTTAAAAAATAAATTTTAAGTTTACGTGACTTTGTTTGTCCACTGTAGTGCTGAACCTAGTCCATATTGGGTTTTAGCTGTAGTAAATTTGTTGCGGAATAAAGTCAGGCTTTGTTGCTTAGATGTTAATTTTTGGGCTTTTTCGTCCCATGTGTCACTGTGACGCATGGTCAATATTAATTGTTTGCTGAATTTATGCCGTTTTCTTTGCTAAAAAAAATGTTGCATTTCTCTCATGAGGCATGATTAATATTAATAATTAAATATTTTAGAAGAACCAATTTATTTTAAAGTTTTTGAAAGGCTTTCCAACTCTCCTAAAAAAAATGTCAAATTAAGTTCGAATTAAAGACTGGATCGATCATATAACCAGCTCTTTCAATTATCAAATTTAGTTGTTAGTAGGCCAATCAGGCGTATGATTAATATTAATAATTAAATATTTTAGAAGAACCAATTTATTTTAAAGTTCTGAAAGGCTTTTTAACTCTTCTAGAAGGAAATCAAATCAAATTTGAATTAGACACTGGATCGATCATATTAACAGCTCTTTCAATTATCAAATTTAGTTTTTAGTGGTTCAATCAGGGGTATGATTAATATTAATAATTAAATATTTTAGAAGAACCAATATTTTTTTAAATTTCTAACTCTTCTAGGAAAAAAAAGCAAATCAAATTTTAATTAGACACATATTAACAGACAGCTCTAACAATTTAGTTTTTAGTGGAGCCATGAAACGTATGATTATTATTAATTATTAAATATTTTAGAAAATGTACCATTTCTTTTGCACTTAAAGAATAATAAATACTAAACAGGATTTTTAATATTCCAATCGAGTAGAATTTATAGATTGCCCTTTTACCTCTTGTACACTTTTCGTTATTAAATTTCTCTAATACTTGAATTGATTCTTTTATTTATTTAATCAACTATATTAATTTTTTTTAATTCTTAACATCTTTTAAATAAAAGTTATTTAAAACCAACCAACCAATCAATTATTTATGAATACTGTTTATAAATTTAATTCATAAACAATGAATTCATCATTAAAGAAAAAAAAAAACTTAAATAAATATTAGAAAAGAAAAATCCAACACCAATTTATTCATACATGTTTTTTTTAAATACCTCTGGAGGTTTACTCGCTAATTCGATTCGAAAAGAAAATTGTTCGAATTTGTATGTCATTAACATTGAAGTTCGCAAGCATTTTCTTTCGATTCGTAGGGCAGAGTAGCCCCTTTATATTAATATCATCGATTTAAGCTTAGTCTTTAGTTAAATTAGAAAGAAAATATATTAAATACTTTATTAAAAAACACACACACACAAACATAGAAAACCTAATTAGATTGTAGTGCCTTTTTTGTCTCTTCGTTAAAAATTTCATCTCATATAAAAAAAATTAAAAATACTATAATTCATGTTGATTGAAATAAATAGAGGAAAAATGTTAGAAAATAGTGAAAAAAAAGAAAAAAGTGAATACACTGTTTTATTGTAAACGCAGAAAATGAGATTAAAGATTTGTTTCCCAATTTTATGTTCTCTTAAGACTTGAATAATAACGGCAGTTCAAGGACAGTCTTATCCTTAATTTAAACAACAACAACAACACAACGGTTGGAAATAAATCAAAAGTATCAAAATCTTAGTATTATAAGGGGTTATAGCGAGTACAGTACAGTGACTACAGCATTACGAGGCTAACATTTAATAGGAAACCGCGTATTACTTTAGAGGAGGACTGCTGGTTAGCAGGACTTCGGTCTGACCATAGAACATTAAAATTTTATATTGATGGTCCCAAAATGGAAGAGGGAGTTATGGAGTTATGAATTTATGGTGTGCTTAAGGCATTTTAATGCATTATTCGAAGTAACTTCGAATTTTCGGCGAATTTTTTATTTCTATAGTGAAATTATACACCTTTTGTTGATACAAAGCATTTTTGCATTTTCAAATATGTATTCAATACCGAAATTTCTGAAATTTTTTATTTCTTCGGAGTGACTTCGAATTTTTGGTGATCTTTTAATATGAATGGTAAAGTTTTGTGATTTTCATGCATTTTTTAATGTGCGTTAAGTGTAGAAGTTTCGGAGAATTTTAATTTTTTCAGAGTGACTATTGTTGCCAAATTTTCGATTTCTTTATTGCATATATATACATAGCTCTGGATGGCTTAAGACATTTTTAGTAAATCTTCTAATATGTTTGCCAAATCTCTAAATTTTCCGAAATTTTTTCGGAGTAGTAAAGTAGCAGTAGTAAAAGTCTATCTAGACTTTTCGCCAAATTCGTGTTTTCGGTAGGCGAACTTTGTTTATATATATTTCTAATTGATATAAAAAAGTTTTTTGTGAGTTTTTTAATAATATGTGATAAACGTCGAACTTTCGGAGAACTTTCGATTTTTTTCGGAGTTACTTTATTGTAGGCAATTTTTCGATTTATTTTTTCATACATTATGGTGCCTTTTTTAGAATGTACAGAGAAGCTATGATTTTTTTGTAGCAACTTTATTGTTGGCAAGTTTTCGATTTCTTTAGCGAAATTATGGGTTTGTGGTGTACTTGCTGGCACTTGTGATACTTATTCGCAAATGTTTTAAATATGAAATTTTGGGAAATTTGTGACATTTTTAATAATTTTAAATGCAATGCGATTTCTTTGATAAAATTATGGGTCTGTGATCGATTCAAGACGCTCTCAATATTTTCAGCTTTTTTATTTTCGAACAACTTTGATTTTTCGGGAGTTTTCAATCGCTTTAGGTAAATCCATTAAGTTAAGTTTACAATAGTTATGCATTTAACTTCTTTTTTTGGAAATTAGTTAACTTAATTATTTAATTTATAATGAAATTACAGAAAATTTTTTTATAATATCCAAAATTTTCATATATTACATTGTAATTTTTTGTAGAAAAATATAGATTACGAATTTCTTAACGATATTTTATTTTATAATTAAAAATTATTACATTGTTTAATATTTTTAAATTCACAAAAAGTTTTGAAAAAAAAACCTCCAATTTCCGTTTTAGTTAGTTTTAGTACAAAATAGTTTATTTTATTTAATCTGCTTTACTTTAAACTTAATTTAACAAGCCAAAAGTTTTGTGAAACTTCCAAAATGTCCATATCTTGTAATACCGAAAAAAAACATCAAAATTCATCTTATTTTGTATGGTAGTAGGTTAAGATTAATACGCAATTTAATGAATAGAAATAAATTGTATTAAATTCCTAAAAGCTTTTAAAAATCCTTTAAAAATTAAAAAAAAATTTTTTTAAACATTTGGATTGTTGTACAAAATAAAATAATTATCTCGATTCCTTTGGAGACTCTTTCGGTGCGAGTTGGCCACGCATAAGTCAAAAAGTTTGACAAACTATGTATGGACGGTAAAAGAATTCGCGAGTTAAGTAGAAAAAGTGTATTTTCTTTTTTCATTAAGTAACACACAAATATGTCAATTAGAGATTTTTTTGAATTGTATCATATTTTTAAATCGAAATATTTTATTCAAAATCAACCGAATTACAGTTTTTTTAGAACATTGGAAAAGATAACCAAACAAATTACATAACTCGAATTACTAAATATATTACAAGAATGTTAAAAATGATCCTAATTTTGTAAAAGGAAACAATTTTAGAATTTTGCTAAAGCTTACTGAGAGTTTTAAAAAATTACGAATATTTTCAATAAGCTATAAGCTTGAGAGTTTCGTTTTAAAAAATTAGGACAAAAACAAAATTATGAAATTCAATGTCATGATTATCAATGAATAAATAAAAAAATAATATGAATAAAAAATATGTATTATTGAAAAAATAAAAACAAAAAATGATAAAGAAAAATATTCAAGATGAAATGTGAAAAAAGTTGAGAGAACCTAAAAAATAATAAATAAAAAGTCTATGTCTGTATAAAATACAAAAAAAAAAATACAAAAAAAAAACAAAAAATGTAATATGTATAAATAAACTAATTAAAGAATTTATTGTAAAACGATAAAAATAACAATTGAAAAAAATCACAAGTCATTGCATATTTATGAATGGATTAAACTCAAAATTATAATCAAATAAATAATAAAATAAAAACGAAAATCTTCTATTTGAAAAAGTATAAAACACTTTTTTCTTAAATTTTTTTTTAAAATAAATTCTGTTAAGTTTAACATGTTATTGCAATATACTTCAGGAATATATGATATTGAACCATAATATTGCCAATCGTGTGGTGTTACGTTAGTAGGTGGCACAATATATTTTCTTAAAATTAGAGACGTAACGATACGCCTTTTTGCTGATACGATACCGAGACTAAAAAAAAAAAATTATCGCCGATACCAATACCGATACACATATTGAATTTGAACTCAAGTTGAGTAATATTTTTATTATACAAAATTACAATGTGACGTTGCTGTTCATAGAATGCAAGCTTTGCTTATGCATTTTTTAGCATCTTTGAAGTAATCCAAAATTTTCACCACCTCTTCCATCAATGTCCATTCGGCTGTTGCAAGTTGTGCCTAAAATTTATACGAGATAAACAAGCTTGTACCGCAACCCTTTGCTGTAGCAAACGCCTTAAAGCCTGGGCGGCTATTACGTATTTCGATTCGAAACCGAAATCATTCGAATTTGTATAACTTATACATTGTGTTTAGAAAATATTTTCTTTCGAATCGAAATACATAATCACCCTCCTGAATTTTTGAATCTCAACGTGTAGATATGTCCTGTATAAGAACATGAATCGGAATATTGTGTACATCTTCCATTTCTTTTGAAATTTTATTGCTGTTTGTGGAATGGCTAAAATGTCCTATAATATACTTTGAGTTGGTAATCATTTCATTTAATTTATCATCTTTAAAATGGCTGGATTGTTGTACTCGTAGAATTACCACCACTTGAATTAAAGCGCATTGAAGAAATCTTAAAACGTACAAAAACAAGATTTAGCAATGTGAGGACATTTCACAAAACGACAAAACTAAAGGACATAATTTCGTTATTCTGTTCTGATTTTATGGTCTCCTTTTATATGTTATATCTAGCAGTTTTCATTAAAAAAAAAGTATTAAAAATAGAATTCTTTGTTCAAAAAAAAACTAAAAAAAATTTAAGAAGTATCGTCGTATCGGCAGTAAAATATCATTGTTATCAATATATTGGCAAACCGTAATCCATATCGTTAAATCTAAACTCGTTTGATTTTTATTGCTCAGCCAAGGAAAAAAGAATGTTAATTTTTTTTGTAGTGAGAATAGTTGCACCATAAGCATTGTGTCATTTATTGAATAGTATACGGCAAAGCGACAATAATATGAAGAAATAGGTGAAGTGGTTTAAGAGGAAGAGCTTTCATAGTTTGTATGAATATAAATTTGAAATCACATTCAAACGAGCCACCTAAACAGTGGCGGATACATGGAAACACACATGCAAACTGATGATGGCAGTTTGTAGCGGCTCCCGATAACAACGTTATTTTTGTCTGCCGTCTAAGTTGAAATTAATTGATATTAATTTATCCCTTGTGCCTTTGGAGTATTGGATATGATTCTTTCTACAAAAGAATTACTTTAGCCAAAATAATAATCACTTTGGATTAAAAACTACTAACAACCACTTTAATTCGAAAAAAAATCAAATGAAATAAATAAAAAAAGCTTTTAGTTTTTAACACAGATGGGTGGGTAATCATTTCAACTTGAGATGTGATAATACAATTCATATAAAATAACAATAAAGGCCGAGGCACAACGTTATACGTTGCTTTTTTCAACTGACCACTAAGTTGAAATACAGATTTTCTTATGAGCTTTGTCACATTCGGTACATCTCCGTCAACGCAAAGTACTAAAGTTGGGCAACTTTTAACGTACGTTGAGTACTTTGAAAAATACAATTTTTTTTACTTTGTTTTTATTAAGCTTTTTGTGTTGTGTTTTGACAAAATTAAATTAAATAAAAATTAAAATTCAAAAAAGAAAAACAGAATATCCTGGAATTCCATTGAAAATGTGTACTTTAATCAAATGAAGCTGATTTAATGTCCTTCAACAAAGTAGTCCTCCGCCGATAGTTTAATATCAGTTGAAAACAGCAACGTATAACGTACGATGGATTCTATGTGCCCCGGCCTTGAGACTCGGGGTAATTTTCCATACTTTGAATTTTTTCTCATGGCCACCGTAACGTATGATTAATTTTAATTAAATTTTCATAATAAGTATGATTATTTGATTTTCAAGTTAAATATTGGTCACACGATGTGGTCTTATCAGGAGAGCTTTTTTGTGTAAAAGCATAAAGAAAGCAACCATTTAAGCAAATTGCTTGTGTTTTTTTATTAAAACCCTAATTTTCGAAATGACTATTAAAATAAACGGAAAAATAAGTTTTCTTGTAGAATGTGCTTTCAACCAAACTCGTACATATCTGACTTAAGCTTGCGGAATAACAAAAATCTTTTTTTTATTTTAAAAAATTCTATAAATAGCTTAAAGGTTTGTGTCTTCAATCATGTAAATGTTATTAATTTTTTTAAGCGTTTTCAGCTTTTTTGAGAACAATGATGCTGGCTACACACATTGCAACGTGTTTATGCAACCAGGCTTGTTTCATTGTAGGTTGCATAGTCTGTAGTCATGTTTATGGTTTCATTTCGGTTTGCATTCGAGGTTTCATGAACGTCAAAGTATTTTGATATTTTCTGTTTGCATTGATGTTGGTTACATGATCTATAGTCGGGTTTATTCTTTTTGCTGGTTTAGTTCATTGAAAACCAGCAAGGTGTGCATGGTGCATGTGTTTGTTTTTTTATCAACCATGGAAAAAATAAATGAGGTTTGTAATTTTGTATTTTATCATGTCTCATAATTTAAGAAATGTTTTTTTGTCTATTCACATAACATTTCTGTAATCTTTTGGCTCATTTTCTTTTAACTGTTTCAACAGTCTTTCATTTGAAAACTCTTCTTTTTTTAAATACCAATTTTTTGACCATATCCTTTTTTTTATTTGTTTGTACCTCATTGTCCTCCTCTTCATAAAAAAATTCATCAATAATATTATTATTGCTTGGTTGCAGTGACTGTAGCAAAAAAATAAACTTGAACGACAAACGTGTTGCATAAACAGGTTTTGGAAAACTGTGGATGTACATTTTAATGTTGGTGGTGGCTAATTATAATAATTACTAATTATTTATGATATGTATGTACATATTTCCGACATATGTACATATAATAATAAAAAACATTCTTGTATTTTTTGAACAACACATTTATTTGACACATTTTTATTATAATTTATTTTGGAAATTTTTTTTTTTTAATTTGCTCTGAAAAATATAGAAAATTGTGTTTATTTCAACAGCAGATGGTTGTTTAGCAAAATTTTACTTTTTACAGCTTAATGTACGTTTTCATGTCTTTTTTACATTTTTCTTTTATTACTCAGTACAACACATAATTTTGGAACTCAATTCTTAGAATTGTACGTGAAAGTAGCTCCAAGAATAAGAACTTTTCCATCATTCGTTTTGTCCAGTTGACTGCATTAATAATTCATTCATTAATAAATAATTCAAAATGAATTTTTATCACTTTTTCTATATTTTAACACGGTTGGTTATATCTCGGTATACCGTACGTGATACTTGTCATTTTCCATATTGAAATATTTAATGTTTTTCTCATTTTAAAATATTATTATTAATTATTAATTCAGCCAACTTGACCAAACGAATGATGCAGAATTTCTTATTTTCGGATCTATTTCATGTGCAATTCTCAGAATTGAGTACCAAATCAATGAGCTGAAAAATGTTGTACTCTGTTATTTGTCTTAGATTTATTTAGTTTTGTGTTTTTTTTTAGTTTATGCTAAAATTTTTATATTAAAAGTATTTTTATTAATAACTAATTTTTCGACCTTTTCTTGATATACTTTTAATATTATTTTTAATTGACAATTAATTAATTAATTAAACAAAAAAAAACTGAAACAGAAATTATTCAATTAAACTCTTTGTTAGTTAATTGTTATTTTAATTGTTAAACGATTTTTCATTCTGATTAAGCTACATAAAAGGAAATATCAATAATAAATTTGAATATTTTTTTTTAAATAGGAAAGTGACTTCAAGCTCGCTAATTAATTACAAAATTATACAAATATTAAAAGTATTGTTTAAGTACTTTGTAAAACTTTTAAAAATGGCAATTAGACATTAAATTGAATAACTCGATTAGGTTTTATAGATTTTTTTATGATTCACAAATTTCCTTGCTCTTAGGATAAATGTAATTTCTACTATAAATTATTAATTATTTGAGATTTTTTTTTTGTTTTTATAAACAAAATGAAACTGCTTAAGCCTTTTTGGCTTGTCTGCAGAAATACTCTTGACTCTTGGCAGGAATCGAACATGTGACACGCACACCAAAAGTCTAGCACAATAACCACAACTCGATACAATTCCCAAATTTTCTAAATTTATATTTTCCTTTTTATAAAAAAATTAACATTTAAATTTTTATTTAATATTTAATTTCAAACCGCAAAAATTAATTAGACTTAAGTACTTATAGGAAATACATAATGTTTGCTTTTTTAAAAAAATTAAGAAAAAAAAAACAAATTGACATATTATATACATAAATACCTCTAGTATAGATGTTTTAAAATTGAATTTATTTTATTTTAAGAACGTATATTTTTAATGCTTTTTATCTCTCACACAAACAACTTATCATACACAGCGCGTCATCAGGTTAGCACACCCCATTCACTGACCGTTAACATTAAATATTATCGGAATCAAATGAGTTGTAGTCTTAAAATTTTTAGCCTGTTGACTCTTATCGATTTTCTTTAAAATGATAATGAAGAGACATTTAATTAAGAAAGGACTAATGTCTATAATTATTTGTGATCTCTGCATTCTTTTTGTGCACCCCTGGAAGCACTTCAAAACAGCGCATTTGAAAAGCATGTACTGCTTCCAGAATTTGCAAGTAAAGTCTACTAAATTTTGCTTTTCCTATAATAGTTCACTTTCTTTTATAAAAAATTCATTCTTTTAATTTTTTTTTAATTTAATTAAAAATTAGTTTTGAATGTTTTCTTCACTCTTGGATATTCTTTTTTTTAATTTCTTACTTTAAATTGAAAATTAACTAAGAGCCCTTTTCCACGATCAAAGTTTACTTTACATAGCATTTACACATGAAAGTAATTGCATGAAAGTCGCAATACACTCACAATTTTTCACTAACACACTTAAAGTTTTTTACTTTCCACTCAGCTTTCAAAGATATTATAAAGAAAGTAATTTTTGACGTTTTCAGAAAGTAAAATGACAAAGACTCGAACACTGTTGCCCTCATATAATACTTATACCAATCAACAGGATGTTGGCAAAATTTGAATTGCAAATTTAACTTATTTTGTAAGTATATTTACGTAATTGTTATATTTGTTCTTCAAATATACATAAAAAAGACAATTCATGCGTTTTTATAGCAATAGTCTCATTAAAATATTAACAATAATAATTATTCCCAACTATTGCCCCATAAATTTGTTTACGTGATAATATTGGTAACTCTAATGAGTAGAAGTAGATGTATACATTTTTGCAACTCTTTGCTTCGACGACATTTTTAAAATGAACTTTCACTTTCTTATGAAAACGAACAAGAAGTTTTCATGAAAGTCAATTATTTCGATAAAATTTTTATTTATATATTGAAACGATTAATTTTGGCTCAAGTTCAAACCCGAATTTACCCATTTATTTATTCTAATTTATTTTTAATTTTTATTTAGAAAATTTTTTTGGATAAATTCATTATTTTTTTATTAAGAGAGTACTATATATAGAACAATTTTTATTATTCATCATATTAGCAGAACGGATCAGTACTGATTTCGAGGTCGCTACACCATCTCATCAGCGTTCTTTGTTCAATTTTACCACTTTTGACGGTGGATACTAGTGATCAGGAATATCAACTATTTAACCGTATTATTTAACAAATTAGGATACGAAAAGTACAAACTTATTCATTTTCACATGTCAAATCAATTTCGGTTAGTACGAAATCCCATCTATGATGAATAACTACTCTATATATTCTAGTCTCTCTTGCTTATTCAGCGCCATTGGCTACTGAGAATAAACGGTACTTAATCATGTTGTTAGGTTTCTGTCATTTGTAGTTGAATTTATTTTTTTAGTATTCAACCAACTATGACCACGTAAACATGCAGATTTTTTTGACGCGTGCCATCGTTATTTATAATTAATGTTTATAAGTAATTAGTCGAACTTTTTTATTAATATTTATATATTGAAACGATTAATTTTGGCTCAAGTTCAAACCCGAATTTACCCATTTATTTATTCTAATTTATTTTTAATTTTTATTTAGAAAATTTTTTTGGATAATAATAATTTGGATAATAATAAAAATAATGAATTTATCCCAAAAAATTTTCTAAATAAAAATTAAAAATAAATTAGAATAAATAAATGGGTAAATTCGGGTTTGAACTTGAGCCAAAATTAATCGTTTCAATATATAAATATTAATAAAAAAGTTCGACTAATTACTTATAAACATTAATGATAAAATTTTTATTTATAATACATATACAAAATTTTCAAGAAAGTACTTTCATGTTCTCAATTTTCTTTTAAACTTTGTTTTGCGTCTCCACACGTAAAGTTTACTTTGAAAAATGTTGTGTTCGTTTGTTGGATGAACATGCAAACCAAACAGATACATGCAACCAAATACAAGTATGTGTAAATGACGAACGAAGTAGAAACTTTGCGAGTACAGGAAAGCAATTTTGCGAGTACTCACCCCCTTTCTTCTTTCCCTTATCACCAACAAACACAAGACTTTGCAAAGTATACTTTGACCGTGGAAAAGAGCTCTAAGTGAAGGCTTAAATCAAGGGGAATTCACAACAGGTGGCCTCGAGAGATCAGGTGACAGATCTTGTACTTCGATTGTCAACATTCATGTGTATTCATGTGCATTAATCAATACTAAAAATATTTTTTATTTATTTGTAAATTATTTATTTGCTGGTCGTGATTATTAATACCAGCTGACTATAGAGCTGAGACAGTACTACTAGTAAACAGAGTACCACTAATGGTAGCAACTAAAACACCTGTGGAAACTAGAGAGAAAGGCTCAGGATATTAGTGCCTGTGCTTTTAGTTGTCTGGTTTGAAGAGGTATGACATGTATTAATTGCACTTGACAGGACTAGCGGACATGCAATTAGTGCTGGTGATACAACTGTGGTGGCAGTTAATAATGACTGTTGCAACTTACAGATGTGCAATGGACAAAATTTCCCGCAGTATTTATACCACTAGCCATGGACACAGCACAGCGGCAGTAGCTGTAACCAAAGCTGGTATAGTGCGAAGGTGAGCTTTCAACTACAGTGACCGACAAAAGTCTATGTACGACCCCTATTTTAGCAACTTGAGCATTTCAAACCCATAATGATGCAGTTTCGTTTGAAAATCTAATTTTACTAAAGTTAAAAAAGATAATATTTCAATACAAACCCTCAATATTACCCTCAACAATAAACACTAAATTTGCCACTCCAGAAACAGCGACAGCACCCCAAACGATCATACTGCCTGGGCTGCTGTCACTGCTTCTGGAGTGGGAAAGTTAGTGCTTATTAAGGATAATATGGATCGTAATCAGTACGAATCCATTTTGGAACACATTTTGTAACAATCGGTTGATATTTTAAATCTCAGTCGGAGTTGGATTTTTCAGCAAGATAACGATCCGAAGCACATGGCTCAAATTGTCAAAGATTTGTTACTCAATCATGATCCTTGACAGCTGTACGTTCCCGCTCAAACTCTGTACTTAAATAACATTGATCACGTATTGAGTATTGGAAATTCCACAACGAAAAGTCCGAAAAAACGTATTTCTAGTGCCACAATGCTGAGAGAGAAGCTTCAGGAGGAATGGCAAAACATTACGTCTGGACAACTCGAAAATTTATATTCTCCCATGCCCCGACGATTACTGGCAGTAATAGATGCCCATGGTGGCCCAACGAAATATTGACTTTAATATCGGAACAAAGTTTTTTTTTTGGAATACTAAAGTGCTCAAGTCGCTAAAATAGTGGTCGTATGTAGACTTTTATCGACCACTGTACGTCGCTGTATTACTATTGGCAATCGAATTATTTGACATTGTTATGTCTAGAGCTGTAGGATGCTTTGATTTGTATTCATTCTGATCCAGAATTTTCCAATTCCGTCGCGCAGCAAAGATGCTTCACCTATCGAAACTTTATTTGCGTATACACTGCTGAATTCCAAAACGTCAAAACACATTGCAGTGATGCGGTTTTACTACTGTTTCCAAACAAAGTAACCAACTGTGTTTTTTACTTTGTAAAAAAAAGCAGTAATAAAATTTGTGATACACAATTTGCTTTAGTTTACGTATCGATAACTTTTATTATACATTTAGGGATGGGTGACATTGACAATCTATGCGTGGTTGCGTTCAGGAATGCATGACTTTGTTCAGTTGCATTGCAAATGACGTTTTGGAATTCACCCCATCTTTTCGGCTGCAACTGGTGCTTCTGCCACCTGTGTTGTGTGTCGAATAAACAGACACTAGAATATATTGGTAAAAGTCTTTATTGGTAACACATTTCGCACTATTTGCACCTTTGCAGGTATGGTGCGAGCTGTAGCGTCCGAAATAATTCCTATGTACAGTTTTCATTAAACATTTTTTATATTCACATTTTCCCAATAATTTTTTTTATTATCTGTTAAATTTGTCAACCGTTTTTGACACATCTGATTATATATTTATGGCGAATTCGGATGCGACCATTTGATGTGAATCTGCCTTGGCTTAAATGCTTAACATTTTGTCAGTATTTTTTTTCTTCTTAATGTACAGTAGTTGACATAAGTGGATACATAATTATATATTTTTAAAACTGTTTAAGTGAATAACTTTTGTCCAATTTATGATAACAAAGTGTAATTTTTGGTATATATGTAAGTGTATGTTGTGCTACCTTAATATTATTAAGTTGAAAAAAAGAGAAATGATTTTGACGTAGTAGCGTCAGTTATTTCGTGCCGTAGTATCGCAAAAAAAAAAATGAATATATGCCATCGGAATCTCACCCTTGAAAAAAAAACGAAAAAACGTCGAAGAAGCAACTGACACAGGAGGTAGGAATAAATTTGTACCTGATGCAGATACTCATTTGGTGAAACGAAATCTTATAACAAGATATGCAAGAACTCCAAAACTGGCTGCCGAAGCTCTCGGCAAAACGGTAAGTACTATTGTTGTCTTCTGTAAAAAAGAAAAAAATCTGCACTGGCCGAATTGACTTCTGCAAAAAATATAAAAAGTGGACTTCTGCTGATTGGAAACGAGTGATTTGGTCAGAAGAGGCAAACATTAACCGTTTCCAATTTTAAGGAATTCAATATTGTTGGTAGAGGTCCGGTGAAACAATTCAGCAACGACACGTTAAACAAGAATCAAACACGGTGAAGAAAGTGTAATGGCCCGGGGATGTTTCACCTGGTGGGATGATTGGTCTACTCACCAGACTAGAAGGAATAATGAAGAAGGAGCAGTATCTTAGTATTTTACAGAATAATTTGCCCGTTTTTATTGAACAGTGTGCTTACCCAGCAACAGATATAATTTTTTAACAAGATGGAGAACCAAAGCACACTGCCAAAATTGTCCAGAAATAACTTGGCAAACAACAATTCGAAACGATGAAGTGGCCAGCTCAAAGCCTCGACCTGAACCCCATGGAATATTTGTGGGCAATTGTAAAAAGAAGACTCATCCAATACGAACGGACACCGCCTAACTTTGATGAGCTTTGGTCAAGAGTTGAAGCGGTATGGGGCAATATTTCCCACGAAACTTTTAAAAATCAGGTGGAAAGTATGCCCACTCGCTTAGAATGTGGTTTAAAGAACAAAAGTTTTTGGTTCAAATGCTAAATGGAAAACTTGTCAAAAATTCCAAGAATGGACAAATTGGACTAAAGCGGATGCAATTTAAAGTCTTTGTTTTTATGAACTTTTTAATGATAAAGTAATCCAGATTATAATTTTTATTGAAGAAAAATGTTTAAGTTAATTGATCGGAAAACAACGACGAACAAACAACGAATAATACCTTCCACAATACAAATAACTCTCGTATCTTTTTTCGAGTAATAATTTGTATTAATACAGATTTGAAATCACGTTCAACCGAGGGTCCGAAACAGTGGCGGATACATGGAAACACATAGACACTGATGATGGAAGTGTAGCGGCTACCGAAAAACCACATTGTTTCTGTTCAGCCGTGTAAGTTGAAATTAATTAATGTAAAATTTTTCCTTGTTCCTTTGAAATATTGTCTCATGCCCAAAATAGTAATCATTTTGGATTAAAAAACCACGGAAAAAATCGTTTAAGTTTTTATAAAAAGAAAATAAATACAACAATTAAAAAAATAAATGTGTTTTATGTAGCCACTTCTGTCACCTACTGTATATTGTAAATCCTAAAAATACTCCTTAAACTCTAATTTGAAAATTTGTATGGAGCACAGTTTATAGAAAATTTAAAAGCTTGAAGTATTCAAACTTTTTTTATAACTTAATGACCTACAATTTCTTTAAATGTTTATTAAAAGTAAAAAACAAATTCTGTTTAATTTGAAATCCTAAAAGTATGCAAAGCATTTATATTGACCCCTGATGTATACTCCAAATCATCCATAGTTTTATTTGGTAAATTTTTAAATTCTGTAAGTTCAAAATTTGTTTTACATAAACAACAAAAAAAACAAAAATTAAATTATTTTACTTGATTTTTTAATATACTTTTTCTCTCTTTCTTAAATAAGTGACGAAATAATCAGAATCATACACTATTGGCTGCAGGATTTATTGCATTCTTAGTTGCTAAATTTAACTCCTTATTATTCAATGTTTCGCAAAACTGTTGTATATTATCCTCCGACAAATTTTTAGAATTTTTTCTCACCGGTCTTCTGTGATTAGAAAATTCTATATTTTCTACCTGAATTGAGGAAGAATTTCGCTGAGAACTTGTGCTGTGTACCTCTGCTATGACCTTAACTTGTTGTTCGATATTATTTTCTACATTCTCTTCGTCTTCTGTTTCCAAATCCTTGGCTAAGGTTTCGCTACGTTTAAAGCCACGGCGGCGTTCATTTCCAGGACTCGCATAGAGCTGTACAGCTTCATTGTTTTCTCTTAAAACCGTTTGCGCTTTATTCGTGTCCTTTACGTGTAATGGTGACACCTGTCTACTCAAATTTCCTTCATCTACAGACTCTATGCGATCTAGATTATTAGTTAGCGTAAACTCGTTGAGAATGTGTTTGATTTTATGAAAACTTTTGTTATTTACTGGCACTTCGTGTAAGTTAAGTTTATGCATTTCATACAATTGTCTTTGCTCCTCATCAATGTGTACCAGCATAAATGGTAACTTAAGGGATAATTCTCCTCCAATTCCGGACAATGTTAACTTGACCTTTACATAATATGAGACATAAATAGCGAATACATTGCGCTCATCATGGTTGGGATTTATAACAGCCGGACCAGCCGTTTGTGCAGCGGGCTTAGCTGCTGCTGGTGCTGCCGGACTAGTGCAATTACTGGGCGAGTGATTGGCTTGCATAAGAAAATGTGGCGTACGAACAGCCGATGCTGCTATATTGGCATTGATTTCATCCGGTTCGTTACTTCTTTGCAAAGTATCCTCCAGAGCAATCCAGTTTTTGGTGGCTCCCCTTTGTGGTTTTAAAGTGAAGGTTGTGTTAAGAGTTGCGCCTGGGGCCACATGATCGTCAACTGGTGGTGGTGTTATATTCTCGGAATCAGCTACCACATTCTTGAATTTGCCATTATTAAACATACAGACATCAACGTGTTGAATGGCACAGACCTAGAAAGAATAATTAACAAGGATATTATCAAAATGCTTTAATTCTTTCAAACATCGACCTGACCTGCTTGGAAAACTTTTATCTTACAAATTTCTAAATTTCATTGCATACTTTATGGCAAACAGTATTCTTTCTACATATATGACAAGCTTCTCTAAGATTTCTATATTTCATTGCATACTGTATGATATTCAATTATTATTGCACTCAAACTTCTAGCCGGTGTTCTTGGAAAACTTTTATTTTACAAATCTCTAAATTTTGTTGCATACTTTATGGCGAATGCATATCTGACAACCTTCTCTAATATTTCTACATTTCATTGCACACTGCATAGTAAATAGTATTCATTAGTTATTGCATTCACATGTCGAGCCGACCTTCCTGGAAAACTTTTATTTTACAAATCTCTAAATTTTATTGCATACTTTATGGCAAATATTCTCTGTGCATATATGACCACCTTCTCTAGTGTTTCTATATATCATTGCATACTCTATGGCAACTAGTATTCATGTTATAATTCCAATTTTTGTTTTAAACCTTCTGCTAATCTCTAAAATCACCAAACTTCCTTGCATACTTCATGGCTAATAATTTAGTTTTGGTCAACGTAATATCCTCAATATTGCAAAATATCTCAGGGGTGATTTTTTAAGAGCTTTCGCATTTGATTTAAAACAAAAAAAAACACACACATAAAATGTAGAGAAAAGTTTAAAATTTTTATTTAAGTCGATAGAACGATCTTTATAATTCAATGTTTAAAGATGATTTCATGTAAGTGTCGGCCGCGGCTACGTCTCAACTGGTTCATAAGCTGAGTCCAATTTTAGTATACTGTCTCCAAGATATCGGCCGGTATTTCACGAATAAAATCTTCAATATTGGCTTCCAGTGCGTCAACCGTTGCGGGCTTGTCCCAATAGACATGAGCTTTAACATGGTCCCACAAAAAAACTATCTAAAGGCGTTAAATGGCACAATCTAGGCGGCCAATTGACCCGGCTCAAACGTGAAATAAACTGTTCTGCGAACACGCCTCTCAATTAGGCCAATTAGGCTTCGCGTGCTGTGTGGCATGTCAGCTAAGTCTAGCTCTTACATTTCAGGCAAAAAAAATTTTAATCATCGCAGGGTAGCGCTCGAACGGCGCCGAATCGATAATTCACTGTCATCAAAAACAATGGCGAATACAGCTACGATATTTTCATCTGTCCGCACTCTTCGTATGCATGTTGATGGTTTAATGTACAATAATGTAAATTTGGTGCGAAATTTAGTCACAAGATACCGAAGGTCGCCCATACTGACCATAAAATGGAAGAAGTCCACGATGCACTTTCTTAACCGAGCATGAATTTTGTTAATAAAATTCAATGATCTGCAAGCGTCGCTCGTTTGGAAGTCGATTCATGGTTAAATTACAGACCAAACTGAACATGTTTAACATGTTACACAAAAACAGCCGAGCAGTCAAAAACAGTGTTGCCAAAAAGAAAGTTGCTAAAAAAATCACCCTTTACGTTTAAGAGTATACTTTATGGCCAGCAGTTTTGAGAAATGTATTTCTGTTGGTAGTTAAATTATGTTTTCATATTTCGTTGCAGCCCAAATATACTTTAAAAACTCGAAATACAAGATTTTCTTTCAAATGCATTTTTTCGTATCCTACTTTCAGGAAACTTGTTTTAAAATCACACAAATTTACGTGCATATTTTATGGCAAACTGCTTGCATTTTCTTTAAGCTGATTGATTTCCTGCTTCTCCTAATCAGTTTATTTCATTTTATAAAAGCATTTATCCCTCAAAACTTAAGTGCATGTTGTAAATTGTTTACATTTCTTTTTCTTTTTCGTTTTCTTATTTTTGTTCTACTTATCGGAATATAAATTGTTTATTGGAATATTCAATTTATGTTCATGTTGTTCGTATTGAAATTATTGCATTTTATCACGATTCAATTCGATTTTTCTTTTCTATTTACAAGTACTTCCGGCGAATCGTTAAGGTGATGAAAGAAAAAGAGAAAATCAGTAAATGAGGAATAATAAACAAGATAAGAAAAAAAATTAAATGCAAAAAGAAAAATGTAAATGGTCTTTTGTGTTAAAGAGCATCCCAGGAAACTTTTTATAAAAAAAAAGAAAACTTTAAGTCAAGACTAGGAGCACTTTACATTTAACTTGTCAGAAGAAAGGATAAAGATTAGATTTATTATTTTAAGATTAGAAAGATAATTTTATTAGAGTTAGAATTCAAGCCTTTAACTTCAGTTTTTAACACGTGTGTGGGCTTAAGCCTGGGAATAGTTCATACACATATAAAATAATGAAACTTTTTGATAATGATTAATTCAGTTTTTATCACCATCGAAATATAATTTGAAAAAAAAATATTTTGTTTTGTTTAGTTTTTAAGAAGGAGAACAGTTTAAGAATTGGTGGATTTTTAAAGCTTCATTTTAGATCTCAGTTCTGTTTCTTGGGCTTCGATCTCAGCTCAAAAATATTTTCCGCCAAATCTTGAAAATTTTCTGTTTGGGAACAGTTTTTATTTAACTAGGAACAGTATTTCAAACTGAGAACAATTTTTCAAATTTGGAACAATTTGTTTAAAGTTGGGAACAGTTTTAAAAACTGGGAACAGTTTTTGAAACTGATAACAGTTTAAGTTTATTTTTCAAGTTTCGCTATTTTTAAGTTTGTAATTAGACTAGTTAAGGTTTTCACATGATTGCAAAACCTTTTGTTGCTTGGGAACAGTTTTATTTTTAAGTAAAAACATTTGATTTCAATAGTTAAATTTTTTTGGTGCAAATACATATTTTATAGCTAAAGTTGAAAAAATTTTATTTAATTTTCTTTTTAACAGTGGGAGCTGTTTCACTGTTTGCCGTGTTTGGGATTTAAAGCCTAAAATGTGTTTTGAATTTTATTTGCTTCTAGCTGATTTGAATAGTAATTTTTTGTCCAACTGAGAACAGTTAATTTTTTTAGTGGGCTTAGTTTTTTGCGCTTAAAAGTGGATGAAGTATTAATTATAGAGTTTTGCTGCCTTTTAGCTTTAAGTAAAAACATTTGATTTCAAGAGTATCTGCTTTTGTTACAACTGCGATTGAACAAATTATGATGAAATAAATTTTTTGAGATTGAGAATAGTTGATTTTTTGTATACATTCAGTTTTTTAAGCTTGAAAGTGTAATAATAACGATATTATTTCTATTTCAATACTGAATGCAAAATATCTTTTGCTGAAATTTTGAATTTTTCAGCCTGAGAACAGTCTTGACAGCCTGTTGAAAATGATCCGACCAACATTTCAATTAACTTAACGAGTTTACTTAAGTGCGTTTTAGAAAATTGTTGGCTAAATTTGATTCTTGAGACTGGGAATAGTTTTTTTTTTTTGGCGATTTCTGGTTTTCAAAGTTGGAAGAAGACTAATAAAATATTATACAAATGTAATACAAAGTGTTTTTAAAATATATTTCGCTGGAATTTATAAGTTTTCTGTCTGGGAACAGATGTATAACTTCAAGTAAAAACTGTTAATTTTAAAACTATTCGATTTAGTTAAAGGACTTTTCAATTGCTATTGAATAAAATTTTTCTTCATAGTTTATTTTGTGCGACCGGCAACAGTTGATCTTTTTCTGGTGCTTTCAGTCTTTAAGGTTGAAAATATATTTTTTCTGTCCCGTTTAGGGTTTCAAGTGAATATCAGAAGTTTTTTATTCGGAAATCTGCCTACTTTAGACTGGGAACAGCTTCAACTTCGGTTAAAATTTGTTCATTTAAAAAAGGCTTTTACTATTTCTTATTTTTTATTAAATACCAAAAAAATATATATTTCACTGAACAACTAAGAGTCATTTGCTTGTGTTTATCATGTTAGTTTATGATTCCAATCGAGTAGTTTTATATAAAATTATTGTTGGTCTGAGACTACGGCTAAACTTTTGCTTGGTTTTCTTGCTGGCTTGTACAAGACACTTTCCCAGACACTCTTTTATGTAGATATATTCACAAATCATACCACAATAATTCTGCCATAAATCCGATTATACTTTTATTTTTATTTCTTTCGATATTATTCTCTTATGTAGATGATGACGACAATAATAATTGTTGCAATATAAAATCTAAAGTGCGGAAAACTAGAAAAAAATATCCTTATAAGCACATTTATTTCTTTCTTTATCAATTGCTGAATGTATTGCAAAAATATACGACATTGTCAAGGTTATGTCAAAGGAACGCTGGAGGTGGTTAAGAAGTCTAGGATGAACTAAAACTAAATATGTATCCAAAAAGACGGACATACTTTAAGTATTAAAAATGAAAATAATACAGAAAAAATTAAAGTCTTTGACGTTTTTGCTTTTGATCGCAGATAAAAGGTCAATATTTTTCAGAATTTTTCTTGCAGCATATTTTTGTTTGTTTTTAATAAGAAGCAAGCGACAAGCGGAATATAAAATAGAGTAAATGAATTTTTAATGTAGATATGCTGTTTATACTTTTGTATGCCTACACTCACAATATCATTACAGTAACGGACTGTACGTTATTCAAGAAGTAATCCGTTCAGTCATTTAAAAAAAAAAACATTTAAAATTGTAAGCAATTTTATTTTTAACTGATTCTAACATTCATTCAAAAAAATAAGGACATATTAATACGGATTTTCGGTTACTTTCAATATTATTTTTACGGGCTTAAGTTAATCAATTTTTTAACATTAAAATTAAATGAACTTTTGCTTCAATTTAAATGAAAAATGAGTAGACCGGTTTTTAAGTGAACTTTCATTTATTTTAAATTACAATTTCAGTTAATTTTACGTACAGAATATTTTGATTGTAGAAGCACATCCACTTTTTTGATATCATTCAATTTTTGATAAGCAAAGGACAATATTCACAATGGTACTCACAAAAAATTCAATACCTTTAACTTCTATAGTTCCCTAGATATACTAAAATAAATACATACTTTGTATTGAAATCGCCACGCCCACTTTTTTTATTCAACCCAGAAATAAAGTTAAACACACAAAGTCAGAAGGCCTTCTTAGCTTCTTAGATTTCCTAAAATATGCTTTAATATATAAATTGTTTGCGAAGTGCCACACCCTTTTTCTAAGCTTCACACTACAAATATAAACATTATAGTTCAAGGTTCTGACTCTAAATAAAAAAAACTCTTTTGTTTGAAAGTGGGCACGGCATGCCCACTTGAAATATCTATAGAAGCATTCTGATAACATTTTAATTGTGTATATTTCTACACACCGGGAAATTGTAATTTTTATTTGAGGTTCACATTGTTTTAAGACAAGGATGAATCTTATCGCCGCTACTTGTCATCCTCGTCATCGGCAACATAATGCTGCTGCACGCAACAAACTACTCTTGGAATGACGTCAGCCTAACATCTCGCAATAATGTCCGGTAAAAGAGGCAACGACCTTTTAAGAAAAAAAAAATTGCGAATATTTTGATATCCTCTTTTTGCATTTAAAATACTTTTTCGCTAAATTGTTAATGGTTTCTGAAATATCTAGTAATAATTCACATGCTGCACTAAACAAGATTTTTCAATGGCCCTGAAAAATTTATACTCGTAGCCACTTTCATGAAAGTTCACAGTAATGCGTGTTATTGTTCAAAAATATCCGCCGAAAGCAGTAAAAATATTCTAATGGTTAGCTTTTGAGAAAACTTCTTTGAAAAACTTCTTTGTCGTTTTTCTCCATTCCGTCTTCTTGGCCGCATATGCGCCAAATCAATAATGAGCTGACGCTATGTCATTTATTTTTCAACACACCATATTTATTATTAAAAAGAAATGTGTTAATTAAATTTTCTGCACACTATTCAGTGCCAACAAATAATATTTATAGCATTTTTGTTTTAAATTAACTTTTAATATTCACACCTTTCTATTATATTGTGGCGAAGAAATCTTCCATTGTATTCATATTTACAATTAGCAAAACCATCAATAAATTTTATTAAAGTACAATAAACAATAGTTTGTGCTAAAATAAAAGGCATAGCATAACATATGGAATTTTAATTAAATAACGCCTTTGGGATAGGCTATACAATTTGTATTTCTGTTTAACATTGTAAGTGCTGAATAGGAAAACTATAATATTTTCCAAGCAACATAATTATGTTGTTAAACAATCTGGACATAACAACAGTAGAAGCCTGTCAGTAACATATGGATGTCGGAAATGTCATTATTATTCAAAATGCCCTTAGGTAGGCTTAATTTAATATCGAATAAATTAATATGCTATAAATGGAATAGAATAGCATACAATGAAAAAAAATGGGATAGAATAATAAGTAGTGCGTTTCTGAAGGTGCTTAAGTAGCTACATGGACAAATAATACTTTTGCAAAGTCTTTAAATTAAACATTTTATTAAGCAGCGAAAAATGTAATTTTAAAGTAAAAATAAAATATATGAGCTGTTGCGGCCTTCGAAAGCAGAGCGTTTCTTAAAACTCTGCTTCAGCATTGTTTAAGATATTAAAAGTTTTTTTTTTGCATTAATTAATTTTTATTTGTGTGATCAGTTTACAATTCGACTTTTATGAATTGAACAGAGTTTTTGTGTTTCTTAAAAAAAAAAATAAGTAACACTCAGGCAATTATTAATGCATACCAACTAGTAGGTGGGTTACCTTCTTTGGGAATGGGATAGTAAGAGTGGATAGGTGTTGAAAGTGAGAAAGCTTATTTGTTTTATAACTCTGATATTGCGCCTCTCCTGTCAAGTAGCCGCATTAAATTTGTTTATGCTGAACTTTGAACTTTTTTTGTGTGAAATTTAATATTTTTAATTGAATGTTGCGGCTTCAGTATTGTAAAAATTCATTACACTCTGCTGTATTCTTTTCTTGGTAAGATAATTTAAATTGGTTTACCAATTAACCATTAATGAGCTCATTCGTTTGTAGTTAATATCATACTCACTCTGATCTTTCTCACAGTCTTTTTGCTATCGTTGCGTATATTAACCGTAACGCAAACATCTTCGCCATGTGTATACCAGGCTTTATCTAAGCTGGCTCGCAATCCTACACGGCCATCTTGCAATAGAAAAGGTTTATCCACGGCTCCCTGGGGACCACTGCAGCTTATAGGACACGCACTCTCATACTGAAACGCGTTGTTCAAACAATGAAATTAAAAAATCAATAAGTTTATTGTTCGTTTATACCTCCTGAAACGATTTGCTATAATTATAAAGTGTTTCACTGGGGCACTTGTCCACCTCACTTTTGCTGCGGCCAAAACGACCGCTGAAGCGAAAAGTTTTCGGTGACAGACGCAATTTCGGAAAGGAATCACCGCGCTCAGATTTACGTGGCTTATTATTAGATTGTCGTATTTCACTAGAAGAAATCGCTGCTGTTGACTCTGCTGCATTAGCTGGCTGCTGGCAGTCAGGAGATTGTGCTGTTAATGCTGAAGATTCGGCAGTTTGAGATTCTGCCGCTGCTGAAGTTGCGCTGGTGTCGGTGTTTGTACTGGGCAAGGCATCAGACGGCGAAGAGATTGGATTATTTGTAAAAGCGGCAAAATTTTCAGGGCCATTATGACCCTGCTTGAACACGTCAGTACGATAAATGACTCGAATGCCCATTTTTACAGAGGCTCGGCGATGAAATTTTTCATCGCTTTTATCGCCTGGAAGAGAGAAAAAAATTCAAAAATTTTATTGTCAAAGCAACTGAAAGTGTGTCCAAGGTTTCATAAGAATCAGCCATAAGTCAAGCCAGCTGAAAATATATTTGCTTCGCTTAATTGTATTTCCAGAGAAGCTCATTCGGCATGAAAACTTTCAAAAGAGTCGGTGTCGGTCATGACACTGCCAGTTTCTAATACCACTACATTGTGTAGGGAACTCAATGTATGTTCAAGTTTTATATTTATTAAATTTATTATTCTACACATGTCTCGATATCTTATTTCAAAGAAATTCAAAATGTTTTGTTTCTTCAAAAAAAAACCTTCAACAAACAAAACTTTTAGAAATTCTTTAAGTTTCATAATAATCTGTTAAGTAGAAATAGTTGAAGAAAAATATTTTTGCATACGCATGAGGCACTGCCGAGTATAGCGCTCTTATTTTTTTATTTTTAATAATTTATTGGCAAACTTTTAGGGTTTCAAAGTTACAACATCTAGAAGTATGCCTTTCATGTTTCTAATAATTGAATTTCATAATAACATAACAAAAAAAAAAATAAACATCTGATTTATGTAACATGTATTTTCGTGTTTGCTTATTTTTCTGTACATTTTAATCAATTCATGGCAAGTTTTTTAATATAATTTCATACATATTTACCTACAAAACATCGCACATCATAGCTGGTGCCTATTGGAGCACCATAGTAACGTTTTGCCGGCACTAGTTGCACACTGGGTGGCGCCTGAGCCGTTAAAGTTAGCGTAAAAGGATGAGCACCATCACCCAAACGTTTCAAAAGAGCCTCCTTAAATAAAGTAAAGAAAATAAAGGATGAAAATAATGTTGAAAACAATTATAAAATTTTCTAATCATTTGCTAAAAAAAGGTGAAATATTAAATTTTCGTAAAATTTCGGTTAATAAATAAAGGTTTTAGGTTCAAATGTTCAAGGCATTTCAATTTTATTAAATTGCCTTTTTCAGCTTTCTCTCATTCTATTATTCTCTACTCTAAGGATATTGAATTTTTTTTCTCTGTTGTTTTTACCGTCTCTAAGCTACACGCCACCTAAGCTTAAGGCAAATGGCAAGGATATTTTCCTAGTAAGTTATTTGTTTATTTATGAACACCGGCACGGCACGTGTGGCATGAATTAAATAAAATGAAAGAAACTTGTTTATTTCAAAAGATTTGTAGACTAAAGGATGAAGAGATTTATTTAAAACTAATTGCCATAAAGGAAATAATTATAATTTCAGGCTTAATATGTTAAATGTTTATAAAATGAAGGAGAAACGAAAAGTTATGTATGAAAGAAATAAGAAATTTTCTTTTTCGGAAATCGCAATTTTTGTCAGTGGAATTTCTTTTGATGTTTTTTTTAACGAACTTTTTTTTAAATATGCGAAAACAAATTTTTTTGATAATTATGCTAAAAACACAACTGGAACGAACGACGAATAAGATACAATTGGTTATTGTAAAATGCACACAGTCACGACGTCGCCCAGGGGAGTATTTGAGCCAAAAACCTGGCCAAAAAGGCAAAACTGAATTTAACGAAATCATAAAAACTTAGTATGCAGCTCAACATACAACAATATTTTACATCATATTGTAAATTTTTAAGATTTTATGTTGCGATTTGTAGCTCTGAGACACTGCGAAAGTCAGGAAAGTGAAGAAAATTTCATGCACTTTTAATGATTTTTTTTCGGTTTCAAGATGGTTATATAATATTTTTCTTGTGGCTAAACGAATAAAGATATTACATTGATTTTTTCTTTTCACTGAAAGATTTGATTAAAAGTTATTTTTGATATTTAAAAAAATAATTATCTTCAATATGAATGTTGAAACAATTCGTTTAAAAATTAAAAAAAAAATCAATTTATGCACTTTTTTTGCAAAAGAAAAGAACAAGGTATTTAAAAGTGGAGCTAGCAAATGGAAAAATTATGTTCTCTAGATTTAGAATCTCTAATTTTAGACACACTAAAAATTTGCGCCATTATTTTTAACGATTTTTTTTTAATTTTAAAATTAAATATTTTTTTTGCTTATCAGGCACTTTTTCAAATACTTTTTTGAAGTTATAATCTTTTGTATCTTATGAATTATTGAATGTTCTATATAATGTTCTATGTAACATAATCGTCCGCAATGTCGTATTCCGATCGCGAAAGTTCAGTATAACGATAGAAACTGTGTCAAGACGGCGACTCTTCCACATGAGTCGTCTACGATGCGCCTAATACAATCGTATATGACTTTTTTTATTCTTACTTCAAACGAGCCTTGAATAAATCGCCGTAATGAGTCTTCTACGGTGCGGAAAATTATCGTAAGACTCTTTTAAATATTTTTTTATAATATTTTTTATTCTATTTTTATTTAAAAATCACTTTTATTTAAAACTCACTTTAATTTAAAAAAAGCACTTTAATCAAACGAAAAACATGTAAAAATAACGATTAAATTTGCCTAACTATTGCCAGAACGCGTAAATGACGATCAACTCGCCCAACAATCGTCAGAATGATTTGGAAAAGTAAAAAGTAATTTTACTCCAACAATCGTTTCGACGTTAAAAAAAGAGTCGCGAAATGATCGCGATCGTCGAATAATCTTCCAAATGTTAGCTGGGGAACGACAAAAAAAAAACAAATAAGACAAAGTTGTTTGTGTATTTCGTATTGCTACTGCAGTGTGTATTAAAAAGGACACAGAAAAATTCATGTATGAATACTCAAATATAACTATTCATGCTAAATTGTCATGTATGAACTTGTAAAATTTTTTTAATTTATGCTCGCATTTGAAAATGATTAGTTAAGATTTTTTTAATTTTAAGCACACATTTATGAATAGTTTGTTTTTTTCTTTTTAAGTAGATATATGTGTGCGAATAATGAGAAATAAAAAAAATGTCAAATATTCGAAAACGAACAGCAAACAATTTCTTTTAATCTGAATCAGGGCTGCCAGTAATATTTTCCGACAATATATTTTGAAGAAAAACTTAACATTTCAACATACCACAGTGCACAATATTTCATAAAAAATATACAATAACAAAGAACATACAATCAATGCAAATATGTAAACATACTTACATACTTGTAAACACACACAAGACGCCACTATGTACACACGTGTTTTTTAAGCTGCGTATATTCAACATGAATATTCACCGTATACTCAGTGAATATTCATAATGAATATGCGCAGCTTTAAAAAAACTAATACACTCATTTACATGAAAATTCAGATTACAAATTATTTGCTGTTCATTTTCGAATACTACTGCAAAATGAAATTTGATATTCATATTAATTTTTGAACAATATACAAAAACATTATTTTATGTACAAAAACGAATATTCAAACACGAATAGAACGAAACACAACAGGCAGCCAATTTGACAAAACGAATGATGCAGAAGTTCTTATTTTTTGGGGCTACTTTCACGTGCAATTCTCAGAATTGAGTACCAAAATCATGTGCTGTATTGTGTTATCTAGCACAAGCAGTAAATAACTCTATCAATTATAACAGATGTTATTTTTTCGTCGTTATTATGCTTCATACCTTCATACGATGAATTTGCAAAGCGAATTTTCTCCGACATTACTATTAATCTGATTAAATAATGATATAAATGCGTGTTGAAGAAAGTTTGCTTTACTTATCGTAAGAAACAGCATCGAATAAAATTACCACATTTTACATAGAATAGCCGCACTTCATAATTATAAAGAATTGTAAAAATGTTGGTGTTTCTTTACTAACTAGAAAATGTGTATTAAAGTCGTTCACAAGAGGGTACTCTGTTGTTGTATTGACAAAAATTCGAAATGGGTCAGTAACAGTTAACGGGACTTTTCGATTTGTTTTCGTTAGCAGCAGAAAACATTTGAATATTTTAGTGTCGACTTAGATTAGCCTCAGTGCAGAACTTTTAATTTTTGTTGCATTTCTACGAAAATTTTTATTAAATAACGTTTGGTTTCGATAGATAAACGTGTTATTTGTTTAAAAAGAAAAGAAATATGGGAAAACAGCCATCGCTTAGTTCTACGGAAATCGCAAAAATTGACGCTTTCTAATCGTGGTTACTCGTATTGTATACATTTATTGGATTTATTATTATTATTAAATAAACATTTAATAAAGTCCAAATAAATATGTTGCTTAAAACAATAAATATATCTTTCTGCAAGATTCTACAAGTAAGCCTTGAAACAGGGTTCCCACATTTAATCCCAGTTTTATCCCTATTTATCGATTTTTAATCCATAATGCGTTTCTTTGTAACCGATTAATAGGAAGATAATTTTCATTTATCCAGTTTTGAATTGTGCAACTTGTTTCTAATATATTTGAAATTTTAATGCTAAATTATTAAAAATGATAAAACTTCGTTCCAACTTATTAAATTTTTATTAAAAATGATGAAATTATTAATAAAAATTATGCAATTTTTATTAAAAATGATACAATTTTTATTAAAAATGATACAATTTTTATTAAAAATGATACAATTTTTATTAAAAATGATGAAATTATTATTAAAAATGATGCAATTTTTATTAAAAATGATACAATTTTTATTAAAAATGATGCAATTTTTATTAAAAATGATGCAATTTTTATTAAAAATGATGCAATTTTTATTAAAAATGATGCAATTTTTATTAAAAATGATGCAATTTTTATTAAAAATGATGCAATTTTTATTAAAAATGATGAAATTATTATTAAAAATGATGCAATTTTTATTAAAAATGATACAATTTTTATTAAAAATGATGCAATTTTTATTAAAAATTATGAAATTTAGTGCAAAAATATGAAATATTAATTCGAAATTATGAAATTTTAGTCTCCCCTTCAATTGATTTTCTTTTTTTACACTGATATTTTATTAATTTTGCTAAATAGTTTTACTAAAATAACAGGAGATTTCTTAAAAAATGCGCTATATTAAATACTTTTTTAAAGTTGTGGTATCGATTATTTATTTACTTTTAGTTAAAGTTAGACATAAATTTTTTTATTATCAAACTAATTTTGAGAAATGTAAAACAGTACTTCTTTACTGCCTTTTCAAAAACTATTTTTTCGGTTTTTTTTTAATAGCACTTAAGTGACAAAGAAATTCATTTTTTTTTTGCTTTACTATTTAAAACTCACCTGTAATGGACTTAACGATGGTTTATCAATCTCTGTCTTCGTCGGCCATATTTGTTGCAATGACATAATGGCCTCATTGCAGAAACGTAAACCCATGACTTCTTCATCTTCGCGACCGTAACTATAAATAATAAAAAGAGAACATACATTCAGGCTTAACTCAATATATTTATAAAACAAACTTAATAAAGAAATATTATAGATGTATTTTTTTAGGGCTAATAGCATATTTTTATTGCAAATAAATTCGCTCTTGGGCATCTGATAATCTTTAAAATTTATTTATCTAATGTATGCTTGTTTAATCATGTGCAACATTGAACAGTTTCCAGCGTGCGTGCAATCAACCATGAGACATAAGATTTACGACACATGAATTAATATTAGAGCAAAATGTTTTGCGGAGGATATTGTTATTCTTGTCTTTATTTAAATATAATTGATTTATTAGAGCTCTTTATTTAGCAATTGATTAAATGAATGTTTTATAAGTTTGTGTTAAAAAACAAAAAGATTTCCATAATATTGGTACTTAATTCAAATGTAGATTCATTATTGGAATAACATTATTTGTTAGAAATATATTTCTACATAGCTAATTAAAGTAATTTTTAAATGCGTTAATCACAAAAATTATATTAAAAAAAGTAAACATCGGCACATAAAAAATACATGGGTGGGTCATCAAGCATAAAAAAATCTCCATATATGGGTTATTCGAACCTGCCATCGTGCTTTTATTTGCTCATAGTTATTATGATTGTGTTCAACTATGTTAATGGTCATCAGCACAACTGCTTGTTTCTATTCGTGTTCGTTGCACAGTTGTTAGCTGGTGTTTATAGTTCATACATCTTCAAGATAATGAATGGAGTCGAGTATGATACCAAAAAAAAACCAAGTTGATCATATATAAAAATGTTTTCATTTTGTTCATGCAGCTGTCTAGTTATTATTTATCAAATTTATTTGATTGTGAAATTCTAGTATTGAAATCTTTTGAAATCGATTTTTTCCAATCATCTAAACAGGCATGTCAAACAACTTAATACCGCAAATCGCTGCTTGCAACCTTTTTTGTTTTATATGCTACGCTATTTTTAACCTTTTTACATTTTGATTAATATGCACAACTTATGCAGAAATGTCTCCCAAAGGAATATATTTATCACAAAAATCTTTGTCAATTCTGCTTTGAAAATTTTGAAAGCATTTTCATTCCAAAGCAATTTATTTTTGTTTTTCGTTTTCTGTGGCATAACCTAGTTTAGAGTTACTTGTTTTGACCTAAAAATATCCTTTAGTTTTAAATAAACTGAAATATTTTCCTTGACCTCTTTTGACAATTTTTGATATTGGATTTTAGTTCCTTTTTTCTTCTTTTACTTACCGAAATGTCAATGCCAATTGTGCGTAAATTCGATAACCCTGTATTGCTTTGGGATCAGCAAACACAATGCCTTCCAATGCAGAAGATTTACTGCCTGACAAGATGATTTCACGTGTTGGCAAGTACATTGTCAAAACCGAATTTGGTGAGGTTTTCTTGTAAACACGCTGTGTGCCGTAATCATCTTTGTGTGTTTCAGATCTGTAAATTAGAAAAAAGGGAAAATCATAAAAGGGAAAATAAATCTTAACAAGTGGTCTGTGGGAGAGACGAGGTGTTGGGGTTGAAAAATTTATTTCTTTATTGACCTGTTGGGGTCAGTTAAAATGAAGAGTTTCTGAAAATGATTGTTAGAGCTATTAAGAGCTGTAAAACTCATGACCCTTGTCGGTCAATAAATATTAGTAAAAGATTTGTGTTTTTCTTAGTGACCAGTTAAAGTTACGATATGATGGAAATCTCTTTTTCATTGGATTAAAATAGAACACAACACCGTGTTTAAAATATGTTTTGTAACACAACGTAAAATTTATTAAGGGCATTTGTTCAAATTAAAAATTTTAGCTTTAAAAGTCTCCTGTAGTGCGATTCTGTATCTTTTCATAATAGTCGTTAATGTTAATTTTACCCAACTATGTTTATTGCTTGTGGTAACAATACATCAATTCTGTAACTCGATATTAACAATGTTGTTAAAAATTTCTAGCTTTAAAACACCGCGGTAGTTTTTGAATTTTTTCTCTTTTATCATGAATTAATTTCATTTCAACATGTTTTATGTTTTTCTTAACATACAGCTATTTTATTTTAATATTATTCCAGTCACAAATTTTATTTAATTTTTTAATATGTTGATTTAACATTAGCCAACGTTTGTTAATATATAAAATTGTCAAAAGTGTTTTTTTTTTTTTCAAAGTATTCCAATGTTATTTTTAATGTTTATAACTACGCTGATTTTACAATAGTTAATCTAGTTTCAACTATATGGAATGCTAATTTTGCATGGAAAACTGTAATTATTACATCAAAAAACGCAATTTACAAAATTAAACATTGATTAATGTTATTTTGACTCTGTAAAAGGTAAAATTAAAAATGTACAATGTTATTTCAATGTGATTAATTTTAAATCAACATATTTTAATACTAAATTAACAATTTTAACTATTGATTTAACTTAAAACAATGTTAAAAGTAAATTCGATTGGACTTTTTCCACATATTAACAAATGACGATATCAAGATTTCTTCATGTTGATTTTAAGTTTGTTTTTTTTCTGTGTGTAAGGAAGAAAAATCTAGGAATTAGCAGCACGTCCATGCAAAAGAAAAAAGTGATGGTGAAAATTCTCTATTATGTACCTAATGATATTGCAATAAAAGGATATGGGATATAAATTGGCAAGTACTACAAAAATTGGTTCAAAAAAAGATTGTTTAGTAAAATTTCTGTAGAAATTTTGGTTCGTGTCTCTGCTAGTTAAATACGAATTTTTCTTCACACTCAAATTTAAAAAAAGCCCAAAAGAAAATCGGCCACACTCTAAAAAAATTCGAACGACGAATATTTTCAATATTTTCGACGCATTTGTGCGACAGCCAAAGATCCTTTCAATTTGAAAACTAAAAAAAAACATGTGATTATACTTTGTAGTAACCATTTGTTTAAATAACACTGATTAAAAATTATTAGACTGCGTTTTTTTCGGGTGCATAGCTTTTTTTTTTTTGCATATTTTGAAGATTTTTTATATTTGTTTTTTAATATTGTTGACCTTTCTTTGTTTTTATTTTGTAATATTCTCTTTATTGGGCTTTTAAGGTCATGATATGTAAAAATAAAAATAAAAGATTATTTATTTTTAAATTTCATCCTACGTTTCGTTGGAATTTCCCAACTTCCTCAGGGATGTTTTTTATTCAATATTTAATCTTCATTTTAATTTATAATTAAATTTACTTTGTTTTCACAAATTATTATCACAGAAAACTAAAGTAAAATTATTCGATAAATTAAAGTTAAAGTTAATTATAAATTAAAATGAAGATTAAATATTGAAGATTTTTTTTTGGAATATTTTTTGCATGCATATTTTGATAATTTTTGTGCATATTTAAACTTGCCCTGGAGGCAAATCATGGTATTCTATATCGAGCAAAATTTCAATACAAATTCAAAATTTTTTTTTTGGAGTTTACTAGATATCGAATGCCGTGATTTGGCCCCCGTTAATAATTCTAGTAATTTTCATTTGCACACCTCATCGTATGATTATCATAAATAGACAGCTTAACGTATGAGTGTTATTATTTTCTTAATTGCATATTGTTTATATATTTCAACAACATCAGAACTCGAAAACCGCAATTTTTGAGTTAAGAATGCAAAATTATTTTTAGAATCGTTCTTTATTTTGTGTAAAAAAATTCATATAAAGATTTTGCTTACGCACTTCTTGAGAGAATATATATATTTTTATTTTTTTTTGTGTAAATTAAAAACTTTAAGCTCGTTTTCTATGACTTTGTTAAATTAAATGAGTGATATGTAATTTTTTTTTAGATTATTTTAAAGTTTTAATAATTTTTGCTTATCAGGTCAGGTACCGTCGTCGTACTACATGTGTCTACGTGACCCTTATTGAGGACCCACTGTCTTATAATAGATGTTGTCACAAAAGTTGCGGCATTACCTATAGATGGCGCTGGCAGCTGAGTTATCAAATTACTCGTCTTATAACGACATTTTTATACCTTTTTGTTTGTAACGTAACTTTAAATGCACTCGTGTAAAGGCTATCGTCTTTGCCACTCGAAGCCTGACGGTCGTTCTTTGCCAAATTCTTTGATATTCACAAAATTATTAAGAAATGAACAGTGAGATTTCAGGAAAGTATAATTTTTTCCTGATTTTTATAATAATATAAATCAACAGTTAGAGATTTAATTTCACTCCTTCGATTTCTGCTGTTTTTTTATTTCCCTCACGATTTTGCTTGTAGTGCCACATTGTTGCAAGGAAACTTCTCCTGCCTTACCCTAGAGTTGCAAAAACAATATGAAAACTATTTATATATTCTTCTATTAGTTTTAATAATTTTATTTCTGGTTTTGTCACCTAAACATTTTTTTACATTTTATTTAGATTTGCAGCCACATTTTAAATATTTATTTGAATAACGTTTTATAGATATTTTGGGTTTTTTTACTACTGTCAAATGCTTTTGACCTTTAAATTTATCCTTGAACTTTTTACTTTTTAGATGTTGAGTTTGTGTTTTTGCTGGCTTTAGTTTTGAAAAAAAAAAAATCCATCAACTACATATGAATGAATGAAAATAGCAAATATGTGTACATATGAATTTTGTACTGCAGATTGATTTATAAATAAAACCTACAGAATCTTTTTTTGGTGTAAAAATTTTTGGTCTAAAAAAATGTGCTTTTAAGCCTGTTAAAGGCCGGAAGCTGTAAGTGTGTAATGAAATAAATAAAATTCCAAGAACCTGGTAGAAATAAAATTGATAATTTCAATGGAAAACATTTTAGCATAAAAAAGAAAAACAATAGAAAAGTGAAAAGCTTATGTAAATTAAAAAAAATTATTCCAAGTGGAAAAATCCAACATGCAATCATGAAATATTTTATCACAATTTCTTTTTTTTTTACATAAAACTTTTGGACTCTTACTGTTCTCAAATGTATGAATATAAAATTTTTTTCATTTTTTTTTTGGTTTAATTTAATATTATTTACTCCCATATTTTCATAAATATTTTTATGTCGACAAAATATTATACTACTTAATAATTATGCCATGTACTTTTTTTGCCAACACTCTTGACATTTCTTTATTATGTCATAATCCAGCTGTAGCCCAGCAAAATAATCCATCAGCAACATTAAAAAACAAAAATGTAATTTAATGATATTTTTCTGTTTCGTCTATTTTTCGCTTCAAATATCCTGGATTTTGTCAGAAGTGGCATATTGGATATAATGTTTTACAAATAAAAGAAAATAAAAAAAAAATTTTATTCAACTTTATGATGGGGAACTTTATGACGTAGCACACATAAAGATTTTATAACTAAAATTTCATTAATTTTATTTGTATTAATATTAAGAAAAATATTTTGTAAATCATCAAGAGCTCTTGGGGAAAATAATATTAAGTTAAAGCGCAGAAACCAGCAAAATCAAAATTAAAAAAGAAAAGGAACACAAGTGGTTTGCAATAATATTTACTTTTGGCGTTTTTTTTTAAAGTGCAAAATTTTGTTGTCATTTTTATTGACAATTTGCAATATAAAGATTTTTTCAAATAGTGAGTTTATTACTAATTATTTTCTCATCACTTACGATGTAGAATTGTTGTCTTAAGAAAACTTTGAATTGCAAATTCTTTTATAAAAAGTAAAAAATAAATTAAATTTTTTTTAAAGAAAACGTTATTGGGCGTACTTATTTATCACAGAATTGTATTGTCGGAAGAAATTTATGGCGTTTTCTTTTCTAAAAAAGCGCAAAATTTTTTGCCATTTTTATTGAAAATTTGCAATATAACGAGGCAAAATTATTGCCTTAAAAAAACTTAAAATAACTATTTTTTTGATAAAAAGTAAAAAAAAATATTACATATTTTTTAGAAAAGAAAACGGCTTAATGAGTGTAACGCATACTTTCATATGAATCGAATAACTAAGTAGAATTAGTTTCAAATAATATTATTATTGTATGGACTACTGGTATTTTCGTAATATTAAAATTAGATCATCAAACAAAATCAAATGGGATTGTGTGTAACAAATTTTCATAAGAATCGATTAAGTACACGTTCAAACAATAATTAATTTTCAGTTGTAGAGCTGATCGAATGTCAAATTTTATTATTATTGAATTAAAGCCGCAATTAAGTCTTTTTTGTATGCCACCCATCATATCAAAAATACATTTGATGACCATTATTTTTCAACTCATCAGCAAACAGTTTTATTTTTTAGTAAAATATCCCAAATTGATTTAAAGCTATTTTTATTTATTAAATACTGTTTCCTTTTCCTTTATTCAGCATACGAGGGTTGCTATTTATATTTCGGGAATTGCAAATAAAACAAACATTTTTAAATGAAAATGTGTTTATTTCGAAATATTCTCCTTGATGATCAATACACTTTTAAATTCGTTCAAACCATTTGTCATAGCAGTTCTTCGATTCCTCTTGAGACACACCCAAAACTTGGTTTTTGAACGCTTCAACTGCTTCTTTAGCGCTCGTAAGTCGTTGATCACGCAGTTTACTTTTGATATTCGGGAACAAGAAGAAGTCATTGGGTGCCAAGTCAGGACTATACGGGGCAGGAGTCATCAATTCACTTGTTTGACGAGATGTCTGGGAGCTCCTCGCATTCTCATGATCAATAATTATTCGTCTTCGGGGGTTAGTTTTACGAATTTCTCCGAAAATTTCCCGCAAACAAATGGTCGTGCACCACTCAGAATTGATAGTTCTACGTTGTTCAATCGGAACAGTGGCCACATGCTCCATTCGGCCGAAGAAACAGGCGACCATTTGCTTCGCTGTGCTTCTTCCACGAAAAACTTTTATTGGATTTACCCCTCGTCTTGGAATAGCCACACGGTCGATTGCTGTTTTATTTCCGACTCAAGCATATATCCATGACTCGTCACCTGTTACGATTTCATTCACGTCTTTTGAAGCACCACGGTTGAACGTTTTAATCATTTCGTTACACCAGTTCATGCGAGCCTTTTTTTAACGATTAATAAATTATGGGGTATCCAACGAGAACAAATTCTTTTTACAACTAAGTGTTCATGTATTGAAGTGGAACTAATGCGCAAGGATGCCTCTATCCCACATTATGCCGCATAACGATCTTGCATTGTCAGTTCACGCACTGCATTAATGTTTTGTGGCAAAACAACCGATTTTGTAGAATCTTCACGTAATTCGTCGGCGACGGAATTGCGTACACGATTGAATTCACTATAGCAGCGATATACTTTGGTTTTCGCTGGTGCTTTATCGCCATACTAAGAAATGGGTTCATCCACACATTCTTGTTGAGATAATCCACGTCGAAAGTTGTGAAAAACAATCCAACGAAAAACTTCTCTTGTAATTTCCATTTCTTTTGTCAAATTGATTTTCTGAATTCACTGTAAACAAAACAAATAGCACTTCTACATCAAAACATTGTGAGTACGTTTATGCTCAAAACTTAACATTAGTGTTGCCAGTTCGCGAAATGTAAATAGTTCCCCTCGTATATGAATCTACTACATGCATACATATGTGTATGTGTACCTGTCACTTATATCATTGAGTTCTCCATTAACCAAATCGAACAATAAAATCTCACTACGGAAACTGACACATGATGAACGTTTCGGAGAGTCTTGATGCAAGTATTGTTGCTGCTGCTGCTGGTTGTGTTCTTGTTCAGTCATGCCAGCATCATGTCCAGTGGCATTATTATTGCAGCTACTATTGCTGCTTCTCCTTTCGGTCGGTGTCGTTTCACTAGCAGCAGCAGCATGTGGTGTTTGTGGAGAATGTTGTTGAGAATTATTGCTACTGCTGCTACTGCCACTGTGACCACTATGATGTCGTGGTATATTGAGTAAATCCAAAAATTGTGATAATCTTCTGAAACGACTAGAGTAGGAGATGGAAAATATTGATGTTGATATCAAACAATAAAACATTTTTTTATAGTTTTACTTATTTGTTACTGTTGGATGTTTAAGCATGCCTGGTTTTATAATTAAACATTAATTTTGTTTGTTGGTACTCGTATTACATTCATTGCTATTTTGGGGAACGCTTAAAACAATATTAGATTTTATGATGTTAATAAATACATGCACGTAAAATAAATAATAAATATTATTATTAAATATTTATATTGATATGTAGCAAAGGTTTGTTTATAAAATTTCTTTTTATAAATATTTAAGGTTTTACTCGTTATAAATGGTAAAGCTGATGAACACATATCATTCCATATGAGTATAAATTGTTTATTATGGGAAAGATAATAGTCCTATTTTAGTACACTATGGACATCACTTTATCAGAAATATAACTGTCTAAATTTTATATACAATTTTTATTGAATTTCGTCTACAATATAATAAAACGTGCAGGGCAAATTGGTGCTTAGAAATATTTTTTAATGTTAAATTAAAAAAAAGAAAATTACAAAATTTAAATGTTACAATGTAAATGCATCAGGAGTTTAAATTGATTTGTTTTATTGTTAGGTATACATATCGTCGGGAAATTAAGTCTAAAGTTTCAACATTATATACCAAAAAATTTACGTGAAAAAAGTGGCGCAATATTTTTATCAGATATTATGTTTTAAGTTTTTTTATTGACTTATGTAAAAATATCCAAATTCATAAACATAAAAGCACTTTACACTCACGTTACTTGCATTTGAATTAAAACGGAAATCACGTGCGAGGAGACCATCTGTAAGCACTTAAACAAACCTGCTTTATTCAGTCCTCGTCATGCAATTTTGTTCGTATTATTGTTATTTCTGGTTTATTTTCTTTTGAATTTTGCGCATATACTAATACTATTGATGTGTTTTTGCGAAATCAGTTTTCGCTGCTCCCCTCCCTTTTACACTACGTTTTAAAAAATTTTTTTAAAACAAAATTCCCTCAGGTTTGATTAAAAAAAATCTAAAGAACTATTAATCCAGAAGGACATTAAAGTTTATAGAAATGCTTCCGACACATTTCAAAGCGAAGTCAGTTAAAATTTTAAAATATTCCGCTCACCAAAATAAAAGAAATATTATACAACATTTCAGTCTCGCGGGCACTTGAAATGAAACGTAACGCTGAGGTTGAAAAACTTTTTAGTACCATAAAAATAATTAACAAAAAAATTTTACAAATCATACTAGAATTAAAATGCTTAATTCTTTATAATACATTCAATGATTTTTAAAAAGGTTACAGAAATGTTACCATGATTTAGTAATTTCCGGTGATTTGATAAAATTATTAAACTCTCTGGATATTTATGCAAATGATAGTTCCGATTCTGTTGGCGATGAGGAAATTATGATGCCTGTTCGCCATTGTATAAATAATAAATGCACATAAAAGTATATAATATATTAAATTAAATATACATATATTTTTTATTTTTTTGTTTGTTTTAAAATAGATATACTACTTTTTTTTTAATTTATAAATCGAGATAGCCTCAATATTTTTTCAAGGATTTTCAAACACTTTTGTTTGTTGAGGGTTTTTTTTTATAAAGAAAATAAAATAGATTCATATCGAATAATATAATTTGTTTGTTGGGATTTTTGAATAAGTTTCAAAGCCTACTATGCTTATTTATACTTTTGTAATTTTTTAAATTCTCATTGGTTTTTTTTAAATTTTTTGTATAAGATAAGAGGTTTGAAACATTTCAAAAATATAGTTCAAGGTCTACTGATGATTTATATAGACTAGCTAAAAAAACCCTCAACAAACAAAAGTTTTTGAAAATCTTTGATATATATACTACTTGAATATATTTAAATAATTGTACAATAATTATTAAATCATGCCTTAATACAAATATTCTATTATATCTTTGATCCAATACTGTATTGAAATCAAGAGACATACTCGATATTTATGTTATATATTGACTTGTATGAATTTAAAAATATTTAGACTTTTAGTCGTCTTTTTTTGTTGATGTACTTGAAGTGCATTTTTTTAATTTTTTTATTCAGCTTTTATTAATAATAAATAAAACGTTGAATTATGAATATGAATTTTTAGCTTTTTTTTTTGGGTGATTCAGCATTTTCTGGCCTTTTCAAAAAGCCGATTTAGCTTATTTGTCGTTTAGATGCTGGCGACACTCCTAGTGAAGAGTGCGCTGAAGTTTTAGTCTGGGCGTTGTGGGTTTAATTCCTTTCAAACCACTTGCTGTTACTGCAGCTAAACCAAAAACCCTGGTTAGTTTAATTTTTTTAAACAAAAACAATTAATTTATTAAAATTTTTCTTTAAAAAAAAACTCTGTTTAATCTCTTTCGTTCAATCAAATATTTCTATCTCCCAATTTTCTAAATTTATTTGTACACTTTAGTCCGATTTTCAACAAGAACTTAGCGGTCATTAGTTTTCGAATCCCATTATCAGTTATCTCTGCTCTACAAAAGTTTCGAAAGCCGCCAATTAGTTTCAGAGATTTTGTTTTCAATTTGAGTAAATATGTCATTCTTAATTAATTGTTATTAATTTAACGTTCAAGTATTATAAATAATTTTCATTTTCCTACCAAAAAAAACTTAAAGACACGCAGGACTTGTAAAACTTTAGTTGTATTAACGAATTTGGCAAAACAATTAAATTGTTTTTAGAAAATTGATACAAATGTGTGAGTAAGAATTTATATTTTATTGCTGTTTTCATTATTAATTGTCACTCGCAAATTCGTAACGAATCTAAAACAAGTAAATGGCAATAAAAACTTTCACCATGCATTTAGTACTGTGATCAATTTAGGCAAGAAAACTTTCTGTTGCTGTTCGAAATTCTCAACAATAGTTTTTATGAATCACACGCAGAAGAAAAAGAAAAAACCAAAATTGATTTCAATTAAATTCGGAATTTAAACAATTAAAATTAAAATTTTCTAACAAGTTTCACAAATTTTAAGTAATTGAATACACAATATCCGTCATAGATCGTACCTCAACCGCAAAATTAATTGAGTACACAGTTTTCGTATTTGAAATCGTATATTAACGCACGGTCAAACTTGGCAAACATTTTCAAAAAAAAAAACGTAACCACTACTTTTGCTTAGGGTTAGTTTGATTTATCTTGGTTTTTATACCACAAAATGAAGTCAATTATACCGCAAAATGCTATTTTTAATAAATGCAAACTCATATTTTAAAAAATATTCGAATTAAAGAAAATGCAAATTTAGCTTGTCTGTTGGTCACGTTTTTTTCGGCAATTATTTGGCAAGTGTGACCATACCTTTAGTTTTTCCTGTGCACCAGAAATAGTTACAAAAAACTTATGGTTTTCAAAATAATTTAAAAAAATTTGTGTTTGCAGTAATTTTTTTTACTGAATCGTTTTATTTTCTTTCCCTTGATTAATTTAATGCTTAACCTTTCTTTGAAGTCTTTGATCGAATTTAATCTTTTATTGCAAAAAACTCTCTGGATTTTTTAAAAAATATTTTTGTGCTTTGGCGTCAACTATTTATTGCTTTATTTTATGCTTCTTAAATAGATTTTCTAACCCAATTATGTGACAAGTCAGTCATGCATAACTCGCTTTGTTGTTGCTGCTGTTGTCGTTGTTCTTGTTGAAAGGAAAAATAACATGAAATATCATAATCATAACTCCTTTGTTATTAGATTAAAATGCTATTTGGTTCACCACTTTAAGTTAATAAATAAATATGTACATTTCTATGTTTTTTTCTAATTGATTAACGAGCTTGAGGTCACTTTCATATAAAAAAAAACATCAACATTTATTTTCAATATTTCGTTGGCTCTCTCTCTACTTTGGATTCTGTGACAGGCCTGAATATTTTCTTTATTTATCGCTTTTAGTTTTCCAAAGCGGTCAAATAGTTTTAAATTTGTTAAATAATTATAGAAGTAACCTGTGAATTAATATCAACCATAAGCCTGATGTGATTGAAGATAAATTACAATCGGGAGATTAAATTAAATTATTTGGTTCACTTTAGTTTCCCTTACACATTTCATTCCTCGGTTCAAAGCAACTGATTTATTCAATAATAATGTACACTCCATGTAGTCTGTTTATAAAGTTGTAACTTTTTTTCTTAAAAAATAATTATTTTTCTGCTTGATTTCCTTTGCAAATCATCCGTAACAATTTGATTTTTTATTCCAAGAATTTAAAATTAATATAACATTTTTGCATCATGCGGGGGAATGTTTTTTTTATTTTTTGTTAATTTTGCATTTGCTTTTAATCAATAAAAATCATGCAAAAAATTTCTTTACAGCTGAATGATTTTCTCAATAAAATCACGGCACATTTAAAATAAATAAATCAGAAAAACAACTCTAAATATAAGCAGCAATAAAAGGAACATAAAACATGATGCTTTGTCGGATTTTCCTTTTTATTTTTTTGCCTTTTTATTACGAAAACTAATTGTTCTTATGCCAATTAAAAAAAACACAAAGAAAAAAACAACAACGAAAAGCCAAACTTATTCAATTGGAAGGCTTAAATATGTTCAAGGTTAAGTAGAAGGAAAATCTATTAGTTATACTAAACAAATAAGAGTGCTATAGTCGGCAAAGTCGAATGTTATATACTTGTGCCCCGCGGTCAGAAACCCAGCAATTAATATGCAGTAAATTAAATAGTTCTGGTTAAAGTTAGACAAACTATTTCAAAGATATATTGAAGTTTATAGATAGAGTTTCTCATATTTTAATATAATTGCCATAGAAAGCTGTTAAATCAGGTTTGAGTGCGAAAGTTGCAATTATTTTTTAATAGAAAACGAATACAGAAAAGCTAATTTTGATAAAACTAAAGCAAAATTAGCAACATGCGGTTTTCGGAGGTCGCTTACCAAGTTAGCTAATGTCATAAAATTCATGTTGAAAAGTCAGAAAATTCTTCTTAAATTATTTGGCCAAGCAATTAATATTCTTTACAGCTGACATCCTTACAAAAAATATAGTAAAAAAAAACATACGAATGCTTCCTTCAAATTACCTTCTTCGTTACGGTGGGTGCTATCGGAGGTTTCGGAAACGAAGTGGTAGCCTTCAGGATGAACATCAGATACCTGGAGTACAATTTTGGTACTGTGGTGCTCAACGGGAGCAGGCAAGGCAAAGGTGAAAAGGGCCGCGAATACAATGATGAATTTCAGGCCACTCGCAAAATTTAATTAGCCATATTTAATTAGTTTTTCCTTTATTATATTCTGAATAAAATTAATTTAAATCAATAGCACCATGCAGTGACATTTTCGCAGCACAACTGATTTGTAATACTCCTGAATGTACAGACCAAATAAAGTAAAACTGCATGTTCAGATTTTTAATTTTCTCATCTTTTGTCCTTTTTATAATATATATAATTTTTCTGTTTAAATGTTGATTTATTTATTTTTTAACATTAATATGTAATATTTTATAGCATTATTGGTATTAAATGAAATAAATGTATTGATTTCTAGGAGTGCAAAAAAAAGTTCTTTGGATAAAAATTAAATAAAAAATATCCTTCGAAAAATGTTCTTTGCAAGCTTTCGTTTATATGTTTTAATAAAAAAATATATGTTGTTACTTTCAATTAGTGGGAGATTCAGTGGTGACCCTTAAGAGGGTTCCCGGACACAGGGACATACATGGAAACTGTGTGGCAAACTCGTTGGCGCATGCAAGTACCACTTTAAATCGAAACGATTCAACATATGATATGGTTTCACTTCCAAGCAGTCAGGAACACAAGTTTCATCTTATTTGTCAGTCAGAAATGGTTTAATGAAACTACTTCCTGGTAAATCGATAAAATATGGCCCATCACAGATGAAAAAAAAAGACTCGGCTATCTATACATCATCTCAGGAATCTAATTGCGGTTATAACTCGCCACTGGCGCATTCGAAGGCACGCCCAAAGAGATTGGGGCTCACTTACAATCAGTGATGCCAAGAGTAGGAAATTTTCCCTTTTTGTGGGACATTTATTGGAAATTTTCAAGGAAAGGGGGAAAAAGACAGATTTCTCATTTTAAGGAAAATCTAATGAATTTTCAAAACTTTGTTTTCCTTCCGTGCGGTGTAATTGCGAAAAACCCCTCACAAAAGTGATAACACATATAAATATCTAAATTTCAAATTTTGTTACAGTATTACGCGAGATATTTCATACAGATAGAAAACATCTTTTGGTAAATAATATATAGAGACAACGAAAGGCAAAGAAATGTCCGATTTTCTTGGCAATAGAATTTCTATGAAAAATAAAAACAAGTTTGAAGATTTTGGAATTCTATTTTTTTTTCTTGGTTTAATATATAAATTAAAACTTTTCTAAAATATATACGAGTATTTAGCTATTTTAAATATTCAAATGCGCTCTTAGAAACCAAAAAAAATACTTTCATTCGTTCCATTCCGGGTCACATTTTTCTTCAACTTGGATAAAATTTTATTAAGAATTCAGAATTAAGATTTTGATTACCTTCTAAGATCTCCACATCCTTATTTTGAAAATTTAAGAAATCTATATTAGCAGTAAATGCGAAGAGTTATAAAAAAATGGTACAACAGCTCTTAAGTTGATCCAAAGATTTCCCTTAAAAATTAAATAATTTTTGAAGAAATGTAATTAGTACAGTCGTTTGAGGACTATTATTCCACAAAGGCAGATGTTGGAGATTGTTAAAATTACAAATTTATGTTATTTGTTTATTATTATTAAATTTTTTGTCTGGCGATATAAATGTACAAAATTTTAAAAACCTAAATGAAATGATTTTTTTTTTGCCTAAAATCAATGAATTTTTAGAGTAGGGAAAAATGTAGGGAACTTTTTTTTTGTGTGTAGGGAAAAAGGGGGAGTTCTTTTAAGACATATAGGGATTTTATTAAATTTCTGCTGGCATCACTGCTTACAATGACATGTGGAGAAGTTTTAGGACGAGGAGGAGAAAGAGTCAACGGAATATCTTCTCTGTTATTGTCAGGAATTCGAAGATTTAAAACTTGAACTGTTTGGCCGAAGAGCCCTTAGTGACAAAACTTGTCTTTCTGATATTGATTTAAACAGGATTCACTCCTTTATTGAATCAACCGGGTGGCTAAGTGAGAATATTAGCAGCCAGGTAACATAGGACCATTGGGAGACGGTATAACAAGGTAACACAACGGGAACTAATTAAATGGACCCACTTGAGCTGTACTTGATTATGGCTGCTAGTGGAACCTAACCCAAGCTTACCTTCAATTAGCTCTAAAATAATTTGAAGTGTTATGATTTTATTTAGCTTTTCGCCTGTTTATTTTTCTTTAAATTAAACGTTTAACTGCCGGTTTTTAGAAAATGAAAACAAAATTGTGAGTGAGAATTAATATTGAAAACAACAATAAAATACGATAATTAGTTTTTGTTTTCAATATAAATTCTCACTCACAATTTTGTTTTCATTTTCAAAGATCAGGCAGTAAAATAAATTATTTTATGTAGACTATAAAATAAATGTCTTTTATAATTTTTTTTAAATCATTCTCAGATAAAAACGAAATTCCTTCATCTTATAGTTATTAATAACTAATTTTTCAACCTTTTCTTGGTACCTTTATATAATTTTCTAATTGGCTAACGAGTTTGTGGTCACTTTTATATCAAAAACATTTAGATTTGTTATCCATATTTCGTTACCCCTTTGTGTAACTTCCTCAGGATGAATAAAAATTTTAAATAAAAACTTTCAAGGATGTGGAAAAATTAATTATTTAAAAGAGTTTGTTTTAACTTTTTACATATTGTTTTTATTTTATTTATTTGTTATTGTATCGTTCAAAAAAGTGCAAAAGATGAGCAAATCCATGAATGGGGACGTGCGAATAGGGTCGAATTTAATGCTCGCAAGACCCAGTGTTGTATGCTTACACACAAATGTACGTACAATCATGCTGCTTCATCTGTAATAATGGGTGGTGTAGATATTGAGGAATCAGAAACTCTTGATGTTCTTGGCATGAAAATTAAATGTGATGTTCGATGGACTGATCATATTTTTCAGGTTTCAAAAGAAGCATTCAAGTGCCTCGGCTTTCTAAGACGGTGTAAGAGATACTTCACTCCATCTGATCTCCTTAATATTTACACCACCTATATCCGACCGAAAATGGAATACAACTCTCATGTATGGGCCGGTGCTTCAAAGTCTATTTTGAAGTTACTCGACCGGGTACAGGAGAGGGCGAAGAAGCTCATCGGTGACAGTAGGGTAGCCAACTCTATTGACTCACTGGAGCATCGACGCAATGTGGGATGTATTTCACTGTTTTATCGCTACTACAATGGAATGTGCTCTAATGAAATCAGGGAACTTATTCCCGAAACCCGCTCATTTGTACGAACAACACGTTCTTCGTTAAGAGCGCATCCATTTGTGGTTGATGTGCCAGTGGATCGCACTACGCATTACAGAGAAAATTCGTTCTTTAGCCGAACAGTTCGCATGTGGAATAAACTTCCTGCAGAGGTCTTTCCTGTTACTTTCAGTGTGGGAAAGTTCAAATCGAACGTCCACAAACACTACTCCCTTTATCCTCCTTCCTATAACCAATTTTCCTAGTTCCGGCACAATGCATTGCATATGTAGGGGTCATCCCCTGAGTGCTGGTCCAAGTTAAAAAAAAAAAAAAAAAAAAAAAAATAATAAACTGAATATACACGCAGTCTTACTACATTTGGTCTAAAGATCAAAGGATATAATGAATTATTCATGATGAATAAGATTAGTGATTTTTTGTTAACTCTTTCAGACACGGTTTCATATAGATGACTTTTTCAATAAAAACGTAGAGTTTCAATTTAATTTGGGCTAATTTATTATGAAAAAAAAACTAAAAAATATTAATTAAAAAAGTTTTCTTGATATAAAAAAATCTCATTAAAAAATCAGCCATACACCAAGATTTCTTATGAATACATTCCACAAACTGTTGCGCATCAGGAAAAATAGAGTTTCTTAATAAATTGTTTGTATTTAGCTTAATGGCTTAGAATAGGTGTTTTAATAACTAAACCAAGTCTGAAAGAGTTAAATCAACGGACTCAGTTCCATCATAATAACTTTTAATTTTCAATAAATTGGAAATGATGCATTAAAAAAACATTTAAGATTTGCAATTATTGTACAAATCAAAATGTCAAGAGTTTACATTTTTTTATATTTTATTTAACTAATTCCCAAACCACTGAATTTACCCAATAATTGCTTCACGAAGCAAATAAAGTCTTTAAAAAATAAAAAAATATAAAAAAAAATTATATAAAAAAATAAAAACACTTCAACACTTTAATGCTTAAATGTTATTTTAAAGCTGTCAAATGAAAATATTGTTTGCTTTTGTTTAAATGTCCTGCACAGGAGGGGTTAAAGGCGTTTATTGTGTTTCCTAAAATAAGTTTATTTTTTTCTTTCATATATTTTCTGAACAGTTTTTGTAAAAAACTCATGCTGTTTTGACTTAAATACAGCAACAGAAATCGAAAAGTATTCATTGAATGTTTTTTTTCACATTCTATTGGCAAAAGTTGATGTCAAGCAAATCAATTTTGGGAAAAATAAATTTTCAGTATTTCTTTCTCTATTGGCCAAAACAAAACCAAGTTTTAAAGGCAAAAAGAGTGTAACGACACGTTTTACTATGATTGTTGGGATAGCTCAGCGTTGTCCAGGGTCGTTTATATTCAATTAACTAGTAAGGTCTTTTAACGATTAATCTTTGTTCGATTAATCGAGTAAAGTTTTTCCATTATTTGATCGAATAATGAAAATAGTTAATTTCGATTAACGAATAACTCGAACAGTTGATGTCAATTAATCGAGTAAAATGAATTTCTTAGTAAATAAGTTTTATTTTAATAAAAAAACTATTTTTTTACATTTCTAACTTAAATTAAATCCCTTAAAACTAAGTTACATGTTATTACCTTCTGTATTTATTTTCATTAGACATTAAACATCGTTGGTCATCGTTAGCTAATATGATTCAAAATTTCTTATTTCTATTCCCTATTTATAAATGTGTAAACCATGCAGTATCAGTTTACGGGTTATATGTTTTTACAGACAAGGAAATATTGATACTTTTAGCAATGAGTAGTACTTTGCGACCGCTAGACGTGGCCAGTAAATAGAACTTAGAAAATATTCAGCAATATTCATTGTATTGGAAGGAATAATGAACTTCTTAATCAACAATTTAGAATGGGCGAAAAATACCTTTTCAAAAGATTTACTTGCTTGCCTTAAGGCTAAAAGAGACGAGAGGAGAATTAAAGTACTTAGTACTCTTGCACTTTATCTTAAGTCCGCAAGGTTCCCCAACAATGATAACTTTTTCAAATACAGCTCGAAATTTGAAACAATTTTCAATTATATTATATAATCAATTGTTTTACATTGAATCTGATCAAAGTGTATCAGACGATAATATATTGGAAGACAAAAATGTGGATCTAAATGAGAAAAATCTGCTTGTTGAACTTAACAAAACTGTACAAATTATTACAAATTAAAAAAAAACTTGTACAAAATGTATTAGTATAATAGATGATTTCATGTATTTAGATAAGACAAAGACAGAATCAGAAAAACTAGAAAATCTTTTTAATGCGATCCTATCGCTATCGCCAACATTTACTTTAAGTAAAACTGTGTTTTAAACGTGAAGTTTTTATTAAAACAAAACAAAAAACTGTTTAAGAAGCAAACATCTGAACTGTATACTATTTTTAAAAAACTATTTCAAAAGATTTGATTCCAGCCTAATAAACAAAAAAAATTTTTTTATTGAACATAATATTTGATATATTAATATTTTCTAAAAGTTTTAGAACTTTATACGTAGTAAAATTAATTGTTATTTTATTGTTTATTTTTTAAAATTATCAAATCAAATACACATGTATATTTCTTCCATTGGATACAATTATTTGAACTTTTTTTATTATTGAATTTTTTTTTATATTTAATGTTATTTTTTTTTGTTATTATTTGAGTTATTCGAGTTTTTCGAAAAATTTAAAACCTTTTCTCGATTAATCGAGCAATTTAAAATCCCAAAATCGATTGATTCCTTACTCGAACAAAACCAAAAGTCAAATACGTACTACAACAATTAAATTTAATAATTGAATAAGGGAACTATTAATAATACCGTCTTGAAGAAAATTTTTCACAAAAGCCTCTTACAAACTTTGAAAATATTATAATGAAATTTGGTAAAACAATCGCTAGTAAGATTACGGCGACCAAAATCTACTAACATAAAAAAAATTTCAACGACGGCGGCGAAAATACGCGTACAACCGTCGCACTGTGGCTGAAAATCGTTTTTCATTGGCCAAAAGTCAAATTTTTTTTTGTCACCGATTTTTAAAATTTTTACGCCCTTTTGCAGCTAATATATCCAGATTAAGGTAGCCAAAAAATTAGGTTAAACTATTGATAATTGTGAGCGTGGCATGCTGTCAAACTCAACGGTTTTTTGTAATTTCAGAAAAAGGTGTTTTTCTGTTGTTTTTTATCAAAAATAAATGATTACTACTCGCAAGCTATCATCGATAATGGCCTGCGGTCTTTTTTATAATGTTGGTAGGATTATAGTCTTTAGTTTTTGTAAGTGGTCAGAGCTCTAGCGTTTAATATTAAGGGCGTTACGGAATATTTATGAAACTACTATATTTTTCTCAAATTTAAACTTTAGTAGTATAGAACTTCTAGGGAACAAAAGGGAACAAGAAATGTATACCACCCGGAGAAAGGTGAAAGTGTCCTCTTTACCGCTATATATACTTTTGCACCCGTGACGAGCCGTGTGTAGAACACTTTTTTCATTTTAATGAAATTACTCCAAAGTACTCGTATACAATGGTGTATATAATTTTCACTTTTTTGCCTAAAAGTTTATGTTTTTACTTTAGACTACGTAAAACTAAAAAAATTAAATATAATACCTGCGAAAGGGTTTAATGGCTTTGTTTTGATCAGCAAAAAATAAGTCATAAAATTATCACAAATTATCACAAAATTCCACAGTAAACATATGATCTGTTTCTAAATTTACCTGTTATCAAATGTTAGGGTCAACCAAAGTCATAAGCAATTTTATAACAATAATCGGGACATTAAACCACTAAAAATAAAAAAACAACCCAACAACAACAACAAATATTGGCGAGATACTAATTAGTTTTACCTGATATTAAGGTCTGGACAACATGTGCAGTTTTGTGCAATTTAAGCACTACCTGCTATGAAATTAAAGATCAATGTGTGAATAACATGTATCTAAAAATGTATAAAACTACGGATTCGATAAGGGATTACTCAGTTAATCCTCTAAGTGTACGGATAAAACATAACAGACGCAAATAAAAATATTCAGAAAAATATGAAGAGCTTCAGTTATAAAGAACTGGCGGAAGAGTATTTTAGAAACAAAAACCAGGAAGATGTTCTTAGTTACGTTAAAATAAAATTAAACTTAAATTCGTGTAACACCGAAATGGAAGAGGAATTATCTAATTTCGTCAAAGCACTAAAAAAACGCTACAAAGAAGTTCGCTACAGTAAACAAAACTTTTATATAAAAAGTGCAAACTGGTTAGAAGGCCAACTTACTGTCGCTGCAGAAACAGCAAAGCAAGATAAGGCTGGAAGACCACGCATATCATTGGACAACTGCAGCGAGGCGGAAGCTTAAAGATATTAACGATGTAATTGGTTGTACAAATATAAAAGAATCCTTCCTACATCAATTAAGATCACAGAACCAATTAACAAAAGTGGATATCATTGAAAAAGTGAGAACAAAACGGATTCTTAAAAGTATACCAACTCCGAGCGATGCAATACAGTACACAAATGAGGAGGCATTAGCCTTATTTCTGGATTTGAAATGAACAAAACAGCAATATATTAAGCTCAGACTGCGTGCGATTGAAAAAGGTTCAAATATGTATCCAGCATATCATTACATAACCGCTGCTGAAATGGACTGTTTGCCATCAAAGGACACTATTACAATCACACCAATTTCGGCAGAGGTAAAACTACAATCTCTACTTGATCACACAGCCGAACGCTTGCTACAATCAATAACAGGAAATGAGTTAAAGAAATATGGAAACACAAAGTTAATTCTCAAAAGAAACTCATGATGCCATTAACAAAGAAGTTATTGATATCAAGGCCCAAATTGCAACACTACAGCCATTACAATTACAGTTGGATGGGCAGCAAATTGAAGTAAGCTACCAATTAGTGCTGACAATGATAGATGGAAAAGTAGGTCAGGCTTTGACTAGCACGAAGGCTGCATCCAGCTGCATTATATGCCAAGCAACATCAACCCAATTAAACCAAGTCCCGACAAAATCATTAGATAATACCGATGCATATGAATTTGGATTATCACCACTACATGCAAGAATACGACTTATGGAACACATACTAAAAATCAGCTATGATTTGGATTTCGGGTCTTCAGGATCAATAAGAAACAACGAAACCAACAAAGAGTTAAGAAGTGCAAAAAAGAAACATGTTCAAGATGAATATCGCAAATTAGGATTGATTATAGATCAGCCAAAACAAGGGTCAGGCAATACAAATGATGGCAATACCGCAAGAAGATTCTTTTCAGATCCAGAAACAGCATCTGAAATAACAGGAGTGGATTTTAACCTTATTTTCAGATTTAAAATAATCCTAGAAGTACTTGCGTGCAATGAAGAAATTGACTCTAGAAAATTTGGAGATTATGCTAAGGAAACTGCAAAAATATATACAACCAACTACCCATGGAGAAATATGTCTGCAACAGTTCACAAAATCCTTTATCATGGAGAAGATGTCATTAAATATCATTTGGTGCCACTTGGAGATCTATCAGAGGAGGCTCAGGAAAAAAAGAACAAGGATTACAGATTTTATAGAGAGCACAATACTAGAAAAATTTCAAGAAATTCAACAAATGAAGATCTATTTAATATATTATTGGCAACGTCAGATCCGTTCATCTCCAGTATTCGAAATCAATGGAAAGTGGAACATCGGGATTTAGATGAAGAAGCCAAAAAACTACTAAAGAACAGAAATAGCACAGAACAAAATATGGAATATTTGCAATCAATATTTGAGTCAAATGAATAATAATTATAATTGCCTTTCATTGTTATTTAAGTACGAAAAACGTAATATTAGTAAAAAATAATAATAAACAGAACCTACCATTGTTGCAAATGCTATTAAAATTTATTGCAGTTTTTATTTTTAAAATGTTTTTAAAATTATCAAATTTGACAGCAAAAAATAATAAATATTTCTGTAGTAATAGTAAAATTTTTAGATAATATTATTAACGTGTTTTTTTAAGTGTAACTATTCTTTGAGTGTAAACAAATTTGCAAATTTGTCAGCAAAAAATTTTCAATTTTTCTGTAATAGCAAAATCTCCAGTTGATTTTACTATTTTTTTCAGTGTAAAATTTTTTTTAAGTGTAACATTAAAAAAATTCCATTATTACAAAAAATATTTATAATTATTATTAATTTCCAAATATTCAATTTTTTAATAAATAAAAAAATAATAAACCCATATTTCACTCTAAAAGTAAAAAAAATTCAAAAGTTCAACTTTGACCTAGAATTCCTTAAAAAGTCCTCAATCAATTTTAATGTAATTTAAACTGAGTCAAGCTGAACTAAATATCTATCCAATAAAATAAACATTACTTCAATATTTTGATCGGTTCAAAAGTTACAGAATTTTGGCCAATGAAAAACGATTTTCAGCCACTGTGCGTCGGCAAATAAATAAAATTATAAAATATTTTAACAATGAATAAATTATTTACATTTATTACATATTCTATTTTGAATATGTTTTGTATTTTTACAATTTTATCTCACCGCAATTTTGTGTTTGACAGTTGAAAGCGGCAGCTTTTCTCGCAGAAATTTTACCGACACACTTTTTCTGTAAATTGGACAATAATTTGCTTACGTGACAGCTATTGCTAGCCAAAAAAAATTAAAGACACATTTTAGTGAGAAAAACACCTGTTTGTATCATTTTATGACATTTTTTTCATTTCATACATTTCAATCGAAAAGTTTCTCGACGCGGGAGTTACAAATTATGGGTACCTGACTAATTATTTCCTTGTTAAAGTGGAATTCAATTTAAGTCTACTTAACTGGTTTAAGATACCGTTTAAGTGGACTTTGTAAATTAGATCTTCACATCTCTGAAATTTATGTTTAAATTTATTGCTTTGAGCATCTTTAGCATCTTTAGATGTATTTGAGATTGCAGACTTGATTCAAATAGTTATACAATCATTTAAAAAAATTAACAAATTATCTTCTTAATTATTTATTAATTGATTGTGGTATAAGTTCTAGATTTTACCATAAGTTACAGTTCTATATGATTTAGCGATTTTACTGGTGTTACTTAACTAGCAAGGATTCAAGCCGCATACCCTCCTTTGTCATTAATCCCTTGAATTTGTTTTTTCAGATACTACGACAAAGAAAAAAAAATACCTTGAATTTTTATTTAAATACCCTTTTTTCGCTTGAGATTGTACTAAAGACGTTCTTTGTAATTTGCTTCTTTCCGCCGCATACTAACAACGTCATTGTCATTAAACCATTTTCTACGACATTTAGCACAAATTCTTTAAATTTAAATGTTCAAATAAGCTGTAAAATGGATGTGCCTGAATATAAAATACATTCGATATAATTTGTAATTCCGTTGTTTACCATAAACCAACACGTGAATTAATATTACGTGCTGCTGTAGTTCAGTGGAGAAAAAGTATACAGACTTTGTCTTGTTTAGGGTAATTTTTCTATAAATAAATGAAACGGAAGTTAACACACGCACACGTTCTGTATAATGAACGATTTTTAGCTTAGTGTTCCTCTTATTTTTTATTTATTTATTTATTTTTTTTTTTGTTTGATCGGGTGGGCTACTTGCATGACTGCGTATTCAAAAAAATTTGAATATTTAAATTTCATATAATAATGTCTAAAATTATTTGCGTTACAAAGGACGTAATATCGTTGTTATTCTAATTTGAAAATTTCAGGGACACATTTAGATAAATAAAAATCTAACAGAGATAGTTGCAGATGATATTATTATGTTAAATATTATTATTGTTAAATTTTAGCATTGACGTCATTCAGTTAAATTAATGAAATTATATTTTCCCGTGCGTGTTTAATCTGTAAAGGCATAAAAACGTCACTGCACACACAGTAGTAGAATTGGCACGAATGGCGGCCAATAGTATTTAGACTTGCATAGAATTGTTATTTTTTTGTCAGTTTTTTTTTGTAAATCCATTTTTAATATTGAATTTAAGATTTGAATATGAAATTTTTCTCAACAAAATATTGTAGTGATGAGACGGATGAATAAGCTGAGAGCTCTAACTGGCATTAAAAGGAACAGTACAAAACGATTGTGAATAGATCCTAAATGAATATGTTATTTCGATACGGATTGATTTTTTCTGTCAGAAATATTCAGTATTATTCTATTTGGTGTCGGCAATATCGTCGTCAGTTTCAAAACAACAACATCGATAACGTTAAAAAAATAGACTTTACATATCTAATGCTTTAGCCAGATGATTAATATTTCTTTATTGTTTTTGGTAAAAAGTGATAAAGGAAACTTAAAAAATATGCAAAAGAAAGGAAATGGTTTAGTTTTGTTAAAATAGTCGAACAAATTTATAAAAATGTATTTCGAATCTGATTGCATTAAACCGACGAACAAAATAATAGAAAGAACACTTCTTAGGCAGAAGTCATTTTTAATTTTTTAATTAAAATTGAACTAATTAATTTTGTTGCTCTTTTTAAGATTTGAAAGTTATTTTCGACTTAATAAGCAATTATTCGAGTGTGTACTTGAAACAGTAGAGCCTTGTTTAAATAAAAAAGAACTTACCCCCCATTAACACAAAGTTCAGTTTTGCTAGTTTTATTTGTAAGCTTACTAACTTTCAGCAGTTAGTCAAAATTTAATTTTAAACTGATAGTTAAACACTTTCGTTAACAATAAAAGAATTATGTTAACTTCCTTTTCTCTACTATTGTAAATCACATCAATTTATTTTTGAGAAATGCAAAAAGATATAAATAGCACCATCAACCAACAACATCTTAATACGATTTCTATACAAAAATTTGCCTTTTAGAGATGAAAAAGGCTTCAATAACCTTTTTGTTTTAACAATCTGTGAAAAATATTTCAGTTACTCGTAATTGTAAATAAAAGTTAAAACTGAAGAGCGCTTTGTGTTAATAAATTTTTAATAACTAATGTTCAAATTGCGAGTTTAGTGTTAACTTCAAGTTAATATTTTAGTTAGTCAACTTTTATTCTAAAGACCATCAAATTGGCTGGCTCGTTGCGTTCCTTGGCTCAGTTGTTGGTGTTGGAAATAAATTTAACATCGGATTGTCACAGCTATTTATGTCAAGGATTTTATTCGAGGTTTTAGATGTAATGGAGAGCGAAGTTTTTATACAATAAATAAAATTTGATATGACAGATGCTGAAAAAATAAAGCTAATTTGCATTTTTTCCCCCAAAAATGAAAAATTTCCTAACTAACTTTTCAAATTGAGAGGAATTCGTAATATTAAGATTTTTCATGTTTTAATTGATGTTATGTTATTTTATTGTATGGATGTTATTGTTATTGTAGGTGCTGTCGAGTAGATCAAGAATCTGTATTTGAAATTTCCGGGACACCCGCAAAATCTGGATTTACGGGTAAAAAACCGGTTTTTCGTACCTCTATACACTTATAAGTCTGTAACTTATTTTTTTTTTTTAACTTGGACCAGCACTCAGGGGATGACCCCTGCAGATTTTGCGGGTGTCCCGGAAATTTCAAATACAGATTCTTGATCTACTCGACAGCACCTAGGTATTTTTTTGTCACACTGTGTTATTTATTTGTTTGTATATTTAAATTAATTAAATTAAATAAATAAATAACTTAAAAAAAAGTTTTGTTTGTCGAAGTTCTTTGCAAAAAGATATCGAGACCTGTATCGAATAATAAATTTAATAATTACATTAAAAAATACGAGTAAATAGCTTTTTTTTGTTTTTGCAAATTTTTGCTTTTTAATTTAATTTATTTTAAAATTATTGTTTGAACGACACAACACAATACCAAAAATACAAAGTGAAAGTCAATTAGAGGCAACATCATCGTTAATTGTTTTTGCAGAATACCAAACATAAATCATGATGTTGTCAACAAGAATACGGATTTGCAATAAATGAGGAAAAATTGCTTTTTATTGTGTTGCCGCCGTCAAGTAGATGCAGAACGAAACGAAAAATGTTGAGGAATATTGCAAACTTATCGAAAATCGAATCGAATCAAGCCACGGTCTCGTCATAATATAGTCATAGTCTGGTCGTAGGCAAGCCATAGCCTAGTCAAAATCTAATCATAGTCTGGTCGTAGTCAAGTCATAGTCTCGTCATAGTATCGTCATAGTCTTGTCATAGTTTAGTCATAGTGTAGTCATATTATACCCTAGAAGTCACATGACCATCTCCCAAATGGTAGCGACAATTTTTTATTCTGAAACTTCACGGGAATCCAAAAAATTTTTCTTTGGGTAATTGAGCCAAAAGTTTCGACATTATATACAAAATAAAAATTATTGAATGATTCAAATTTGCACTAATTCCGGAGCACAAGTTTATAATCTTAGTCAAAGTTCACACACGTCAGGTTTGACTCGTCAAGTCTTAAGTTTTTAGTAGAAGCGGTCTTATCTAATATTTTTTTATTTTTGATCCACGTGATGATAAATTCTTGACGACGATTTGAGGTGGTGAATTAGCAAAATTAAGATAATCGGTGGAATGGTCAAGATCTTACATTGATGTGCTTTTTTTAGTGAAAGTTACTATTCTCCTGTATTGATACATCACACATCAATAGAATAGAAATATTTTGATAATATGATGCTTTCGGCAAAAACGGTTTTGTCGTGAAAAATCACGATCTGAATAAAATGTCATTATGCTCAACGATCGTGTTGTAATTTGAAAAAAGCCAAAATTGCTAAGAGAAATTCTTTTGGTTATAAAAAAAATTACTAAAATTTCCTTATCAAATCTATTTTCACCAAAAAGTCTGCCCAAAGCTTAGGTAAAGTCCAGTCAAGTTCTAGTAATTTCTTTAGCGGGTGCATTCTGGAATCTGTAAATAGCGTATTATTGTGTACTATTATCCTCGGTGTTTCTTCAGAAAGCCAAAACAACATCGCAGTTTTTGATTGTGAAAAAAAATAAAAATAATGTTATTTAAACATTTTGGTTTTTTTTAAAGAGAAATGTTTTATTTCTAACGTCGTACTAAGAAGCTCCACGAGCGCATCAGTATATTTCAATTAATATTTTCTTAGTAAAAGATAATTAAAAGGACACTGAACAAGATTCATTTCATTACTTCAATTTATTATCTAACATGCGTTAAATGAATATAAAGCCAAACAATTTCAAAGGAAGAACAGAAAATGTTTAAAACACATATTCCGCTCATAAGAATAACAATGATGTTGTTTGATTTATGACAAGAAGAAATTTCACTCGTTCTGCTTATTATTCAAACTTGTACACTTGCTGGCCATCATTTCAATGTCCTTAAGAGCACATTTCCCAAGAGAAATTTATAAAATGAACAGTGATATCTCGATTCCTTTGCCTTTCTGTCCTTTATGTAAATTTTTTTTATGTATTATTTTGTCATTTGGTTTGTAGACACAAAAACATATTAATAACAGTCGTAAACACATAAACGCCAGCATTTAAACATACTCATTATCCCTCAGAGACTTAGTTACTTCTTCACTGATGAACTGAGAATATGCGTGTGTTTTATTCATGTTTTATAATTCGAATGATGAACTTCTTTATGCTGAACTGTATTTCTTTCGTTAAAATTATGTGTTTCAATGTCAGCATACTAATGGGGATGGGTTTAAATGTTAAATTGTTGAAATTACATATACATAAATAAATTAAACATAATATAATTTTGTTTGGAGGATAACGTTTTACATAATTATTGTTGAAAAAGTATCAGCAAACAAAGAATATGAATGAAGTTAATGAATTGTATTAAATGTAATTAAGAGCGGTTATGGATGATGATGATACAATTTAATTTCACAAATGAAAATCCTTAAATTAGTATAATTTGTTGTAATATATTTTTAAGAAAATTTTTTCTTTTCTTTTAGGTCTGCAGTAAAAGATTAACAATATTTAATTAACAACTCAGGCGCGTTAAATTGTATTTGAATTTTTTGAATGGTAAGTGGATTATAAATTATATATTTAAATTATAAATGAACTATTTTGATGAATCTTGGAAGCGAATATGCATAATTGTTGTGAATAATTGCAAAGAACTTAGCTATTATACTCGTAGATAGTGTGGTGCCCTTTGCATGCGTAAAATCATACTACGATACGATAATAATCATACTTCTGAATCCTTATTATTTAATAAATATTAACCTCTTCGCGACAAAAGAACTCAATACACACCGGGATGGTCCAATTGGAAACAAATATATTTTCAAAAATTTAATAAAATAAACTAAACTTAATTTGTTTTTTGCATATTTTGGCTTTTTTTTGAAATAACAAATATTTCCATTACTTATGGAACCCAAAGTCACTCCTGTGACAGCTGCGGCTGGCTTCAAATTTTCTAAAGCTTTGTTGAAGGTTTCAGGTTTTATCTCTCGAATCGTTCTTAAGTAAAAGTCTAGAGCGATCGAATCGCATCTCTGACCAGGCCAATTGAAGTTGCAAGGTGGTTGATGACATGAGTTTTTTTTTTAATTTTTCGGCTAAATTTGATGTTCGATAATAAGCTTCTAATATTCCTTAACGACCCGTCGTTCAAGCGTAAACCGATTAATTTTCATTCGCGGAGGTATGATATTGGTAGTCAATATTTCAGAAAGAAAAAAATTTATCATTATCGGAATAACTTATTATACATTAAAAATACTTTTATCTAGACCACGTGTCTTACAGATTGAAGTTAATTTAGGTACATTTTCGCGAAAGTGTTTTAAAAATCGAAGTTGCTGTAAATTATCTGGGTCACCGCGGTAACCTTTTGAAGTTAGTTAGATTTTTAGCGAGTATTAGATATTTTGTGAAATTATTGGTTTTCCAGGGGTTTTAGTCACTTTATTTTTGTGTATTTGCGAAAATGTGTTAAATTATGAATTTCTTAAAATTGCAGATTTCCTCGAGTAACTTAAATTTTTACGAGTTTTTAGTTTCCTTAGCGGAATGACGACCGATGGTATATTTTCGAAAGTGTTGAAATTTTCAAATTGATTTCTTTTAAGTTTTTCATTGCTTTAGTACAATTGCATGTTTTTGGTAGATTTAACGCACTTTTGGTGCATATTCGAAAATTTCTAACTAAAGATATTTTAGGAGTAACTTATTTAATAAGTAAAACTATGGGCTTATGATCAGTATAAGGTCCTTTAGGTGCAGTTTTAAACATACGCCAAATTTAGAATTTTCGGAGATATTTTTATTTTTCGGAGTAATTTAATTTTTACAAATTTATTTCTGACGTAAATCACAGGTTTTTTGGTGTATTTGAGAACCTTTTAATCAGTTTTCGAAAAAATTTTATATATAACTTTTTGGCTTTTTTTATGGCTATCGGACTTTTGAATAACAAGAAAAGTATTTTTTGCTGAATCTTCAACTAAGGACACTGTTGTTGTTTTTTTTTCGATAATGTTTTTGTTTTAAAATTTTTACAGAAATTTCTAGTTTTTCTTATTGAAATTTTTGGTGGATTAAATGCATTTTTTGTGCATTTTAAAAAATTTCGAACATTAGATTTTTTGGAGGTAACACCTGATTTTTGGCTAGTTTTCGAAATTTGTAGTGCAATTACAGTTTATTGCTATACTTGGATGGATTTTCGAACATGCGCTGAAGTTCGAATTTTCGGAGTGTTCTTGATTTTTTCTCGGAGTAATTAAAATTTTCCTGAGCTGCCATTTTACTTGGTGAAACCATGATCATTTATTTTACTTTAGGCATTTTTGATGCATTATCGAATATGTGTTAAATATCAAATTTTCGGTAAATTTAAAATTTGATTTTCTCGGACTTACTTTCCGAGCTGCCGATTTATTTGTTGGAATCCTGCTTTTAAGGCACTTTTGATGCATTTTCCAACGTTTTATAGAATTTTCGGTAAATTTAAAATTTTTCGGATTAGCTAAATCTTTGGAAGAGTTTGATTTTTCAAGTTTTTTTTTTAGATAATTTTAGTGCATTTTTGCATAAAATAAACCCTTTTCTATTACATTGATAATGTGGATATATTGACGCAACTGATTGCCTTGGTTGAGAAGGGGTTAAAGCAAGAAAGACAAGACACATAAATAAATATAATTAATGTTACAAAAATTACATGCAAGGTATAACTTTTTTATAAGGGGTTTTTGTACAGCAAATTTATGTACCCAATTTATAAAAAAGGCTTATTTATTCTGCTTAGATTTTAAAGTCCTTCCGCTTCAATTTTAATAATCATAAGATGCGAATTTATCTTTATGAAATATAAACATCTTATGGGTTTTAGTTATTTTAGAGTTTAGAAATAATTATACGCCCACTATTTTTCTATTCATGTTTTGAAGTATATTCTAGAAATAATAAACATACACTTAGCACACCGTTTTGTTATAAGAAATAAATTTATTGAAATACTAGCCAACTTACAGGTTAGGTTTATGATTCTTGTTCTTTAAAACAAATCCTTTAAACATTTTTATATTCTTTTATGTACAAATATCTTTGCTTAAATGAGATTTGTATCTCTCTTTTAAAAGCTTAAAATGTATGTACAATATTTATAAATAGGACTTATTTATTCAGCATAAATTTCCAAGTCCTTGTATTCATTTTAATGATAATAAAATATTAATATACTAAATCAACAACTTACCTGTCGTGCTGTTCTGTCTTGGACTGTTGCTCTTTTTGTGTAGTTGAATGAGAGTGTTGATTTTTATCTTTCTCAAGGTCTTTGTCTAAATCAACTTCATTATTCTTATCTTTTTCTTTGTCAACAATTTTGTTTTCTGTCATGATTGCCTAATTTTATATTTAGTATCTGGGAAAGTAATTCAGTTTTTTGTTTGATTTTATATTAGAGTTATATTTTTTCAGCTAATCAAACGCTTTTATGCCTAAGGGCGAACCTGTTTTAAATTATTTTTTTTTGTTTTTGGCATTTTGTTTTGTGAAATTAAATATTCAGAATGCTGAAAAAATTAAAAAAGAAAATTAAAAAAAAAAAATAAAAGAAATATTTAATTTGCGTTATACAGAATAAGTCCCATAACAATTTTAAAGTTTTCTGTTCTGGGCTTCAATTTATATTTATTTTTTATTTCAATATAAATAGGCGTTTCTCACTTTGCGGAGGATGACAGAAATTTTAAAAATATATTTCTTTATTTTTAAAGAAAGTTTTATCATAAAAAATGTGCTGTCATTTATTATTATATCGCCTTCATTTCAAGTAGTTGAAAAGGCACAGTAGAGCCAAACAAAAAATAAGTTTTAATAAAGATAATCTAAATTCCAAAAATAATCTTACAATTCTCTAAATTTGAATAAAATTAACGAAAGTATAACGATACTTCTTAGTGGATAGAAATATTGCAATCTCAGGTTCTCCTTAATGGATGTTCCATGTTTCAAATATATCCAACTATTACTTTGTATTGCGATGTCTCCACTGTACAATATTAAATTGTTCAACATTTGCTGTTGCCATTAGCATTTCCAATGACGACATAATGTGTATTTATCCCTTGTCAATGTTTCATGTAACACACTTTGTCATAGGATATTTGTAAATATGTATATTCGCCTACATACTTACGTATTTACTTTCCTGATGGAAATTAGCAACTAATTAATAATTGCTGATGCCACAGCCTATTAAAATAAGAAAACTATTCAAAAGACACCAAACTACTTAACTTCTAGTGCGATTTCGAATATTTTTTAAATATTGAAATTTTTTTTCACAACACATTTCTGTAATGATTCAATTATAGATTTTTCGGATTATCCTACTGCCTGGAACACAATGTCGAACGAGTTGAGATCTTCTGTACAATTACATTTTAAACAGAAGCAAATTCTAAAATGTTGTTGTTGTTTTAAATATAATTGTACGAAAGAAAGAATTCGTTCGACATCGTGGGCCAGACCGTTATAATCTTTTGCGAGTTTTCAATGTTTTTACAGAAATTATGAGTTTCAGGTGGATTTGGAATTCTTCTGGTGCATTTTCCAATATGGGAGAAATTTTCAATTTTTTTTTCGGAGTGAGATGGAAGATACATATTTTGCGAGTTCCAATCTTTTTTCCTGAAACTTTGGGTTTCTAAGTGGTTTAAGTGAATTGTAGTGTATTCAATTTTATATTTAAATTTTTTTTGGTGAATTTTATTTACTTCGGTTTTGTTAAATTAATATTATTCGGTTTTCGCAGAGTTTGCTAAGCTTTTTTAGAATTTTCAATACTTTTAGTGATATTAAGGGTTCCTGGCGAATTCCGGTGCTCTGTTAAATCTATGTTGATGTGACAGATATCGGCAAACTTTTGACTTTTTCGGAGTAATTTAATGTTTGCACGTCTTCGATTTGACTAGAAAAGTTATGGCGTTTTGGTGGATGGAGTTAAAGTATATTTGTTGGCATTGCCGAATATGTTTTAAAGTGCGACTTTTTGGGAAATTTTAAAAATTGTTGGAGTAATTTAAATCGTTTATGAGTTTTTCGTTCATTTTAATGATATTATGGATTGGCTGCTTGTGAATTTTAAGTACTTTTGGTACCTTTCCGAAGATATAAGAGCTATATAAGAGCTTTAGGAACATTTTCGGGTTTTTCGGAGTAACTTAAATTGGATTTATTGGACATTTTCGATATATTTACGAGTTTTAAATTCTTTATTGAAATTATTTACTTTTGGTACATTTTCGAATTTTTTGAATGTTGGATTTTCGGTGATTTTCAATATTTTCGGAGTAACTTGAATATTTGGCGAGTTTTTTTTAAGCGGAATTATGTGCCCTTCCGGTGAATTTAGGTAATTTTCGGTACTTTTTCAATATATAACAAATTCAGAGCTGTAAGTGTGCTAAAGAAATTAAGCATTTTTATGATGTACTGGGTGGCGCAAAATTAAGCACCCTATTGATATTTGGATGTAGTATACAAACAGAGCGTGGGCGAAAGATTGTCGAATAATTGTATCGAATCTCTTGTTTTGACGATTTGGCATGGCCAGCAAGATCGACCGATTTAAACATCCCAGGCTCCTTTCTTTGGGGCTACTTGAAGTCAAGAATTTATACCAACAAGCCGCCAGACAATTGGAACCCTCAAGAAGAATATTCGGTAGGAACGCGAACAGTTATCACCGGAAATCTTCCAGAAAGTTGAAAATGCGATAAAACGGGCACAAATGTGTATCAACACTGACAGCAATCACTTGGCGGATATCATCTTCCCAACTTAACAGAAAAAATTGTAAAGGTTCAAATAAAGATTCGAAACCATTTTTTTTTCATTTAGTAAAAATTGTATTCAAGAAGAAAATTGCATGAATAATTTTGCTTCACCTTGTACAAATCATTTTATATGTATTTTTATTTTTCAATTTATATTTTCATCCTACTAGCAGCTTAATTTCTTACTGCACTTTACAATTATTTTTCCCCAGCATTCATTTTGTTAGAATATTCAGCTTTTAAGAAAATAAGAAGCATTAATTTGCGTCCTTAAAAAATTCCACAGATATTTTTCTAATTACAAATTAAAAGCGGCATGAAACGGTGTAACACAAATTTGTTATTCTTTAATTAATGGTCTTTCTTTCTGGGATATCTTCTTTCTTTCTTTTTATGGTGTCTCATTAAAATTTCATGTACTGTTGTTTTGTATAAGAAATGAGTGTGAAAGTTTGAGATTGTTTGTGCGTGACCGTGTCATTAACCTTGAATGGTTTATGACTTTAAAAAGAAAATAGACTTGTTTTCATATTTTATGTTTTAATTTGAAACGAACAAATTAAATTTGATAAAAGTCCTGAAATATGCAATATCATTTGATGACCCTTTTTATATGAGTGTTGGAAATGAAAAAAAAGTAAACACGAAAATAAGTTTAATGAAAAAAGGATAAAATGAAATAAATATTTTCACTCTTAGTATTAATTTCAAACTTTTCCCATTGTTATAACTCATTAAAAAGTTTTCTTGATACATTTTTAATAAATAGATTAATAATATATAAATGTTATATCTAATAAGAAGAACACCAAAATTAGGCAAAAATGTTATTAAATATTGTACTCAAGGGCAATAGTTCAAAGCACTGCTCTGTACTGAAAGATATCAATAAATTTCCTTGACTTTCATAATTAGAAATAAAGGGAAATTTTACATACTGAAAAGTTTAGAATGCTGTTAGACAAGCCGTTTCATTATTATTTTTAATTATACAAATTAAGTTTAAAGCCTTCTAGCCTAATGTTTCCTTTTTTTGGTGGCTATAATAATTTTATGTGAATGTGTGTATATGAAATAACTTTTTTTATTACTCAACTTTATAGACATACAAATAATGGTTGGTATAATATTAAATTACATTAACCTGTCCACGAAAGAGGATACCAAGTGATGCTCATTATGAGTTTGATATAATTTTATTATATTCGATAAATCAACCTAAATTCACCAGTTGCACTAGCTACATCGAAAACTCACACAAACCGAAATTACTCCGAATAAAAACGAAATTTTTCCGAAAACGTGAAATTCAACAAATATTCGAAAATGCACCGAGAGTGATTTAAACCAGTTCTTACTTATAAATTTCCTAAAGAAATCGACTATGGAGTTACACCGAAACAATTATTTTACTACGAAAAAATTAAGTTACTATGAGAAATATAACTTATTACAAGAAATTTTAAATTTTCCAAAAATTTTAAATAAAACAAATATTGAAAAATATTTTACGTTCACCAGAATATTCAACATTTTGCTGAATATTCGAAAAACAAAACACACAAAAAAACAATCAAATGCGCAGTGGAACTAGCTACACCTATAATCAATTTCAATTTGTTTCAATAAAACAAATAATATTTTACTAAATATGTAAAATATTAATTTTGGGAATAAACGTGCGATTATAAATTAAAAAAAAACTAAATTTTAGGAATTCCCATAAGAAGCACCAATTTAAATTAATTAAAAAAATTCTAAGGTTGAATAAATACTCAAAAATGCATCAACCTAACAGAAAAAAATTTATTTCAATAAAGAAATCGAAAACATGCAAAATCGTGGTAAGGCGGAAAAAGCGAAGATGCGAAATTAAATACATAAATCGACAACGAATGAGTTGAATGTAGTAGAAAGCCATAATATCCATAAAGAAATCGAATAATTCCAGACAATTCAAGTTAATCAGAAAATTTTTCTATAATTCGAAATTAAACACATTTTCGAAAATGAACCAAAAGTACCTGAAATTTATCCAAACTATTTGTGGATTTCGTAAAGAAATTGGAAACACGAAAAAAACGACTTAATCCGAAAAGTCTAAAAATTTCTGAAAATTCGAACAAAAGCAACCAAAAAATATTTTACAATATTTTTGGTACTTTTTTATTTTAGAAGAAACTAATACTAGTTAACTATTTGTTACACATTAATGTATTTGTGGAGTTAAAGTTGTTTTAAAATTAACCACAGAGTGTTACGCAAACAACTACAAAATTCATTTTGGCCTTCAAATGAAAACATGCATAACACAGTACAACATTTTTCAGCTCATTGATTTGGGATTAAATTCTGAGAACTGCACGTGAAAGTAGCCCCAAAAATAAGAACTTCTGCATCGTTCGCTTTGTCAAGCTTTTTATTTTTGATTATTATTTTTTAATAATTTTTCTTCTCTGTATACAAATTATTTGCCTTCGCATGATTTTTAAATATTGTGACGCTACGAGTTTATATTTGTGCACAACTTCTACTGCAGTAACTGATTCGATTTACGAGTACACTAACATTATTCGGTTTTGTTAAATCGGCCGATTTTAAATCGATTGGTCTGCACAACAGTGGTGATTATTCTTCAGATTTAATCTCCAGTGACTTCGTGATGTATCGAAATTCAAAGAATTGATTTGGTGGAAAAAGTTGCGGGTCTAATGAGGAGGCCATTTCTGCAATAGGATTCTATTTTGAAGAGCTTTCGAATCTTTTCTTTGTATATTTTGCTTTGTCGAAAATGGTTTTCTCTATATTTTTATATTAAACTTCACTTGGTAGTCTAGAGGACGGCAATTCGATATTCTCCTCAGCCGTATCAAGTGCTGTCAGTTGCAATATTTTTATCTTTAGTTTTTAATTTTTGTTATGTGTTATGTGTTATGCCAAAGGAATTTTAATTTTTATTTGCTTGTGTAAAGATTTTTTAAAGGCTGTTGAAAAAAACCAAGAATTTAAGGATATAAACTGATTTAGATATATTTTATTGTATAATTTTAGAAACATAAAAAATACATGTCAAGACTCGCGATTTATAAAATCTTTGTGGGATTTATTTATATGTTTTTTTGGCATTGATTTAATAAAAAAAATTTTTAAGTCTTAAAAGAATATTTGTTTGCTAAACATCATCATACTGTTATCATTTTAAATAATAATTTTTCATATAAAATTTTTTGAAATTAAACTTTCACAAATCAAGGAAGCATTTTTTTTAAATAACTTAATGATGAAGACCTGGAAATATAGATTATTTTGCATAGAACGATTTTTTTTTAAATAGCATCCTTTGTCTTAACAATTTTTTCTATTTTACCGAAATTTTTGAATATGATTTTAAGTTAATTTATCGTTTGTAGAAACTTTAATTAAAAGGCTTTTATTCGTTTTTTGTTCTTTCCTTTAAAATTTCAATTGTTATTATTTTTAGTTGATTTTTTTAAATATTTTAAAAAAATTTCTCACATTTTTTTCAATTCAATTTAGAGATTTTCATTTAACGTTTTGTTTGTTTTTAATTATTATTTGTTAGGTTTTTGCTTTAAACAAGTTAACAAGTAAAATTCATGCTGACAACATGCCGCCGGATGTTGAACTGCTACTAAAGTTTCCTGTTTATAAAAACATGTTTTTATTTGAAAATAAGAAATGTAGTGACAAGCATGTAAGTAGCGTATGTATTCATTCAGGCAAAGGTCGTATCATCATTATCCGTTCGCCTCACACATGCGCCCTGGAGATTGTTTTCCAAACCAGCTGTTCAACGGATAATAATGAAGAGAGTCAGTCATGTCTCTCAGTTTCTAGCATTTCAATACTCTTTTAAAATTGTTTGATAATTATAAAATCATGGTCAAGGTAAAGCAAACACTTTGCTTTTGCACCTTGGAACTGTTTTTATACAGCAAACAAATATAACAGTTTTCCTATTAAGCTTTAAGCACCAAGAGTTTCTATCAGTTGTGGCATTCATACAAAAAATTCTAATGGAATTTAATACTTAAGCAAATAAATTAGTTTATATTGTTTTGCATACTTACCTGCTTGAGGTATTTTAATTTAATCTTTACACTTTTTCTCCTAGACTATTTTTTTTAAATTAAATCCTTCTGTTGCATGTTAAACAGGAAGCTGTAAATTTTATAGCATTTATCACAAGGTTGCATAAATATATTTGTCATTTAATTTGTAATACATTTATGAACTTATAAAGTAAGTAAGGAGTTTATTTAAAGACTAAAATTGACTAAAAGACTAGATGAACGAATAATTTATGAAAGGTCTTAGTTTGCTTTCAAAAATTCACAAAATATCCCAATCAATACAAAAACCCACAACTACGTCTATTTTTCGCACGTTTCATGTTGGTGTTTTTTTATGCTGTTAATGTTCTTATGATTCTCCGCAAAAAATGGTGTTATCCGGAATCCTGTTCCATTATAGGGTTGTGCTTATTCAACTGTATCAGATTGACAATTGTATCAGGCCGTTATAAATATTTAAACAAGGACTAGATATATTATATTATATTAACTAACTGACTATTATTTTGAAAAACAGATCATTGAGAAGATGTTTATACTCGTACTTTCTTTACTATTAAAACAAATCGTTTGACATTGCTTGGGCGCAGAATCTTGAAAAGAAAGATTAAAATAATTTGTATTTAATTAGCTTTTTCGATTAATTTTCTTTCGTTTAATTATTATTCGATTAATTTTTATTCGACTAACTCTTATTCGATTAATTTTTCTTTGCGCAATTTTTGCTCAAACAATTTTTATTTAAAAAGTTTTTACTACAATAATTTTTGTTCGAGAATGTTTTTCATATTCTTAAAAAGTTTATTTGAATAATTTGTATATAAATAAAATTTATTAGAATAATTTTATTAAATATTTTTTTTTTATTTCTATAAAATTTCTACTAATAGTTTTTAATGAACAATATTTATTGGAATATTTTTTTTCGGATAATTTTTATTTAAAAAAGTTTCTATTTGAGTAAATTTTAATCCACTAATTTTGATTCAAACAATTTTTATTCATCGATTTGTTACCGAATAAATTTCCTTTCCGAATAATTTCACTTCACTCTATTAATACTATTTATTTATATACGAATAAGTATATTAGAATAATTTTTATTCAAACAATTTGGTGATTCGAATTAAATTTCTACAGAATTATTTTTATTCGATTTATTTATTCGTTCGAGCAGTTTTTGTTCTACATTTTTTTATTAAATCTATATTTTAAAATTATATATATTTTATAAAAATATATTTTTATAATTTTTGTTAGAATAACTTTTATTCGAATAACTCTTATTAAAGCAACTCTTATTGTGATGGTTTTTATTTTAATATTTTCTAGCCCAATTTTTACGCAAATGTTTTTTTCTAATACAATTTTTATTGGATTAATTTTATTCGAATAATTACTGTTCGAACTATTTTTATTCGGATAATTTTTATTATTAATATTTATTCGAAAATATGGAATAATTTTTTGTAATATTTTTAATAAATTTAAATTTTTATTCGAATAAATTTTATTCGTATACATATTATTTGAATATTTAAGAGCATTAAATATTCAGCTTTCGGAAACTGCAATTTGTCAGCGACATTTTTTGTCAATAGTTTCCTTGTGCAAGCAGTTGATAGAACTGCCAACTACTGCAAGATTTTATTTACTGTTGCAATAGTTTGCATACATATTGAACAAACTTAATCCATTTATAATTTGTATTCGAACAGTTTTAATTAAAATAATGATTTATTCAAATGATTTTTTTTCGCATGATTTATATCAAAATAAATATTATCCGCATATTCTTATTAAACTACTTTTTATTCAAATTGGTTTTGTTATATTAACTTTTATTGGAATGACTTTGGTTGAAAATATTTTTATTCGTATAAATATAATTCGAATAATCGTTGTTTTTTCATTTTATTTTATATTATTTATATTATTTTATTCGAATAAATATTGTTCGATTAATGTTTTTTTATTTCATTAAATTTTTTGGATAATTTTTCATTAGAATAATTTTTATTTGAATAATTTGTAGTCGAAGAATTTTCATTTGAATAATATATATTTGAATGATTTATTTTAGAACAGTTTTTTTTTAAATATTTTTTTGCAATGATTTTATTCGAATAATTTTTTTCACTAATTGAAATTTTTATTTTTATTAGTATTTCCTAGCTCTCTTTTGTTTACATTTCTCTGTCTGATTTCTCTTCAAAAGCAAATTGGACAAAAACACATGCATGCTTTCTTTATTTTTCAATTAGACTCTCATATGTATTAGTAACAACTTTAAATGATTATAGCTCCAAAAATACTGAACCGATTTTAACAAAATATAGTTTTTGCACATTTGTGAATTAATATCTTCAAAATTGTATAAGTTTTGTCAAAATCAGCTGTATAATATGAACGTAACAGAGATCTAGAAAACGTACTTACACATTAATTATATAGATACTTACGCTGAAGGCCTATGATGCTATTAGTCCTATCCTTAACCTTTTATCTTATAATTTGTAATTATAAGTGAAATAAATAAATAATAATGTATAGATATTTATTGGATAAATTTTTATTCATATTATTTTTGTTAAATAATATATGATATAGATATATGATATAGAATACGTTCTTTTATAGCTTTCGGCATTGCATAAAAGACTTTCATACTTGATTTGATATGAAAAGCCAAGCTAAATATTGATCAGTCTGATGAAAGTAAAATCGTTTATAAATATTCTTGCAAAGTAAAGTAGTTTGCTTAATTAAAACGAAACTTTTGACTATTTTCAAATAAGGAAAATAAACGAGAAATTAGTTTTATTGCGAACTAACTATCTTAGCTTTGAGAAAATCAAGCTCTTGCCCACTCTCTTGGGATACGTTATATTGAAGGGTATTGATGTAAGTCAACTTGGGTTTAAAAGCGTCGGCCGACTCGCTTAATGCAACACAGTTTTCTATTTTTCTTTTCTTTAATTTTTCGTCCTTTCTTCGGGTATATCTTTTTCAAAAAAGTTTCTCTAAGAGTTTCTGCTTGCATAATTTATGAAGTTCTGGTATTGTTTATTTTGTTTTTTTTTATTAACTTTAAATATTTTTATAAAGTTTGGCATCGCGAGCACATACATATGTACATATATATTCTTTAGAAACTTTATTAAATTTATAGCTTGTGTGTGTTTGTGTGTGTGCGTTTAATGTTTTAAGCAAACAATATTTCTAAGCATTTCAATGGTACTTATAGCCTTTTTTGTGCCAGAACAAACGTAAAGTACCATTGTTGTTGACAAACTACACTTGAGAAAATAAAAACTTGAACTGTTTGTTGTTCTTATACCAGTTTGTTTGCATTGTACTTTCTAATACACTTTTGCTAAGCATTAGGTTTACGTTATTGGAGCTTAAGACAACATTAGATATTAAATGGTCATCAGGGCGTATGATGAATGTAATTTTAATATAAACAAAATTTATATTAAGCATACGTAGTGTTGCACAATATTTGAGAAGCAAATATGAAAATAGTAAAATTAATTATATCGGCCCCTGTGCGCAAAATGATCGTATGTTACACTTTTTTCAATATTGACTTTTTATCCAAATTGGTTCTAAATCTTTAATTTATCTGTTGACAAAATATTATAGCGATAAATGTGTTAGTTATGCCCATTTTATCGTATGTAACAGTTTCATAGTAAGCACTAGTAATAAAAATAGTAATAAAAACGCTCTCTTGTAAAATTTAGTTTTTGTAACATATGATAATATTGCGCAAAGGGGTCGATATGTTCCATTCACAACTTATTTTTGAAACGTTTTTTTGTAATTTCAATGAAAAATATTTGTACAGCACGTGCAAGTATTTTTGTTTAGTTCTTTTTCAAGTCTCATATGAGAGAAGCCATAAAGACATTAATTGATAATATTGAAGTTTTGAGTATAAATAATTAAGAAAACTTAAAAAAACACAAAACAAAAAAATTATATTCAATTAAGTTGTAATTAATTTCTAATCGAAATCCAATGTTCACAAGATTCATACGTTTATTTGATTCCAGCAGTTGTGAATTGAAAAATAGTTTTTAAAATTGAATAAAATGATTTTTCAATGAAATACGAATAAAAATACATACAGTTTCGGAGAAAAATAAAACACGGACTTCACCATGTTAGCAAATGGCAGAGTAAAATTTTGAAAATTCACTCTTTATGCATATGTGTATGTATTAATTAAGGAAGAATATACACTAAATATACAAAAATGATAAAAAGAATAATAATAATAAATAATGAAAATATTTTGTTTCCAAAACTACGGCAAGTTGAAAAAGAAAAAGAAATCAGAATTGAAAAAAGGATGAAAATTAAAAATGGATGTACATATTCATTACGTATGGATGTGCTAGCTTCAAAGAAAAACTTAACAAACTAAATTTGCGTGTCTGTATGCAATACGATAATTGTTTTTTCCATGGGGAAGGGAATTTGTAATTAGGTTGTTTTTTCTTTATAAATGAATGCAACTAAAATAGGTATATGTTTAAACTGGCGGTCGAATTTCGACCACTAGACGAAATAAAATTGGAAGTAAAAGAACCGGCAAAATGTCTACTCTTTAGCAATATTTGTGTTCCCTTTTAAAAACGTCTTTGTCGTATCTGCAAAAACTTCGAGCATATTGGCAGTAAACAAACAACCGACAACTAGATTAATATTCTAATCACATATCCACTAGTCTACAAAATTGCAAAATGTACTTTTTGCTTTTGTTCATATTTCAGTACATTTGCGGCTCTTATGACGGCTTTGTTTGTTCGTTTCTCCAACTGCTTGTGGCCTTTGTTGTGTTTACCTATCAATTTAATTCCTCTTGTTCCTTTATGATTGGCACTCTATTGCTCTTTGTGATTTATTTTTATTTTTCATGTAGCTTTCTAATGGATCTTCTTAATAAAGTGTCAAAGCAATTGTTGACTTAACCGAAGTTGTTTGCTCTTTATGTTTATGGTTAAGCAAATGCTGAAGTTGCACGTACTTGTGTTAATGCACGTAAACTATTTTTGATATTAAATAGTATATCTGATGGCAATTCTCGATCTAGTGGTAAAGTCAATCAAGAAAACATAAACGCATTAACCAAAAAAATAAAAATAAAAAATATATAAAAAAATCGTAATCTGGAACGTGATATATGAAGTTCCTGTGGAAAAGTGTTTTAGATGTCACACAAAAAATAACTAAATATAAACAACTATAATCCCTAGTTATTTTTGAGGCTTTAGGTGGTTAATTTAATTTTTGTTAAACAAATTCTTTTATTAAGGAAGGATTTTGTTTAAGCTTGTAATCGCTTTGCAGGAATAAATAAAACAAGGGACAAGCTGGAATCTTTAATATTCAGAGCTAGAAATCATTTGTTTGTAGTAAAATAAAATACAACTCCCACATTAGAACGTTAGAATTTTCTATGATTTCTTTTCCAATAATATTAAAGAAATCTTATGTACTTACCCGTTTGTTGAAATAAAAAAAAATCTTACATTAATTTTTTCAACAATTATCACATACAATTTATTTGTTTTATTTAATATAATGTAATTTTTTTATCAATTTTAATTTTTTACAAATATGCTTAATTCAACAATAAAACATTTATGATGATTATAAATAATCACAAATTAAAATATTTCCAATAGTTGTCAACACTAAGAAAAACACTTTGCGCTGTGCTAAACTCAATAATTGCAAAAGCCTGCGAATAAAATATTTCTATCTTTCTCAGCAATCAATTTTAGTCACAAGATAAACAAGCATTAATTTTCACAAATAAACTTATTCTAAATATTGTAAATTTATTTGTTAAAACGAAATAAAATTTGTGAAAACAAACAAACGAACAAATTTAACTTTGTCCCTCTTGTTGGTGCTGTCATCCATTTGCATGTCTATTGAATTTTGTTCTTAAATAGTTTCATGTTTTGCCATAAATACTAATACTATCTCATGACTTAAGAGCTTCACTGGCCTTCTCTTTTTCTCCATGAGATTCGCTGTGTACTTGAGCTACATGCAACACTTGCTCTAAGTCAATAGCTTTGGCTGCCGTAAAATCCTCCTCCGAACCCTGATCGATACTTTCACAGCGCATGAAAGACTGTCTTCGCCGGCGGCAAGCCAAACTAGTTGAAGGTTGAGGATCTTCAATTATATCATCTTCTGCTTCTTCTGCTTTTACGGAAGCCACCAGCACACCGTCGCCATCACAGCTTGTTACATGTGTCACCTTGATATGAACATTTTCAGCATTCAACGATTCAATACGTTCTAGGCTGGCTGGCAAGGCAAATTCCTGAGCAGTTTCCTTCTTATCTATTGGCGTTTTCGTTAGCTTACCATTTCTTTTAAGGTTGGGCACCTCTTCCAACTTGATCTTTTCCTTTTCATGTCTCAATCTTTGTTCCTCATCGATATGTACTAGTAAAAAAGGCAGCTTTAGCGACAACTCTCCGCCCATGCCGGAAAGTGTCAATTTCACTTTCACGTAATATGACACATAAATGGCAAAAACATTTCGTTCATCGCTGTTGGTGGCCCCATGACTGATAGCGGTGGTCAGAGCTGTTGCTGGTATGTGAACTCCCGGACTTGAGCATTTATTGGGGGAGTGATTGGCCTGCATAAGAAAATGGGGAGTGCGCAAAGCGGAGGCTGCTATATCAGCTGTTATTTCATCCGGTTCAGTACTTCTTTGTAAAGTATCTTCTAAGGCAATCCAGTTTTTTGTTGCTCCCCTTTGGGGCTTTAAAATGACGGTGGTATTAAGTGTACTGCCTGGTGAAACATGTTGTTCTACGGCTGGCGGTGATAAACTGTCCGAATCGGCAACCACATTTTTAAATTTGCCATTGTTGAACATGCAGACATCAACGTGTTGAATGGCACAGACCTGCAACGAATAACAGAAAGGTTTAACAAATGTTTTTTTTAAGAAAGACATTAAACTATACAGACAGGATATAAGATTATCACCCAAAAAAGAAAGGAATACAAAAATATGTCTAGACCAGGGGCCGGCAACCTTATGAGCCAGCCGGAAAAGTCATGAATTATAATTTAATAAATTTTAAAGTTTTTAAACAGCCACGAAAGTTTTTCTTGCCAACAATAAATAGTGCTTGCATAAACAAAGCTTTTTATAAAAAAAACTAATCTATTTATTCATAAGAAAAATACCTGTTTATTCGGAGACAAGTAGTGTTTTTCCACAACAAATTAAACGTTTAAATGCAACACTAACTTGTACTTCAATAACAAATTCAATGGGAGCGATGACTTTGCATGGTTATTCAATTAGAAAATCTAAACTTTATTGAATTGCACTTAAAAATAAAAATATTAAAAAAAATAACGTACATTTGAGTGTGGGTTTGGCATGGTTTTTGAAAGTTCGAATAAATTTGGCTCATAACTCGTTATTTTCAATTTCAAATACGACTCTAAATTTACTTATGTTAATTGGCTTCTTACTTGACTTTTAATTATAATCATGCAAGAGAACGTGTGCTCGCACGAATATGTCGATCCAAATGCCAACTTCTTCAACTCACTGTAGGAATCTGGAAAACTATTCCAAGCATCGAATACGTGTAAGAGCTTCAACTCGCGGCATTTCTTTTAAAGCTCTTTACTTTTGTTGCGTTGCATGTATGTACACATTTGCGAACCTTCAACTCTTCTAACTTCCTCTTCAACTCTGTAAATTTTCCACTCCACAAAGTTTTACTTTTTAAATCGATCAATTGCATTTCTAGGAGATCCAGCATCAACTCTAAAAGACTCAATGTGAATTTCGTTACTATTTGTGTTCTATTGAGAAGATTAACTATGAATGCTGGAGTGGTTTTGTTGGGTTTGAATTGATGAACTCTGTCAGCAACTTCAACTATTCTGTTGTTGTTTATAAATCTGCTGAAGTAATTCGTGTAAACAATTGCTTTGCCTCAATTCAACGTTAAGTGCCAGCTTAAAGTTTGTATGTATTAGAGCGCGACGTGGAAGGACATACAGCCACCGCCGAGTTTAATTTAGTGTAAAGCCGCCGCCGATTTTATGAGCTCATGTCGTCTAAAATTTTTGCGCCGATTTTTTTCTCTTTTAATTTAATTGTTTTTACGTTATGGCCGATTTTATTTTCTTTTGAGGTTCTTATTGTGCGGTGAAAAGCAAGTACAAGTGGCTGAGAGATAAAAATGGTGCCTAATCCTCGTTAAACGATTCAGAACGATTTTTAAATCTCTTTTTTTTATAAAATAAAAAATATTTGCGTGTGGAACTAAAGAGGCGCGTGAGTCGCAGGTTGCTGACCCCTGGATTAGACCATGACCAGATTACATCATTTGAACTGCCATAACTATGAATAGGCTTATCTATAATTAAACCAAGGTGTTCTTTAAATTCTATCTGAATTCGTTTTTCTCCTCTTTCCTTAATTTATGTAAATCTGCATTATTTTTCGCTGCAATATTTTTAATTCCAGGACTTGCTCAATACTTTATATCATACGCAAGATGTAGAGCAGAACTCCCGAAATCTTATCCTGGCATAAAGTGTTGAGATTCCAAATTTCAAAGAATTTTCATTAAGAGTTGTTTCAGAACACTCATGAAATTGTGAACTTATTTTTCCACATGTATTGCATTTTCAGATGTATTGTAACCGATGTAGCATTTGCAACTTTTCTATCAATTGTTCTTGAAATGTAAGTTTTATTATCCTATTAGATTTTTCAATGAATACCGGAGACAATCCTCTTTCAAATGATTGACATATTTATTGTCTGTTGTATTATGATAAATAATACCAAAATATAAAAAAAGATATTAGAACGACCTTCCTTTTAAATTAGTTTGTTTATTTTCTTGATATACTATCGATTATTTAGTTAAAAATATCTTTTGTTTTTCAATGAAACTGCTGAGAAGTTAACAGAAAAGGCATTGCTTTTCCTTGCTGTGTACTCTCAAGTTCGTTCCCTTAAGTCCCCGTCCAGACTTGCAATTTTTGTCGCAGCAACTTTTTAGTTTTTAGTGAGAAAGAGCGAGAGAGGAATACAAAATGTATATATTTCTATTTCAGCACTCTCCCACATATTCAAGAATAGCTGCAACAAAAATTGCAAGTATGGACCGGGACTAAGTTGTCAACTGAGTCGTGGTAAATTTTTTGGGGTGAAATTACTTTTAAGAACTTTCTTTTTTTTTAACTATTTGTAGCAAAAATAGTATAATCAAATTTTAAAAATTCTTTTAGTATGAAAATAACAAACATTTTTAAAGTTTTTGTTACTTGCGGTTTTATATCCCCCCCTTTTTTTGTTTTTTGCTTCACAAGAACCAACAAAATTTGTTCCGTCGTAATAATAATTGCATTAAAACACACATTTTTGGCAAAACCTTAAAATACCTTAAAACATATTAAATTTGGAAACTCATAAAACGTTGAAGCATTAAAAAATATCTATGATGTTTATATAACAGCTCAACAGCTTATGACTGCAGGAAATGTATTTTTATCGTGTAATATATATTATAAATAAAAACAATGAATTCGTAAAATAATATTTTCATTTGAAACAAAATTAAGCTTTTAAATTTGAGCACTAAAGTAGATTATTCCATAAATATTTTTTATTACAAACATGCCGCTTATGTCGCATTTCTTGAAAAGAAAAATATATTTTAAGAAGTCAAAAGCAAAATAACTATCAAGAATATTGTGAGTTTTTCTCCTTTTAAATTCAAGTGTATTTTTATGAGTTTCATTTAAACGCCTTAAACAATTATTTTCTTACAAAATACCATTTTTAATGTTTACTGATTCGCAAAGTTATAATCTTAATGCATTAAAACTTGTTTTATTTTATGTACAAATAAAAATATTTCTCTGTAGTCTACCAGAACGTAAAAAACTTTAATTTTAATTTGTTTTCATTTTCATTTTATTTCGACTTATTTCGCCCGCAACTAAAGTGTCTGTCTTGCATTAAATGTCAATAAAAATCTGCCTTAATTTTCTTATTTTACAAACAACATTAACATAACTTTGCTTTTAGTGAAAAACATTTAGTTAATTGAACTAAAAGCATACAAGCAGTTAGATTCTCTAAAGGTTTTTATTAAGATTAATGGAAGAAAATCAATTAGAAACGATGGAGAACACGTTGCGTATCGAAGAATTCTTGCAAACATTATATTTTAGTATGAGTTTAATAAAAATTGCAAGTGTTTGAGTTTTAAGTTAACGTGATAAGTACTAACGTTTTTAGTTTTAGAATAAAAAAAACCATTTAGTTTAAACTGTAATGCAAATTAAAATTTTAATAATTCAAAGATATAAAAAGGTTTTCAATTAAGAAAATTAAAAACGAAATGTGTGGATGGTTATTGTTTCAGGCCTGCATAATTTAAAGTTGTAGAATTCATATTGAGTTAAGAATCTATTTTCAATTTATGTTTTTAATTATTTAGCTGCATTTAATGAACTTTGCACAATTTGAATCTCAAACTCAACTTGAAAATTTTTTTTTTAAATATTCATTAATTTTCTTAAACAGTTGTAATTATATTTTTATCATAAAATTAACGTTTCTCTGTCTTCGAAAATACGATGCAAAAAAATAAAACAATTTAGTGGTAGATCAACTCTATTGAATTATTTTATTTTCAACTATTTATTAAACTCATTATTACGATTTTAATAAATTTTTTTTTACATTTTTTAAAATTTTAAATTAGATTTTTGTAAAAATCACCCTTTGCAATGAAACTTAAATTTCGGGGTTTTCTTGAGTTTGGCTGCTTTCAACGTACTTAGAGAATTCGGAAATGGCCTTGAATTCTCAAAATCAATTATGTAATTTTTTTTATTTAATTGTTATGGTTGGTTTACGTGGCTGCCCTCTCTCTACACGTAGGCATTCAATTAGAATCTAGATGATTCCTTTTATGAAAATGTAATTGTTATATATTTATCAATGATTCAACGAATTGAGTACTTTATTATATTTTTTGCTTTAATTTTGAGATGCGATTGTGAGTTTTACTCTTCACTTAGACTCATACACGCTCACGATAAAAAAAATCTTACTCATGCACGCTTATGCAGCACCTTACATTTTTGGCTCACGTTCATACACACTATCGCGAGTGGAAAAAAATTTAGTGACAATCACGGAAGCTCATTCACACGATTTACTTGCGAAAAAAACCTATAAAATAATTAGAAAAAAATTAAATGAAAATTGTTACAATCAGGCAAAAAAATGATCACGAAACAATCACGCCAAAAATCTACTCATGCACGCTCAGTCATGCAAAATTTTTTTAATACTCATATTGATGCACGCTCTCTAACGCTCAATTTTGGTTGTACTCATGCTTATGCACGCTCACATGATTGAAAGCAAAAGCTAATCATGTGAGCGGTACTCATATCTACTTTAACTTCAGTCTTTGTTATAGATCCTTCGAAGCTTCGAACGCAAAGTTATGTTGATCGCTCATTATTGATTATGATTTCGAAAATTCCAAATAAGTTGTGGTTCAAATAATCTTAGAATCTAAAAGAATGGAAATCTTACTTGAAGGTTTTTTCTTTTCGCTGAACTATTTAAAACAAACTTCAAAAATGTATTGTAAATCGCAAATCAGCTTTAATATTTTATCAGACCTGAAAATTATTTAATAACATGTAATTGGGTTTCACTTATCACAAATACTTATATTCAGATGCTTGGAATTTTTTTATGTGCCACATACTTTTAGTCCTTGCATAAATTCAAAAGTTGTTAAAAGTTTGAGCAATAACCGTAAAATCACAATTTTTATATCGAATTAATGTTCAGATAAGTAACTGCCTCCTACTGTCAAAGGAAATAAATATATTTTTTAGTGTATTCATTAATCAATGGGCTGTAGCGTAGGAGTTGCTTAGATGACAAAACTTTGTTGTTAAGTATTTTAAAAAAAAGAACTCCCCCCAGCGTGCGCACAGCCAGCTTTAGCACTTTGCGAGAAGTTAAAGTGAAACATAAAATTTTTAATCTTTGCTGTTGGCAATGTAATGTTGATTTCTTCTGTCAAGATGGAAGGGGGATATCTATTTTTAATCTCCTCGCGGTATAGCTCCTGTCAATAAAAATTCTGATAATTGCATAATGTGAGTTTTTATCTAAAAATTTAATAGTAACTTTTTAAGTTTAAGTAATTGTTATTGCAGTTGATAAATTAAAAGTTGTTTTTAATTTCTTTAAGATAATAGCCAGAGTGGGTTATTTGGAGGGAAAGTTTATTATTATTATTATTATTAGATGCGACACAGTGCTGTTTTGCTTGTTAGAGAGAACTCTGAAAGGAACACTTGTGCCGAACTGGAGGTTTTCTCTACATTATTGTGACCTTCGCTTTCATTCTCGTTACCCGATATCTGCATCATTCATGACACTAAATATAAATGACCTTAAAACGCTATCAGGTTACGGTCAATTCATTATGATGAGCTTAACAAAATTCATGAATAATAGAAATAAAAAAATCCTGTTGGCTGTTGTTTGCTTAAATCTTTGACAAATGCAAGTTAATGCCTTAGCTTTTATTTTTCACACGTTCTTCCAAAGATAATTACTTTGTCTCTCCCACATATTTGCAACACTAAAAGTTCTACACATTTTGGTTTAGCAGATGAGTTTTAGCACTTGCGTTTTTTCCTAATTACCTTCATTAAATGATTCAATTTTCATCAATATATATTTATTGTCAAACATAGTTTAATTGCGTTACGTCAAGAGCTCTTTAACATTTGTTTTATAACTCACAAGTGTAAAAATTTAGTTAATTAAATTATTAATTTGACACTTTCTGCTGAAATCGAAACGAAAAACAAGAAAGTAGAAGAAAGTAATTGTATGCCAGCAATAAGTGAACAGCATTTATGTTAAGTTAAAGCAAATTAAGGTCACACGCTTAAAAAGTGGTTGTTGGAGTGTTGTGCAACGAAGTAAAACACAAGAAAACAAAGGAAAAAGTTGGGACTGTAGTGGTACAAAAAGAGGTTTATGTTTCTACAAATAAGGGGTGATTATTTAAAAGCTTTCGGATCTGGTTTAAAAAAACACATACAATTTAGAGAGATGTATGAAATCTTTATTTAAGTCGATAGAACAATCTATATGATTCAATGTTTGAAGATGATTTCATGTAAATGTTGAACGAGGGTACGCCTCAAATGGTTCATACACCCTATGCTAGCTGGGGTACATGTGTAATAAGTTTGTTTGTATTAGTATCAACTTTCAACGCTTATAGCTCCTTTAATATCGAACCGAATTAAATCAAATATAGATTGGGCACATCTATGTAAAAAGCCGTTTAAAAACATATAAATCTTTCCATAATCGGTTCAGTGTTATATTCGGGGTTGTCACATAATCCAATGTGTTCTGAATTGGATTTGAAAAATATAAAATAAATACTTTGGTGTGATGAATTTCAATGTTATCGGTTTTATGTTCAATCTAGAATTACTATATGTTTTGAACATAAAACCGATAACACTGAAATTCATCACACCAAAGTATTTATTTTATCGTTTTCAAATCCAATTCCAACTACATTGGATTCTGTGACAACCCTGAGTGATTGTTTTCAAATAAAAGCGAAACGCATTAATCGATTTGATCTATGTCTCATTTTGTTCTCAGGTTATGTAACTTTACGTGAGAGTAATGAGACTTTACACTTTTTCTCGTTTTGGATTTTTCCTGATTTTTTAAAATTAAGAATTTTATTTTTTTTTATATAGAATAAAACAAAGGTAAAAAATATGTTATCACAGAACTTAGCTCAAATCATGAAATTTTCACTAGATTTTCATGCACATATGTACATGTTTTAGAAAGCTACTTAAATATAATTTTTCATAAATCTAAAAAAAATACAATTGGCTTCCAGCCGATTAACTTTGAGCGTAAACAAAATAAAAATAAAAATTTGTTTATTTTGCTGAAATAATCATTTGATTGAAAAATTCGATTGTTTTTCAAAGCTAACAATTAGATGTTTAAACAAAAACAACAAATTTGAAAAGCGCTTAATAAAGAGTAAATTAGTGACTCTTTGAACTTTTGATTTCGTAAAAAAACCCGAAAATTCGATTAATATCTGTAACTTAAAAATGCAAGCTGAATGGAGACAAATGTAGATCAGATTTGATATCAGCGACCTCAAATTAGTAAAAAAAATTTAAATAAAATTCCAGTTAACACAAAAAAAGTTAAATCTCGGTCCTTTGTGTTGTCTTTTATTTTAGCAATTTGTTACAAATAATTTTTAGGTGAATACAAATTATTATTTTTCCTACCTCTCCCTGCAACCACACGCTCAAGTTTTTCCATCAAGTTTTTCAGACGTGCTGTTCATCAAAGTTCATTGAAATTGATAACTGTGAAGTAGGCTGCATGCAAATTTAAAGCAATTTAATGTCATCGTCAAGAAAACAGCTTCAAATGGTTGCTCTATACATCACACAACATGATTGCACTTATTAATTTTATTCACAAACATATTTGATTATTTGATTTTAATTAGCAGTTTAGAGTATTTTTTAAAAAACAAATCAAAAAATGTTTTCTTGGCAGTGAATTAAAACACTCGATGGAAAGAGCAAAGTTCAAAAGCAAGTTCGTATCAAGTTTTAAAAGTATGTGTATTAGTAAAAAAAAGTGTGATTATATTGAAACTTGATAGACAAAACTTGATCGTGTAACCCCTAAGTTACGTCCAAATGTTTTTATATTAGCCCTATTCACAATCTTGTGCATTTGAGATTGCATATTTTTGCAATTGTAAACATTTTCCAGTAATCGTGAACGGCCTTGTTGATTTATTTTAGAATACTTTTTTACAAAATATAAAATTCACATTCAGCTGTGAAAAAATATTTTTTTATTTACAAAAACTTTTGTTTATTGAGGATTTCTTAGCTAGTCTCTATATACATGCATTTCATTGGTGCTAATGCCAAATCATCAGTAAACTTTAAACCATATTTTCGAAAAGTTTCAAACCTCTTATTTTATACAAGGATTTCAAAAATTACAAAAGTATAAATGAAAATGTTTAAAAAAAGATATCGAGGCAATCTCGATTAATCTAAATAATTTTTATTAATGAGCCTGATTTAATTTGCAAACTAAAATTAATTTTAAATATATTGTTTTCTTTTTTTAATGAAAAAAATTCGAGTTAATAATTCAAATGAACAAACTGAGGAGCTAAAAACTCAATTATTTATTTAAGAGTTTACACAATTCTTACTTACTTTAAGGCTGCAGCTAAAATTATTTTTAATTTTATTTCATTTTTATTTTGTAGTATTTTAAGACCTTTATGCTTATTTAAGCTGTGAATTATTTATTTACAACTTGTTTGCAAACGAAAAATCATTGTTTGCTAAGCATTTCGAAAGTAATTGTGTTTTTATTTTTATTTTTTACTGTCAGCAAATAAAAATTTATTGCAGCTCAATTTGTTATTTTCGTTTTCCTGCGTCTTCCAAACAGGAAAAGAAAACGTTCATTTTAATAGATAATTATGGGATAAAATGTAAAACATTTTTTATATTTGTTAGTAATCGTGTTTTAGTAATAGCGCTTAAGGTTTGTCATTTATTTCAAAAATCTGTATTTGTTATTTTATTTATTTTTTGTTACACAATTTATTTGTTCCGTTTGTCTTTATTATAAACAACACTAATTCTACGCTGTGGTCTTTATAAATAAATATCTTTTCATCCAAAAAGTTATATAATAAATTACGAAGCGTAAAATATGTTTTTTTTTCTTTCTCGCAAAAGCACATAAGCCACATGACAAGAGTTTGAGTTTTTATTCGATATTTTTTATCTTTTACTTTTTGTATCTCAATTCGCAAAAGTTTTTGCCTTAAATATTATTTTCCCTTACGAGTAGTTATACCAACAAGTATGCATTGCACGACCATTTCTCCATAGAACAAATAAAGACTTAAGGTTAAATATGATCGCTAAGAATTCGAAGTGAAAAAGGTCATGCAATACGTATTTATTTGTTCAAAAGTCTTAAAGAGTTTTTATGTTAAAAAAAATAAAAAAAGCAGCAGGAAAGTAAAAGGAATTACAATTTGTCTAAAAATAGATTAAAAAAAAAACTTAAAAATAAGCTAAGTTTTTGTAAAATTTTTTACCGACCCAAAAGAGGGCTAAATATTTGCTCTGCTTGTTGTTTGTAGTCAAACTTGTTTTTATTAAAACTATGATTAATTTTAGTGAGTTTCAAGTTCATTTATTCACAACTTTATTGGGCTTGAGTATATGTAGGTATACGCATGTATGTACACATTTTAAATTAATTAATGTGATAATTTTTCAAAAAGACAAGACATGTCACCAGCATCCGCATCTATCGATTCTTTGTTGTGAAAAATGGAAAACAAGTAAAATTTTGTAAAACTTTAAAAAGTTTTTCCATTTCATACGTGTGATGAATATTAATTAAATACAAAATTAATATTCTTTATGCACAAAGTTTGACAACATTACTTATTAAGCAAGATGTTACTAATTTAAAATTGACGTACATACACATATGTATATATGTGTGTATGTGTATGTAAAGGGTGTCTCAGTACGAAAGCAATTTTTCAATTTAAAGTTGATTTTTTTTCGTGCAAGTGATAACTCGGAAATTGGGCAGCTGTGACATATATTATTTCGATTATTAAAAATGATGCGCTTTCCGAAAGTACAATGCCAAAAAAGCAATCTTATTTTTAAAAAGCCACATTTTCCGATGCACCACAATTCCATCTGAATAGCTTCAATAGGGGCACAGAATATCCTATTGCTTCTAGGTCTAATGATGTGATGGCAAATTCCTTTAAAAAAATTAAAGTATTAAAGATTAATAGTGTTTAAAAAAATAACGCTCAAAATGCAGCCCTTGTTTACTTTCGTAAAGTATTGCATTGTCATTTTTATTTCGAACGCATCATATCGTGAATCCCAACCAAATTTTTCTTTAAACAGAAAAAGTTCTCAGGCTTGACTTTTCTACATTTATAGAGAAAAAAGTCTTTCACTTCCAAAGAGTTGTTGTGCTATCGCAAGGCACTTAGATATCATTCTTAACCAAAATAATTCCAGTTCCAGAAATTATTAAAGGACTATTTTCTGTTGCCTTGCACTTTCATATAAAATGATCATTATTCCATTTGTTCGCATTTCTGTACAACTCTTAAGAAACTTAAATAATTTGAAACAATTTTAGCAGTTTTATTCAACATCACGTTTTAGTTAATATTTTTATATTAAATATGCACAATATAACACAATGTCAATTTTAAAGTGCAAAGTATATAAAGGGTGTTTTTTTAAGCCCGATAGAACTTGAAATTGTAAAAAATAACACAAAAAATTAAATTGTAATCAAACATTTTTTTTTATTCGAAAGATCAATACGTGACATTAACATTTGAAAATGATTTCGGGCATATGGGCACCGCGGCTGTTCTTGACGAAGCGCATTCTGGACGTCCAATTTTGGGCCACTTTTTCGAGCACTGCTGGCCGTATGTCACGAATAACACGAACAATGCTGGCCTCCAAGGCGTCAATTGTTGCTGGTTTATCAGCATAAACCAGTGACTTCACGTAGCCCCACAGGAAATAATCGAGAGGTGTCAAATCGCACGACCTTGGAGGCCAATTGACAGGTCCATTTCTCGAAATCAAGTTATCGCCAAATTTTGATTTCAATAAGTCGATGGTTGCGTTCGCCGTATGGCACGTAGCGCCATCCTGTTGAAACCACATCTCCTCCGGATCAATGTCATCCATATTTTCAAACAAAAAATCATTGATCATGGTGCGGTAACGATCTCCATTGACCGTAACGCGAGCTCCGGCCTCATTTTTGAAGAAATAAGGTCCGATGATGCCACCAGCGTGAAAACCGCACCAAACGGTGCATTTTTCTGCATGTAATGGAGTCTGTAGGGTCTCTTGTGGATTGGTCTCACTCCATATGCGGCAATTTTGCTTATTAACAAACCCGTTAAGCCAAAAATGCGCCTCATCGCTGAACACAATTTTGCGATAAAACAACGGGACTGATTTTCAAAGTAAATTTGGATAATTTCGTAGCGTTGTTCAAGCGTGAGTCTATTCATGATGATTTGTCAGAGTATACTGAAACAAATAAAAAAAATGTTTCATCAAAATTTAATTTTTTGTGTTACTTTTTACAATTTAAAGTTCTATCTAGTTTAAAAAAACACCCTTTATAAAGATATTTTACTTTTTCTTGCTAACATTTTTATAACTTTTTTGTTGTCTTTGGCTCCTTTTGTTCCTCTTAAAGTATTAAAACTTTTGCCACTGTCGTCAAAGTTTTTCATGTAAAATGGAAAACCAAGAGAAAAGAAATGATACGTCTACACCCAAAGAAATGCATAATTGGTTGAATGTATATTTGGGTAAAAAAAAATTAAAGGGGTCCGACTTTGAGAAAAGAAAAAACTACATTTGAAAACAAACAGTTTTTAAAAAAATGTCCGAAACGGTAAATTTGTGAAAATTTTTTTTGCATTTTCAAAAAAAGATCGGGTTTTTTAAAAAAATTTTAACTTTTTTGAGCGGGTAACAAATTTTTAAAAAATTCTGAAAAATGTCTTTCGGGGCTAGAAAAACATAGAAAACTTTTAGAGAAATCGAAGGGGGTCAGGTAAAAAATTTTTGAATTTGCGTGGAACGACCCATATGTATGTAGTACATTTCAAAGGAGTTTATGAAAAATTTCGGCTTTTCGAAAGAGTAAATGAGAAAAACAGCTGGATAAGAAGATGACAAACTTTTTTGTGTCCGCAGTAATAAGATATGTATGTGTATGGGAAAGAGTTGGTGTATGTGTAGGTGTATCTGAGTACATATGTCTTAAAAAAAGTGATTGAAAATTGTGGTTTTTGTAAAGGAGGAACATTTTTGTTATTATGAGGTTTCTAGCTGATTACAGCACTGACTTAAAAAAAAGCAATGCAATTTGCTTCAAAAGAGTTAATGAGAATTTTTTTTAATAGTTTTTTTTTAATTATGAATAATTTTTAATAAGAAAAAGAGTAAGCAAAACCAATGCAGACTTCTAGTTTTGACCAGCCAAACAAATGTCGCCCACAAATCTTTGCATTTAAGGTTCATAGTGAAATTTTCGGCAAGTTTTGCAGCAAAAAACTGCCATTAACAAAATTTGTCTATTTGTTCGATAGAGAGTAATCGCTTCTTTAACAGAAGTGTATCTTCTATATGTACAAAAACTATTTTGAAAGAACATTTGCTTTCAAATTCCAAAGCTGGCACTAAGAATTAAAACATCATTTATTCCCCAAAGCATTTTTCCAGCCGTGGACAATATGTTTTTGTTAGAAAAAATCGTGCAGTTAAAAGAGAAGAGTTACTTTTTTCCACTCAAGGAGAACAGTTCAACTAATTACGTATAAATAATAATTATTGTAACTAGAGATGGGATCGTGCATGCTCATGCACGACCTTATATATGTATGTACTATATGGCTCATATAATTATAATAATTATAATTATAATAATTATAATTATATTAATATTTATACGTAATTAGTTGAACTGTTTTAGATTTTAGTTGAATGTTATTATTTGGCTCAAATTCAAATCTTACTTTTTTTATATAAAAAATTTTTTAAAAAATAATTTGAAGTTTTCGAACAAATTTCTTTAGTTAAAAAAGAAATTGCTAAAGTCAGACTTGAACTTGATCTAAACAATACCAACTTAAAACAACTTAAATCTAAAAGATTTCAAATATTTACGTATAAATAAAATTTCTAATAAGAAAATAATTAACATATAAAAGTTCCAATTTTTAAATTTTCCTTTCAATTTTGTGAAAATGGTGGCATTTGCGATTATTAAGCTCGATTTTATTGTCAATTTAATAAACCATTTTTATATTAATAAAATAATTAGTGAATAATAAGTAAATAAGTTTAATACAAAAACAACAATTAAAAATTAAATTAAAAATTGCACAATATTTTATACTGTGACTGTCAGCCATGTTACAAATTTGTATTTAAACAACAAAAAATCTCAAGTTGCCATTGACATTTTGTTAAAAAAAAATCTTTTTGTACAAGTTTTCATAAATACTAGCAATTAAAAGACATATTTATTTATGCAAATGTTAACATTACATGAGATTTGTCACAGACAAAACTGTTTTATTTTTCGTATCAGTTTTTATTTGAAATTTATATTTTTTTTTTTTGCACAAAAAAGTTAAATATCAAAAAAGTTGCAAACTTATAATTGCACATGTGCTTATAAAGCACCATAGATTTTATCAACGAGTGGTCGCTGGAGCGCTTAAAACTATGCTGTTTCACATATTATACTTGTCATACACAAAATAGAAAACCATGTAACTTCATTGTTGTTTATTTTTTCTTCATTAATTTTATTTTTACAGGTAAAGGAAAAACCTTAATAAAATTTTTCAAAGGATACTATCCTTATTATTATTATTTTCGTATATATGTAATATCGCTGTACGTTTTTATATAATACACAATTATATACATTTGGGGTATTCACACGGTCGTCATAAAGTCATATGTCTTAAAATAAAAACACGAAAAAATATGACTGCTGTGAAGAACAAACCCCTCATAATTTAGTCTGCTGTTTTAAATTTGAGGCAGCTGATAAAAAAAACAATAATAAAACGGACAATCGTTACAATCATAAAAATTTTATATTAGAATGCCGAAAACAAGTGAAAAAACGAAAATAATAGCTATTTTGTGCAAAAACTACAACACTGTTTAGTTATGACAAAACAAAAACACAGCATAAATAGTCTAATTATTTTAGGACTTTTTTGTTTGAAGCACAACAAAAATTTTTTTAAGACGTCATAAAATAAGAAGACATTATGACAATATGACATGATAGGACACCGTGTGAATACCCCATTTGTTTTTTTTTAATCCAACGACATAGAACATGTAAATTTTGCATAACTAAACACATTTTTTCAATGTTATTTTCCATTTTACTGTTTACAATACTTTTGGTATTGCAAGCAAAAATAGCATTTGAAAACAAAACTATACAAAAATCACGCACTTGCATAAATTGAATCCCTTTGATGAGCTTTTGCATACAAATTATAGTGTTTCCGTGTAAAATATATTTGATATTGTTTTGTTGAATATTTATTGAGAACTCAAAACTCAAAATTCAAGTAAAACGAAATGTTTAAATAACTGAAAATTGCACTGAGTTCATAAAAGTGCTATTTAGGGTTTGTGCTGCGGCAATTCTCGGGACACACTCATATTCCTGGGCAACGAAAAGTCTATATTATTACATAAGTATATGGGCAAGTCCCAGAAACAGTCCACCAACCAAAATGTTGTGAAATTTATCCAAATTATTTTTAATCTTTTTTTAAGGAATATTACTGCCAGTCCCACGATGTCACAAATATTCTTCGTTCTTTCGCACAACTACATTTAAAACAAAAACAAATTCTAAAATTTAGTTTTTCTTTTAAATTTACGAAAGAATTGTAATTGTACGAAAGAACGAATACGTGTGACATCGTCGGACTGGCAGTTAGATTAATTATATAATTTTATAAATAAAATATATGTATGTATTTCGATGATCATTAATGCACAAATTATTAGCAAAACCTACTCTACCTGAGATCTTGCAATTTCATACCAGAAATTAAAAATTTTTAATTATTCATATCATTATTTTAGTGTTAATGAAGATGTCCCGATCGAAAGCCATATTTTTATACATTGAATTCACTTCAAGTTTAGTAAAATAAATGTTGTCTTCAGTATTTTGAAAACATTGAAATTAGGTATGAAATTTCAGAGTAGAAAATAGAATGGGAAAAATGTAACGTGTATCACGTAGCGTCATTTGAAAAAAAAATATTAAAAAATATTTTTCATAAAGTTATTTTATGAATAAGATAAGTTATATGCATATAAGTTACTTTAGAATTCTCTTCTATTCATATTTCTTTCAGAAACTAGATTTTGTGTTCTTAACTATGCAAAAATCGCTAAAAATTACGAAAACACACTTTAACTTTCAATGTTACTTCCGTTTTTTATAGCGTGCGTCACAGAACTTTGTGATCAATTATTTCGCAACAAATACACGCTAAAGAATTATTTTTTATGCCATTCGAAAGTACACTTTTAACCCACTAAACACCATGCATAAGTTGAAGGTACCTTTTTTGAAAGACCGAAAAGGTTTTATATATTTATATGAAAACGCATCACGCAGGATTTGCCCATATGGCCTTTATTTCATATTTTTATTTTTTCTTTATGCTCTGAAATAAAATAAAAATTTTGGCACAATTTTTTATTGTTTTTGAAATCGAACAATTGTTAATGTTATTTAAATATCCCTGAAGAAACTTTCCATAGAGAAAGCGTAATATTGGATAAATATTTTCAAATATTAAGCTTGATGGAGTTTTTGTTTTTATTAAAAAAATATTAATACAAAAGGTCGAAAAATTAGAATAATTCTACAGAAAATAAAATAATTTTAGTGTCAGCGAAATTTATTGTAATTCATATTAATTTATTTAACAGTTGAAGTGAAAAAGTGCCCCAAACTCCAAACCCTAATGCTATAACAACTGTTTATTTTTTCCTTTTATTAACAGCTTGTTTGTTGTTATAAAAGTCAACAGCAGATTGGAATCTTAATTAAGAAAGACCGTAATAAAAACTATTTTGTGGCAGTAATATAATAAAATTTTTAAAATTGTATGGTTTTAGTTGTTAATTCATACATCGTCTTCAAAGCATTACATGCAATTTAAATAATTTTGCACGTATAAAGAATTGCACAAGGGAATATGGATTTCGTTGTACTGGATTTACCAGAATTCAGGTTTACTATTTAAGCTGGTGCAGTTCACAGTTTATTAAATACTAATATTTCCGGTAACTTTCCCCGGAAATGCAAGAGCCTGGAAAAAGAAGCCAAATTTCATTGAAATTAATGCACAAATTTTGGTTTTATTCGAAAATAAGTGACGGTACTTCACTGACAAAAACTGCGATGCTCGTACAAAAATAAAGCTTTGCATTTGTGTTTGTGTATGTATGTGTGTGTGCGTTTGAGTCTCTTATTTAAATTGAATGAACCATTCTCCAGTTATGCTCTTTAAGGTTTCCAGATGAATTAGTCTGGTGATTTTAGTCTTAACTATCCTTTGTGGAAAAGTAACCAGGTTCGATCATCTCTCTGTCGTCTATGCCAGGAAGGGAATGGCACAACCGCCTCTGTGCTGTCGTTCATTAGAAGCGTCATGCAAAGCTGGGACTAATAAGAAATAACCGGCATAAAAGATACACTATTCGTCGCTGTTCGGATTGCTGGGACAGATCCTTATTTATTCATTATAATTTATTTGCTGTAACCTCCCTAATTTTTAATACATATAATTTTTTTTTCGAGAAATGACTCGTATCAAAACGCCGCAATAAAAAAAATTCTTGTCTCTGTCGACCTTTGTATTTACTATGATAAGCGAAACTTTTAAAATTTTAATACGTATTTGCCGTAAAAGCAAATCCCTTAATGGACGGCACACGTAATGTGGGTGGCACAGAAATATTGCTTCTGTTTTTCTGTGTCATAACATAAAGAATTAAATAAAACTCATAATAGCTGCCACAAAGAAAGCTGACAAAGTGTCACATGGTTCGATATTATTCCTCCAAACACCGACGACGCAGTTGTGGTTTACGCTTGTATCCTTGTTTAATATATAAACAGATACAACAATTTTAATAATTTATTATTATTTTCCCAAATTGATATAAGTTTTTCTTTTATATTTTTTAATTAGTTTTAGAGACGATTTTAAAGCAAAAAAAAAAGAACTTTTTCAGCAGCACGTGTCCTTTCAACCTAGTAAAAAATATAAATAGAAAATGAAAAATTGTGGTTTGTAAAACGAAAATTTTTTTTTCATTTGAAATTGAAAGGAAATAGTAGATGGAAAAGACTATCATAAATTGTGGCATTTTACAAAAAAAAAGCAAAAATAGAATTGTGTACTACAGGAACATTTGCAAACAAATTTCAAATGTAATTGGAGTATCAAACGTATGAAGATGCGAACGAAAAAGTACTAATAAATTTGTTTTAAGAATTTAGCTTAGCGATCTCTAGAATACTCTTGCTTAACTCTGGCTAACGAGCTCAAGAGCTGAAATTAAGCTGAGTTTTAATAAAATATACATTATTTTCTGTGCATATTTTTTAGGAGCAACAAACGTCATTTGCCCCATTTGCTCTGAGTATCAAACAAATGTTTTAATAGCTTTTGTCGCGGATCTCATTTTATGTAAATATGCACAGCTATAGAAACAAAACCAAAACTTAACGTATAAATTATCAAATTAATAACTAATTAATTAATTTGAATTATTAAATAATTCAATCTTAAGTTCGATTTTTTATATAAAAGCGTCTTCAGCACATAAAAAAAAATTCTAAATAAAAAATAAAATTGTAAATTGTAACTGAACACACTCTAGAAATTTCCCCAAAAAATTCCGACAAAAATCTCAAAACGTTTGAAAAAATAGAAAATATACTAGAGTTGTCGTGGTCACACCTATTGGATGCGTAGTTCCTTGCGATATTTAGTTCATGTCTTAAAGAACAACGAAATAAGTTAAAACGAGAATAATCAAGTGAGTAAAAAATATAAAATCCTCAAGATATTTGGCCCAGTGCGAGATAAAAACGGCGAATATGTTCAAAGAAATAATGAAGGAGAGGACATAGTCAAATTTATAAAGTCTCAACGTCTGGGCTGGGCAGGTCATGTTGCGCGCATGGACGATAGCAGACTGCAAAAGTCGTGGTGACACTATAATATCAGAAACGCTAGACGAAAAGGACGCCCGCGAACTAGAAGGAAGAACTGTGTTGAAGACGATTTAAGGATAATGGGTATTCGAAACTGGCAACAGAAAGCTGTACATAGAGAAGAATGGATAATAATTATCGAACAAGCTAAAGCTCACGCTGAGCCGTAACGCTATATGATGATGATAAATATACGAATAAAATGTGAATAAAATTGAAATTAATTATAATTATTCTTAAAGGATAAGAAGAAATATTATACAAAATATAAAAAAAAATTAAAACTTAACTGACTTTCCATAATCCCTAAATGGCAGAGACATATTTCAGACAGTGCAGTTACACATCAGCTAGCTGAGACAAAAAAGTGTCGGTATTAGGTCTTGTTACACATTCTTATTTGTAGGCCCCTTTCATAAGGCGCGATAGCCAACTAAGCTTTAATACGCGAAACTTAAAAGAAACATACAAAAATGAGAAAATGACTCAAGAGTTAAAGTAATGAACAAAAACCTAAAAGCGATTTCTAATTTCGAATTGTGAAAAACAAACTCGTAAAGAGGTGCTCAATTTTGCTAATAATTAAGCTAACTTCATGACATAAGGCTGTTATTATTTTGTTTCAAATAGAGATTTTTTTCTATGTGAACGTTATCAGAAATTTTTAAGAAAATATTTATTGCTTCATAACTTCATAACTATAGGGCAAAGACGCTTCAATGCAGCCGCATATAAAGCTCTTACTTGCTATATAAAATGACTACTGGCAAACAATTTTACTTATTCATATTTTTCATATTTCACTTTTTACGTTCAAATGCAAAATAACTTCTTCATTAAGTTAAAGAAAGAAAAAAAGTCCTTTATTTCCTTTATAAAAAGTTTTATTTTAAAATTGAAAAAAAAAAACAAAGACAAACGTAAAAATAAAGATATAAAAATAGCATTGTGAAACAGGCTAAGTTATCTTCAGCTTTGTTTTTTATCTTTCTTTACCGAAAAGGAAAGTATAGCAACCACATAAATTTCTTTTATGAACATGAAAAATTATATATTATTAACAAGGAAAAAAATAATAAACTTCCGTTTCTTTTTTTAGTTCTTAAAGATTTTTCTTAAATTTTATGCAATAAAAAGTAAGAAAAAAGAAACAATATGTAAGGGGTGATTTTTTAAGAGCTTTCGTATTTAATAAAAAAAAACGTAAAAGTTAGAGAAATGTATGAAATTTTCTAGTCGGTAGAACGATCTATATAATTCAATGTTTAAGGATGACTTCATGTAAATGTTGACCGCTGATATGTCTGAAATGTTTCATACGCTGGGTCCAATTTCAGTATACTCTCTCCAATATATCGGCCGTTAACCCATGAATAAATTCTTCAATATTGGCTTATAGTGTGTCAAACGTTGCTTACTTATCTCTACAGACATGAGCCTTAACAAAGATTCTCACAAAAAATAGTGTAAAAGCGCTAAATCGCAAGACCGTCCCCAAACGCCAAATAAACTGTTCACCGAACTCGCCTCTCAATTGGGAAATTATTTCGTGTGCTCTGTAACATAAGGCACTGTCTTGTTGAAACATTTATCAGCCAAGTCCAGCTCTTCTATTTTATGCAAAAAGAAAAGAGACCCCCAATTGCTTCGAACGACGCCGAATCGATAATTCACGGCCACCAAAAACACTGGCACATACAGTTGCGACATTTTCCTCTGTCCACACTCTACGTATGCGCTTTGATGGTTTAATGTCCAATAATGTAAACTTGAGGCGAAATTTAGTCACAAGATTCCGAATAGCCGCTTTAGAAGGTCACCCAAACTGGCCATAAAATAGAAGAACTGCACGATGCACTTTCTTAAGCCAACATGAATTTTGATAATAAAATGCAAAAATCTGCAATCGTCGTTCGTTTGTAAGTCGATTCATGGCTAAATTATAGACAAAACTGAGCATGTTTAACACTAACACATGTTACACGAAAACAGCTAAGTAGCCAGAAATAGTGTTCCCAAAAAGAAAGTTACTAAAAAATCACCCTTTACTTCTGCTTAACACTTTCTTATAAAACTTCGCCTACTTTTTAAGTTCATCTGATAATAAAATTAAATGAAATATAAAATAGATATTCTTTCTTAAATACTTTTAGTCAACCACTTTTTATAAAACTTTGCACGACCAATAGAATTTATTGATTTTTAAAGTGGGCAGTGGCACGCCCACAAATAGTATATATTTTCTTTTGCCACTCTTAGTTAAACTATTCTTATTAAACTTGTTGCATGCATTGAGTTCGTCTGATAATATAATTTACTAATGTATTAAAGTGAGCAGTGCCACGCCCATACAAATTAAATATTATTTCAAACCAAGTGTGTTCTTCTTCTTCGTTTTTTTTTTATTTTGCTGGTTTCACGTCCTATAACTTTTCTGTGCTTTAACCTATAACTATATTACGCTAGAGCCAAAAAGAAAGTTGGTAAAGAAAACACCCTTTATTTAAAATCAATCAGATATAAATTATTTTTTTCGGTTTTCGCAACTTTTTTTAAGGAATACAATTTTAATGTTTGAAATAATCTTCAATGAAATTTTCACTAAAATGAAAAGCAAAATACCTATAAGCTTCTGCAGTGTGTTTCCTCTTAAAACCCATAATCTAAATAAGCTACTTCAAACTTTGAACATTCTCGGCGTACTTAAAATACAAAATTTTATATAATTCAAATGTTTATATAAAATAATGCCCTTTAAGTTTCCTTGTTCGCACTTTTTCTTAATATTTAATTCAACAACTTGTTGTTTAGCATTCATGTACAAAGCGAAGTTTCTATATAGAATTGCAAATAAAGTGATTTCTTATAATGAAACATGCATAAAAACAAAAAAAATATTATATTAAATAATTCACTAAGAAATATATCCATATTATTCCCAAAGGAAACCAAACAGCTGCCACAAAAATGTATTACATAAATTTCAATAATAAAATATTTTATTGTATAAAAGATTTTCCTACAGAAATCTTAAATAGTTGTAGATAATATTGTGCGGCGCACAAATAAATTTAATTTAATATATTATAATATAAACGTTAATGCTACAAGTGAGAATGCGGCTAAGCCAAATCCACAGCAGCAAAGAATGATTCTGTGAAAGTTATTTCTGGAATAAACTCTAGATTTTAAAGGTACAACTTTGGTAAAACTTTAATACGTTTTTAAATTATATTTTCGATTTTAAGTCATTATTAGACTGTGAGTAGACTATGACTACGACATTACTAAAGTATGATTACGGCTACGGCTAACCGACGACTAGAATATGAATAACAAATGTACTCTAATTAGACTTTCAAAGGAATATTACAATACTATGACGAGGCTATAACTAGACTATGACGAGACTATGACTAAACAGTGATTTGACAAAAACTAGACTCTGACTATATTATGACTAAAGTGTGACCATACTAAGATTAGACTTTGACCACAGTATTCTATGACCTCCTTACTTTAAAGAGGACGTAGGAATGACACGTATACAATCACCCACCCTGATAAATTGTTAAAAACGGTCCCAGGGTGGTGCCGGTGGAGATTTCGTAGGGCCACTAGATGATAGCGCGCTATCGCTACGTCCAACAAAAAAAAAGTATGCTATGACCGGACTATGAATAAACAACGACTAGACTTAAATATAACTTGATTATAATGTGACTAAGACTGCTTTTCCACTGTCAAAGTGTACAAAGTCTTTTTAATTCTGTCTTTTAAACTTTTTTTCGCTTCTACACATGTAAAGTTTACTTTCACAAATTTTGTGTTCATTTGTTGGGTGAACAGGCAAACCAAACACACACATGCAACCAAATACAAGTATGTGTAAACGACGAACGAATCAGAAAGTAAATTTGCGAGTACAGCAAAGTATGTACTCATCCCCTTTCTTCTTTCATTTTATCACTCACAAACACAAGACTTTGCAAAGTGAACTTTTACCCTGGAAAACAGTCTAATTAATGGACTATGACTAGACGTTAGCTGAGCTATGACTTTGTAACGGATCTGCAGTTTCTCCGGGTTTGAAGCTGGGAAAGTTCGTTCAGCCGTTTCCGGGGTCCTCTTACAAAACTTCACAAAATGAAACACATGTTTGTTGATTTTTTCTTGTGTATTTTATTTGTTCGTAAAAAAAATATTAAATTACTGCTATCTGGGTGGCATTGGTGACAACTGACTGTTGCTACCCTCATGACCTTATTCGCTCCGGATAACAATCCGGCACCTCTGCTTATCTAATGATAATCAGAACCAATAATTCCAGGTAAATAACCTCTAGGAATCCTCTACTTCTGGACCCAAGAAAGTTAGATAAAAATTTTTCCTGCTTCTATTTAGTTCTTACTGTTTGGTATTGATGTTTGCCAAACGCTTACTTAAAACTCTAGCTTGCACTGCTCGCTTGAATTTCCAGCCACTTACGCTGCTGACACCACTTTATTTTAATTTTCTTGTTTTCACATTTAACCTCTTATATACACTTCGCACTTGGTTTCACCACCTTGATCTTCAGATAGGAAAAGCTTGAAGCTACGAAACTGCAGTTCTCTCACGTGTATGGCTGGTGAGAGCATGTTCCTGCAGTTCTATCCCTACGATAGCCGATCTGCTCGCGTTTCTGCTTCTGCTCACACCTCTACCAGTTAATTCCAAATAACCCTCTTTGACTGGCTGTTTTACCGGAATGATCACTTAGCGGCTGACCTACAATATAATTAACTTTGGCCGATATAAATCACTCCCCCCATTTGAATAGATATAATTCCCTCTAACATTAATTAAACCGCGTGGATTCAAAATTCCCCTATTGGTTTTTACAATATGACTTGATCATGATTATGACTAGACTGTGACTGGAATATGATTATATTAAGACTAGACAAGAATATTATTAGAATATGACTAGAACATTACCAAATTGAGACAAGACTTTGACTGGGTAATGAGTAGATTATAACACGAATATAAATAGACTGCTAAACTTTGCCAAAAGTATGACAAAAATTCATTCAGACTATGCCCTCTTTATAATTGGTATACAGTAGAATCTCACAAACCGAAACCGTTGCAAATTCGAACCGGCCCTTTCAATGTATTAGACGCTCTGCAATTAAAACCTGTGGTTCTAATTTCTGGAACTGTTTTTTTCCGGGTTCTTATTTCGACTAGAAAAAAATTTCTTTTCTTTGATTTTCAACGAAATAGACGAAACACCAAATTAAACGCTTTGAAATCAGAAAAGAGGGTTCTACAATTCGGTCCTATGCGTGTAAAATTTGATATTTGGGTCAGTTGATCACTGAAGGCCAAAATGAAATGTTGATACGAGCGAAGGCATCAATAATGTTATAAAATGCTGCAAAACCAGTGATATATTTTCCAGTAAACACATGTCTAACCTTTTTAACGTCCATAACGATATCGTTGTATCCAGTTTTAATAAATCAAAAAACAAACCAAGGGGCAAATCACGGCATTCGATTTCGAACGAAATTTCCATACAAATTAAAAAATTTTTGTATGAGATTTCTTTCGACATCGAATGCCGTAATTTGCCCCCAGTATTATTACTGAGTTTATGTTAAAAACCAATAAAAAAACTTTTTAAAAGGTTGTAAAGAAAATAAAATAGATTCATATCGAATAATATAATATTTGTTGGGATTTTTGAATAAGTTTCAAAGCCAACTATGCTTATTTATACTTTTGTAATTTCTTAAATTCTCATTGGTTTTTTTTTTAATTTTTTGTATAAGATAAGAGGTTTGAAACATTTCAAAAATATAGTTTAAGGTCTACTGATGATTTGGCATTAGTACCAATGAAATGCATGTATATAGAGACTAGCTAAAAAACCCTCAATAAACAAAAGTTTTTGAAAATCTTTGAAAGAAGATATCGAGGCAATCTCGATTAATAAATTTAAAAAAAGTTTTTCTATAAATTTAATATGTGTAATTAATTGAATGTTAATAAATAAAAACTGTTTTGTCTTAAAATAAAGCTTACATAATTTTATTTATTATAATTTATCATTTTCTGTAAAAAATTTTTTTTACAGAAATTCGAGCTTTTCAGAAATTCGAACTGCCCGGTGTACAAAGTGGTTCTAATTTGTGACATTCTACTGTACTATTCGGCTTTCTCCTTACATGACTTTTTGTATTCAAATGTACTTGGTTGACCTTGAAATTGTTTGTGCTTGTAATCAGTAGTGAATGTCGTGTTTTATTAATGAATCTCTAAAACACGCTTTTCTTCTTGTTTATTGTATTGTTAAGCATTTTCATGTTTATTGAAAAAAAAATATGTAAAATATAATGATATGAAAATTTTAATAGATGGATGCTATAACAAAAAATGATAAAAACTTTGATTGCACAAACATTTAATGCACATATACAGATGTGTGTGCTAACTTATGCTGGATTTTTTTTTTTTTTTTATTCCAATTACTTTTCAAACGTGACTTTTTGCCATTTATCATTCATGTTAATGCCTGCCATAATTTGAATAAAAAAATCCCTATTTGATTTTAGTGAAACATAGTTCATTTGTATTTTCTAAGTTATAAAAACAATAGCAAATACTCTACTTACACGAACTTTGCGAACAGTCTTTCTACTATCATTGCGTATGTTGATAGTGACACAAACATTTTCACCATGTGTATACCAGGATTTGTTTAAGCTGGCACGTAATCCTACACGACCATCTTGCAAAAGGAACGGTTTATCCACAGCACCCTGGGGGCCACAGCTTAAACTGGTAGTGCAAATACTATCGTACTGATGAAAGCAAAATAAAAAAAGGAATATAATAAAAGCGGAGATAAGTTAATTGTATAATAAGTTCTTGTTAAAGCTGTTACACAAAAATAACAATATACGGATAGCAAGTATAATTTAATGTATAATTTAATATTTGCTTGGCATCTTAGCTTTAATTTGGTGTATTACTATGTAAAATTTTAAAATTTATGACGCGTTTTTCTGAAGAATTTAATTACATATTAATATTGTGTGACATAAAGAAACTATTTGAAAACTTTTGAAGTGCCATTTTGCTTGACATATACATACATACATATTCTTTTTAAATAATAGAAAAAATATAATATTAAAAAAAGAACAAAAAGCAAAAAATATAAATAAATTATAAAATAAATATATTAGTAAAACCTACCTCTTGGAAGGATTTACTATAATTGTGAAACGGATCGCTGGGATATTTTTCTACCTCACTTTTGCTGCGACCAAAACGATTGCTGAAACGAAATGTCTTGGGTGACAAACGTAATTTGGGAAAGGACTCGCCCCTTTCAGATTTGCGAACTTTAGTGTGTAAAGATGTCTCCGCGCAAGCTGCTGTCTCTTGTAAATGTTGTTGTTGCTGCTGCAACCGCTGAGCCACCGAATCCGACTGCGTTTCAGTTATGGTGGAATTTGTGGAAATTATATTGGGGTTGCCATCCGTGTTAATTGTGGTCATAGTTGAGGCTTGCGGCGGGGGTGTGCTAACCGGATTATTTACTAAGGCGGCGAAATTTTCCGGTCCATTAATGCCGTGATTAAAAACATCTGTACGGTAAATAACTCTGACACCCATTTTAACAGAAGCACGACGATGAAATTTCTCATCGGATTTATCGGCTAAAACAAATAATAAAATAAAAATATGCAGATGCAGATGCAGTTGTAATATTTTAAATTTATTTAAAGTACTGGTAGCTATTTTTTAATTTCCTATAAAAAACCTTTCGCTATATTTGTTTCTTTTTGTTTTTCACTCTGTCTGTCTTTTTTCCTGCTATTTGCAATTATAATCATGTTTTGTGGTCGCTTTTCTCATTCAACTTCAAACAAAAGTTTTGTTAGGTTTTTCGTATATTTTCTTGGAAATTCTTCTGCTGCCTTTTGGCTGAACTATGTAGTGGCAGGTGCACATGTGACACAGAAAAACAAGCAATTAAAAGTAAATGTATTGCATACAAAAAGAATGTTAACTTAATTACAATTATATATTCAAACTTGATATCCCATTCTCCGTAAATCCATTTTTCAAAAGAAAACCAGAGTTGTCGCAAAGAAATATATTTTCCGGCCAAAATATTCATAAGAATCTGCGAAAACAGTCAATATTTGCATATAGATTTGAAGTAATAAAACAAAATCAAGTGAAATTGAATAAAATAAATCAAATAAATCAAATAAAGTAAAATGAAACAAATAAAATACACAAAAAAAATAAAATGAAATAAAATAAACCAAATAAACAAAACAAATAAGAAAATAAAATAATTAAATTAATAAAATGAAATTAAATAAATAAACCAAATAAAATAAATGAAATGAATAAATAAATTAATAAATAAAATAAATAAATAAAATAAATAAATAAAATAAATAAATAAAATAAAGAAATAAAATAAATAAATAACATAAATAAATAAATAAGACAAATAAAATAAATAAAGTAAATTAAATAAATAAAATAAATAAAAAAAATAAAAAAAATAAAATAAATAAATAAAATAAGTAAAACAAATAAAATAAATAAAATTAATAAAATAAATAAAGTAAATAAAATAAATAAAATTAATAAAATTAATAAAATAAATAAAACAAATAAAATTAATAAAATAAATTAAATAAATAAAATAAATTAAAATAAATAAATTAAATAAAATCAATAAAATAAATAAAATAAATAGAATTAATAAAATAAATAAAATAAATTAAATAAATAAAATAAATAACATAAATAAAATAAATTAAAATAAATAAATTAAATAAAATAAATAATTGAATGAAATAAATAAAATAATTAAAAAAGTAAAATAAAGTAAAAAGAAATAAAATAAATAAAATGTATAAAACATGTAAAATAAATAAATTAAAAATAAAATTAATAAAAGAAATACAGTTAAAAAAATAAATCAAATAATTAAAATAAAAAAATAAATATATATAAAATAATAAAAAAATAAAATAATAATTTAAATAAAATAAACAAAATATACAAAACAAATAAATTAAATAAATTTAATAAAATAATTAAAATAAATGAAATAAAATAAATAAAATAAAAAATATAAATAATTTAAATAAAACAAATAAAATGAGCAAAATAAATAAAATATGAGTTAAAGAATTAATTGTTCAGCTTGAGGTCTGTCTCGTTCGTTTAATAAATAAAATAATAAAATAAAAAAATGCAAAACAAAAGAATGAAATAAATAAAATAAAGTAAAATAAATGTTAAGTAAAATTACATTAAATAAAACAAAAATAAAATAAAAAACAAAATCAAATGGAATTTTAATAAGTGAAACAAAATAAATTAATAAACAAAATAAAATAAAAAATTAAGTTTAAAAAAATAAAAAAAAATATATGTAAAAAATCAAATGAAATATAAAAATATAAAATGTAATATAAATATATGTAATAAAACATGCAAATTTGTTTATAATAAAATAAAATAAAAACATATGAAATAAAAAATATAAAACAAAATAAAAGAATATAAAATAAAATTAAAAACCGAAAACTTTTCAAAAACTAATTAGGAAAAGTAAATTTGTCCCGATTTTCTGCAGATAAAATGCGCACATGGCGCTGATTATAGTGAACCCAAAATTGTATGAAGGATTTTAAAGTAAAATCTAATAGTATGAGGAGCGGATAAAGTAAAGAGTTCTTTAAATATGCTGTTTAATAATGCGAAGTAGCTGATTCTTTGTTGAAAAACGGTCTTAGTTTAATACATCAAGAATGCCGCTGAATTTGTTAAGCTTAGAAGGTCTAAAGATTTCGGATTCTTAGCATCTAGAGATGAATCAGATGGTCATAGGTGTTGTAGAAGTTTGGGTCTCGTAAAGACTAAAATCGATATGTTTCACATAATCCCTTTTACAGATGATTAAGAGGACAAATCATATTTTACCTAATGACCCTGGTTCCTGGCAGAATCTGCCCATTATGAAATGAACACGATTGACAAAAGCTGCTGTTAACTATAAAAAATTTCACAATCTAACCCATAATTTTTTTTAGTAAGACCTAAAAATGCCTTGTGTTTCTCTGCTTTTGAAGAAAAAATTTAATTCAATAATTTTTTTTCTTTTTAATAAATAACATCCTTGCTAAAACCCACTAAACTGTTATAAAAAGAATTGAAAAGTTAAATCTTTCATCTTTTCTTTCTTGACTTTTCAGCTGTTTCTTTTAATTTAAAATAAAATAGAATGTATTTTTTTATATAAAAAAATGTACTTAAAATCTTGACTGTGATAAAACTTAGCAAGAAAAAACCTGCATGTCAAGGTATTCTTTGTAGAACGGAAAAGTGCTCAAAATGCGTTACGGGGCGCTCCGATGGCCCGACAAGCCTAAAAGGGTTAGCATTTCATTAAAAGTTAAAAACCGAAGTATATAAATATCATATATTTAAACTGCTCAGGTCACAAAATATTAGAAAATCAATTGAATGATCTATAGAATTGTGCTACAGAAACTGTACGAGTTTTGCGATTCGATTAAATTAAGTTTAGAGATAAATACTTGTTTTTTTAGAGTTTCCTATACTGCAGCGACTTTGTTGTCAAACTGTTTTTCTGAATAAATAAACTGAATACATACCAATGAAACAGCGCACATCATAACTGGTGCCGATGGGAGCACCATAGTAACGTTTTGCTGGCACCAATTGTACACTGGGTGGTGCCTGGGCTGTAAGCGTCAAAGTGAAAGGATGAGCTCCTTCGCCTAAACGTTTTAAAAGAGCTTCCTATAGAAAAAAATAATAACATATATTTTTCAATATCACAATGATTAAAAAGCATTGCCATGACTTCAGAAAAAAGGAAATAAATGATGATTGAAAAAAAGAATATAATTAAAAACTCAATAATTATTGGACGGCTTACCTGCAAAGGACTTAATGATTCTTTGGTGGGCTCTTCATTTCTAGGCCATATTTGATGCAATGACATGATGGCCTCATTGCAAAATCTTAACCCCATCACTTCCTCATCTTCGCGACCATAACTAAATGCATTGAAGCATGAAAAATTCAATAAGAAAAGATAGAAATGTATTATTATTAAAGGTTGAAAGGGCGAACTGCTCTTAAAATCATATACATATGTACATGCATATTTTTCTGACAGATGTGTTTTTTTTTCATTGAAACAGTAAAAGAAGTCAAAGAGGAAAAATGAACTTGACTTGCATGTGTGTCTCTTAGCATCTGTGTCCTTCGGTATGAAAGAATATTGTACTAAAAAGTTTTTTGTTGCATCTCTGTTTATTTGAGCGAATAATAAAGTTGTGTGTATATTTTTTGTATTGGTACACAATTTAATTCATTAACAATCTACGAAAATGCATAAGAAAACTTTAAGTTTAGGTCAGACGTGACAAATATTATGTAGAATAATAAAAAGTTTATTTTGCATGTACTGCGGAGGAGGTTGTAGTAATACCCGCAGTTCTGCGTCAACGTCTGAATTTGTAAGATAAAGAATTTGATAACTGATCTGGTGTCATTTGCTGCGGTCTTTGGTTGGTTTTTATAAGAAAATCGTGAGGTGGCGTGCACACACGTCAAGGCAATTGCTAATATTAATTGATTCCGTATAAATTTAATTAAATAAATTGTATAATTTATCTATTTAAATATCTTTAAAACTTGTTTTAATACTTTAATTAACTAATCGCACTTTTCTTCTAACCATGCTATAAGACGGCTGTTTGATAACTTCGTAATAATTGAATAACATATTTTTCCCCAAATAAGTGTTTTATTTTTTACCATAATCTCGTCTTAGATCAATACATTTAGTCCAGGGATTTTTCGTGGCGCCCACCTCACGTATAACTTTTTAGTGTCCAAATGTTCATGTAAAATGTGATATACTCGCTCAGTTGACGTGTAGTTTTCAAACAGCCCTCGTACTTATCACTCATTATTTTATTTAAACAAAAAATATTTAATAAAAAAAATTACTCACCGAAATGTTAGTGTCAATTGTGCATAAACACGATATCCTTGTATGGCCTTTGGATCCACATACACAATGCCGCGTAATATCGATGGACTGCTGCCGGACAATGTTATTTCACGTGATGGCAAATAGAGTGTTAAAACACAATTTGGTGAGGTTTTCTTATAGACACGTTGAGTGCCGTAATCATCCTTGTGTGTGGACCTGGCAAATAATGTTTGAATTAAATAATGAAAGTGTAGTTGGTAAGAATGTTTTGTTTTCAGTTGCACGAAATATTTTTAATTAGCTTTAAGAGGGGCAGTGTTTTCTTGATAAATACTTCCAAAATGTAAAAAATATCGTTTTCGAACCTTGAAAGTTCTATTGAAATTTTGAAGTATGGGCCAAAAGAATTCGCTTAATAATTTTTGTTGCATTTCATATTCTCATGAACACTTTAAAACATTTTCAATTGAAAATTCGAACTTGCTTTCGAAATTCAAAAACCAATGCGAAATTGTTTAGTTCATAGAGAACTTTAAGAGCATTACAAAATTGTTGTCAAATTGAAATTAATATTACGATATTTTCGTTTATATGCAGAATCATTTCACAACAATTTTTTCTCATTCGTTTGAAAATTCAAATTTAGTTTTTCAATTTCAATTCTATGAAATCAGTGCTAAAACCATTGATTTTCTTTGAACACTGTCTTGATTTTATTACTTAGATTTTATTATTGCTTATTCGAACCCAGAACTTTTAAAATTTAACTGTTTTTTAAAGACTCGCTCAGTTTCAGATTCTTATTAAAAATTCAAGTTATTTTGATCATGTTCGACAATTCGCATTTAATTTCGAAGTTTAAGAACATTAAATAGTTTTGTTAACTAAAATGTTCGTTTAGGATATTTTGAGTTAAATACAGAATCTTTTAAAACATTTTTATTCTCTCAGCTTGAAAACTCAAACTTAGTTTCGAATTTCCAAAATCAATGTCAAAACTATTGAAATTCGATGCTAGAAACACTTTCACTCCCCCAAGGAGCACAGGGTATTACAAAATATTGATTTTCATTTATTTTACGAGTGCGGTTTTCATTTCAGCTACTTTCAGTAAAATAATTTTCGTTAATATAATAGGTTTAAATTAAAAACGATATTTTTTATTCATTAGTTTTGTATTTCATAATCATTTAAAAATGTTAAGTAAGTTTGAACATGTTCAAAAGTTCGAAATCGGTTAATTCATAAAAATACAAAAATAATATCAGCATTTAAATTAAAACAACGTTTTCATTTTGCTTTAAATTCAGCATTAATTGAAAACAGTTTTTGCTTTAAAAATGGAATATTTGAAAACAATTTTTGCATATCCCTTAGAGTAAAAACTCAAATTTAATTTTTTTAATTTAGAATTTATAAAATCAGTGTTAAAATCTGAAATTAATTTAAGTTGTTGGAATAGAGTTTTATTTTCGAACATAAAATTTTGATTGATGTTATTTGGTAGTGCTTTATTTCATATTATAATTGAAATTTTAAGTAATTTTGGTAATGTTCGAAAATTCTAACTTATATTCGAAATTCGAAAATCGATGTAAATTTCATTGATTTTTATCGTTTTGCAGTTATATTGTGTAGAGTTTCATTTTCGAACACACTTTTGACTAAAGTCAAGCGTTTTTTACACATATTTGATAAATGTAAAAAAAATATATTTTTCTTAAATTGCAACTGTATTTAATAATTGTAAAGCAATGCGCAAACCATTGATATGACATATCTTTTAATCATACATTTTTGCTTTGATATCAGGCATTTCGTGTAGAATTCAGTTTTCGAATATAGAATTTTTGTTAATTTAAACCTTTTTTCAAACATTTTCGCTCCATTTTGTAATAATATTAATTGTTTAAGTCATGTTGGAAAAATATAACTTATTGCCGGAAGTACGAATTTCGGGGGTTGTAGAACTTTTTGAATGTATGTTTTCATGTATGTTCGATGAAGAATTTTGCATGAAAACCCAAAATTATTTTTTTTTAATGTTTAAGATTTTTTTTCATATAAATAACACTTTTGTGAAATATGTTAGGCGATAAATCCCTTAATGCATAATTTTTATTCAAAGTTTAAAATTCAAATTGAATATTGTAAACTAAACTAAACGAAAAGTTTAACGAAACGAAAAGTTTAGTTTTTTCCATTTACTATTTGTATGGTATTTTCCCTCTTTCTAATTAAAAGTCCATCATTATTATTTATAGATCTTGGTATTTTCATCATGTACTCATTCACTTAATTTTAATAATAATACCTTTCGATAAACTCATTTATTTGACCATTTATCAAATCCAGCAATAATATTTCACTTTGAAAACTGACACACGAAGAACGTGGGAAATAAGCACTTGGCAAACTCAAATAGTCGTGCTCCTCACTTGAGCTGCTACCAACAGCGACCAGGTGACTAAGTTTCGAGTGACTGTTGCTGCTATTAATGGCGTTACTTTTAAGACTGCTGCTTTTATGATTACTGCCGCCGTTGCTGCCAGTTACAGTTACAGTTAAGTGGCATGTACTACTTGTTGTGACGGTAGTTGAAGCATTTGGTGTCTGAGGCGAATGTTGTTGTGAGTTATTGTTACTGCCACTATTATGACCAGCCGTATGATGGTGATGATGTCGTGGTATATTCAACATGTCCAAAAAATGTGAAAGCCTTTTGCCTCTGTATGGATTGTTTTTAAATAAATAGAAGAGATTTAAAATCAATTTGTAAGTACGCGTGTGTGTGTGCTTGTATGTTTTATTTATTTTTTATTTGTAGACCAGTTGAAATATTATTTGCGGATGGACATGCTTCTCACATCTCATATTTAGTTGGAGTTTATCTGTGAGTGGTTAGTTTGCAAATTTGTTTGCCACGTTCGTATGTATTTGCTTCTTTGGAGGAGGTTTAATGTTTTCGGTCATAATATTTAAGTTTATTTCATGCTAAAGTTTGATAAAGTGGCCTTAGCAGTCTTATTTTATTAACTCACTTTTTTAATAACACACATAACATTAAATTTTTAACTGACTTGTGCAGTCCCAATTGCATTCTGTAATTAATTATACATGCAATTAATTACACAATTATCTACATGTAATTGTAATTGAAATTTTCCAATCACTATAACAGTTACATTTATTTTAAATGTAATTGAAAACCCTTAATTACAACATTTTCAATTGCATATAATATTGAACTTAGAAACAAAAATAAATTGTTTATAAAATATTATAAAATATTGACAGCAATAGACGCACTAATAAATAACTCTCCATGCAGCAATATAATTGAACTTGGTACCAAGTCTGCTTTTTAATTAGATTCGAATGAGTTCGTTATATTAGAACTACATAAATATGTACATATTTTATTGATGGCACGTTGCGAATGAGGGGTTCGAAAAAAGCGTTCCAATAAAAAAACGACACTTTTGAAGAAATACCTGCAGTCATGTGTTGTCATGACGGTTGTTGTTATGCTTATTTATTCTAATTTTAAAACTTCAAAGTATACTTTGATGTTATTTGATCGAAAATAAATCTTTCGAAAGGAAATCTTAATGGATTATAAATTTTAACAGTATTTATTACATGAATTATATGTATTTGTAGCTGTGAATCATTCTTTTAAGCGGCTGTTCACAAGCCACCTCTTCCGTTTGCAATTCAAAATTTCCCATAGATAGAACTGGTTTTTACCTTTCTTTTATTTGGTAACAATGAAAGGAAAACTTAGCGAAAGTAAAATTGGAGCCAAAACTCTATAATTGCACCAGAAAAAAGAATAAAAGGCATAATTTTGTTAAAAGTAGATTGTTCCACTTAAAAATTATATTACTTATTTTAAAAACACTCATACCCCGGTTTGCGTCGTTTATTTGGGACCGGAAAAACGAGACAAATCACAGTTTTCCATACATTTGTATTAATTTTCATCTAGTTTGTTCTGAGACTCATAATTTTAATAAAAAAAATATTTTTCAATAGAAAATACCATTTTTTTATTATTAGTTGTGTGATAATAGTTTTTATTAAAATAATAGACTTTAGTTTACCAAATGTAATTTGAAACTACCAACGAAGACAAACTCGTAGACAATTTTCACATATAAATTTGCGTTAGACTTCGGCGGGAAATCTCTTTTTCCACTTTTGCTTTGTACATACAAACATTTATTAACAACGCAAATCGAAGTACTAACGACGCAACTTCGAAGCCATGCGACGCAAACTGAAACAAAAACGACGCCACATAGAAGTCGGGGAAATTTTAAAAAGACGCAGCTTCGAAACGACGCAAACCGAAGCGACGCAAACCGGGGTATGAGCGTATACACATTTGTAACAACATTTGATTAATCCATAAAAAAACAAATAAATAAAACATAGTGTGATTAAATTTTTTTAGTTTATTTATTTAAAGATGAACCTCAGAGTTTTTTAATTCAAAATAATAATAAAATAAGATTTCAGATACCGGATTAGTTTCAGCAAAACAATATTAATCCCTTGTGGGTCGAATCAAAACATGATTATTTCTCTAGAGCACATAACAAAACTTGACTCTTCCAATCAGCCGCGACAAAAGTAGATTATTCCATTTAAAATTTCGGATTTATTCAAAATATATTATTATTATATTTAAGTTTAGGAATAAAAGTCAAAAATCTTGGAAATTGTAGATTGCTTCATAATATATTACACCAATCACAATATTTTTGTAACAAAATTAGACTGCTTGGATTTGAAAGAGGAATTTATACATAATACTCGAGCCAAAATTTCTTAATAGACTCAATTTGTAATTTGAATTATTTTCCTTATTGTTTGCAAATAATTCTCAGCGCAACGCAATGCAGAACAATGAGTTTTGATTTACATACGGAACGACATTAAATTGTTTTAATTTAATTTATTAATCCAAAGACTTCCCTTAAAAATTAAATAGTTTTTTAAGAAATGTAATTAGTACAGTCGTTTGAGGTCTATGATGCCACAAAGGCAGATATTGGAGGTTGTTAAAATTACAAATTTATGTTATATTTTATTTATTTTATATTTTATTATTTTTTCGTCTGGCGGTATAAATGCACAACATTTTAAAAACCTAAATAAAGTTTTCCTCTTACCTAAAATCAATGATTTTTTAGAGTAGGGAAAAATGTATAGAACTTTATTTTGTGTGTAAGGAAAAAGTTGGAATTTTTTCGAGACATGTAGGGATTTTGTTAAATTTCTGCTGGCATCACTGATTGTAACCACAGTTTACATATTTAATACTTTAATATACGATATATTTTTTGTACAGGATCTTAAAAATATAAATAAATATAAATAAATATTTTATATCTTTCACTTTGTGTGTATTTTGTTATCAATAAAATTTTATGCGGATTACCCAAAAATACTGCACTAATAAAATATTTGCATATTTTGCATATTAGCCAGCTTATGTTGTAATCATATGTACAATTTATATACATATGTACATTTATTGCTTTAATGACCCAAAGGAATTTGTATTCCTCTTAATTGTAAATTCGAACAAACACGCATGTGTCTCCAAATGCTTAACTTGTAATTTTACGCAATAGAAGTGTTTTAGTTTTAAATATAGTTTGAAGCTGTAAACACATACAAACATACATACATACATACATACATACACACACACATAGAACCATATAAATATTATTTATAATTATGCTTTACAAGAACACTGTGAAGACAGAGGTTAATAAATTAACCATTGAAATTGAACATGTTTAGTAAGTCACGTATTCAATTTCGTTTGATTGCACTGTGCAATAGAATTTTATCGGCATGAATAATTCAAGATATCCCTTAATCTATAGACCAAATATATTTAGTAACACAGCATACTTAACTATTTATATCCTAATATTCCCATCACTTTATAGAACTATTTTATGATTTTAACATTAATTTAACTGCTACAATTTTCTTCAAGCATCTTTGTTTTTTCTTTTTCAATTGAGAAGTTAAACAATAAAATGATAACGTTCATGAAATAGTTCACATATTTTTGTTTTCTTTAATAAAAACGTATAAAATCGCTTCATACTCAAGTGCAAATATGTTTTATAATTTTATCATGCCATTAAAATCTAAATTTGTATTTCAGTTTTTATTGTTTTATTCATGTGGTGTACAATTTTGTAGTTTTTAAAATTATAAACCGCAAACTAATACTGTAATTATCTTTTATTTTTTTTTTGTGGGCAAACTAATATTTTAATTATACAGTTTATGTGTTACATATTTAGTTTTTCTCGTAATTTTAAAGCTATTTATATTTACATTATATTTAAATTTCTAAAACTCAATTAAAATAAATTGGATGGCGAAATTCAAGTACAGTACAACCTCTATAATGCCGATACTCGCTAGTACGGCCTATCTAGTAATTCGGGCAGTGAAATGGTTCAGGAATTTTTTCCAAGTAATTCGCCATTTTACAGCCAGACACAATACGGATTAGTATATGACCAAAAAGAAGAAGACCACTAGAAGAGTATTGTGTCTTAAAATCCACAACAGTTTTTTTTATTATAAAAGCGAAAAGGACCAAATAAGAAAACTTATTTCTCAAACTTCAAGAGAATCAGATATGTATTTTCGAAACATTTTAATAAGTTGTTAATTAAATTGTTCATGAAAATGAAAAAAAAAATTATTTGGGGAGAAGAAAAACTTTGAGACAATGAACGTGTGCCACACGTAGTCCTGGGGGCTAGTAGAATTTTTGACACAGCATAACAATTTTTGACAAGCAATAAATTAAACGCATGACATCATAAAACAAGTTAAAACCACCGCTGTCATTTTTGAAAATTCGAGCCGTTGCCGAATACATCGAATTTTCACGGTTCTTAAATGTAGTTCGACTATTAAAACAGCATTGTTTATTTAAATTTGCGATAAATTGTACATCACATTATATAATTTTTCACTACGGCAGAGAATTTTATTTTATGTGAATTAAAATTTTCTTTTAAAAATTTGTTGGTAGCTGCCGGCAAATTTTCTGTCTCGTCGCCGCAGCAATTTTTTTATCAGCTCGTAGTGTTGTCAGATTTGCTTTTATATCGCCAAATATCGCTAATATAATAAAACATTACATTTGAGTTATAAAAAATATGTTTAGTTACATTATTGTTATTTCATTTATAAAAGGTGCATTGGAAAAATACTCAAAAGATAAATTAAACTTGAACGTGGAGATCAAAACTTCAATTTAGATCTTGTAGTAAAAAAGAATTGACGTTTGCTTAAACGTCCATTTAAGTGCACATATCAATTATTGAATCTTATGATTCGTACTCAATATCTTCCGTATCATCATTATTATTATTTGTATACGTACTGGGATACATTTGTTTCGAATTAACTCTGACTAACATATCATCAGTTGGAACGAATGTGTTGCAACTTGCAACAAATATTCATTCGTATTTATATTCATATACTAGTATGATATAATAGTTATCATAGTAAAGAATTTAGAAGCTCGTATTAATCTGCAAAGCAAATTAATGAGGTACTTATGTATACGTATGCCTATTAAATTTAATTTGCTTTAATTCGCCGAATCACATACTTCATTAAGTAGACTTAAATGTAACAAAGCTGACAAAAAGTGTAAATGTTGTAATACCAGAGTTAGCACCATTTGCACGAACTAGTTTGTGTTGTTAAAAAAATTCCTTTCATAAAAAATTCCATATTTTTAACGTTATTCTATATTATTGAAATCATAAAAATATAGCAAATAATATCGTCATGGAATTCAAATACAGCCAAGTAAATCGCCAATAGCCATTTTAAAATTTTCATCGTCAAAAACAAATTTTTATCGCCACGTTTGGCGATAAATCGCCATATCTGTCAGCTTGTTTCTCTGCTAAAGCGAATTTGACATTAGAAAATATAAGCAAACAACTAACACTGGGTCTTCACCAGTGCAGAGAAAAAGTAAAAACATCAGCAGAGTTTTGATAGTTCGATTGCTGATTGCTTTTAGGTGGAAAACACGTAAAATTGCTTCGTCACAAATTCAAAATTTTCACAGTGAGAGGTTGTCTAAATATGATATAATTTTATATACACAATGATGGGAATTGTTGATAAAAGTTTATTATTTTAAATATTTCTTCGGTTTTCCAATCCATTAGGAGTTTTTTTTTTTAAATAAATATGAAGTTTTTAGTTTTCTAAATTCAAATTCGCAAATGCACTGACTACAGAAAAGAGAAGTGATAGCAGATTGATAGGCAATAATTGCTCAAGCAATCACTTGGCAACCGCAGTCCACACGTAGCAAATTTCATGAACGCAATCAAATTTGACGATTGCCGCAATGGATATTGCTACGTTAAGATCCAGTGTAAAGATGCGCTGATTAAAAGTTCAAATGGAAAAATTTCAAATAAAAACGTGTAAAAAATTTAGTTAGCTTGAAATAAAATTGTATATTGTCAAAAGAGATATCATTTCACACAGCAGAAACATGAAATTTTTTCCCCACAAGCAAATAATTATTTGTCATAGTAATTTTCTACCGTTTGGCACACGCTCAATATCGAAATCTCCAGAAAGAAACAGCGGTGATGTCATGGCTCCTTCAGCAGCATAATTTTCATATTTCTAAAAATATTATACAAAGCAAAATAAAATATCACAAAAGATTTTGAAAACTTATAATTTTTCGGCGAGTAACAGTTGGCTATAAAAATTTTAAATTCTAAATAGAATGAGATGCCTAAAAAAATATGGATAGAAGTTTAAAAGATGCTTTTAAAAGCTGTGAAAAATATGGGAAATGGTGAATCTGTTTAATTTTAGAAGGCACTACCAACAACAACATGAGTTCATAGTATTGAAAATTCGGCTGCTGGTAGAAAAATAGCAAATGTCCTGTGCAAACACATCTGCACACGATAAGTTACCGCTTATCATAATTTAAAAACATTGAAATTTATCAATTAGCAATTTAAAACACTTGTTAGACAACGCAACGACGATCGCACTTAAAAGAAAACGAAATCAATACTGATGCCAAATTTCGAGTTTTGTTTTGTGTATTCAAAAAAAAAATAAGATTCCATTTTAAACAAAAAAAATTATTTAACCGCTTTTAGGTTTTTGTTTATCCATTTGTTTTTTAACTATATTTTTTTCACTGTAGTCCGGACGATGCAGTAATACGAAAAAAGCTGAAACTATATCTGTGCGGATTAACGAGCACATATTGTATTTAATTGCGGTTTTTACAAAACACTGATTGTCTTTCTGCTGTTGAACAAATTTGCATATTTAAATAATTTAGTTATTTCGAGTGGAAATAAATTTGTGGAAAGAGAAAAAGATAAGTAGAGAGCGTTATATTCGATTGAGCGGTGTAGTGTTTACGTGCTGTAGTATTCACGCGTTTAACCGATTAATTACTATTCAATTATTTCCTGAATTAATGTAGAATTGTATATTTTTTATTGACGATTATATCGTTTAATTTGCTGTTAAAAAAAAATTATATGTATTTTCTTGTAGTATTTGAACACAGTTTTTTTGTGTATTTAATTTAACCAAAACTTTTAAAAGTGTTAAGACTTCCAAAAAAATAAATCAAAACAGGACTCAAATGGCATAATGGAAAGTTTTATTTGCTAAGCGAAACCGCGAAAAAGGACTGAGAAACTGGATATTCTCTCTTATGGATTGCTTTCAATTTCTTCAACAAAAAGAACTTTTCCGAAGTAAAATTCTTTTAAGAGAAGCAACAACTCAGGCAATTAATTTCTACAGGATTTTTGAGCTCTGAATCCAGTTTGATCGTAACGAAACTCTTTGTCAAGGGAGTCCGCTAGTCTCATGTTGATAATGTTTGCGTTTACTTTGTTTGTTTGTTTGCTTTATATGTTTCAGTTCGTCGGAAAGTTCATTATTATCCCACATTCTGAAGCAGGAATGCACTAGTTTCGGCGTCTGCTTTTAGCAGCTCTGGTTTTGATGTTGTCATGCCCTGGCGTCTTGTTGGTGTTTTTTAAGGCTGTAAATAGCGTTTGCTATTTTGGTTATAGTGGGGGTGGTTGTAGGTATCATCTCATCCCTTTCGATTTGACGAGTGCAGTCACATAATGGTTGCAATATCTGCACGTCAATGTTGCAAAGAATACTTTATTATTATTATTAACTTTATAAAGACTTTAGCTTCTCCTTTAAAATAAATAAATGTGTTATTACGTCCGTGTGCATTTAAGATGCCAATGAATTACTTATATATTTTTATTCATTGAAATTAATTAATTTTTCGAAAATTTTTATTATTAATCGTTTAACCGTTTTAATTAAAATTAACCAATTAAATCATAACCACCTCGATAAATTAATCGACATTTTTGGACACTTGAATTTTGAGGAGTTATTAGAGTCATTTCGAACTTCACAATTTCAGCATATTATTTTGAGCTTTCTGTCTATGTGAAACATTTTCTTAGACGATTTTATTCCTTTACTTCTCAACTATCTTTTTGAGTTCGGTTCAATATCACAGATTTTCTAAAAAAAAAATTTTTTCTTGATGGGTTAAATTTAGCGATTCTATTATCAGTTTCCTTAAAAAAATATGTGTTTTCTAATTCCATCATTATTGTTCTTCTATTATATTATTATTTTTTTTTTTTTTGTTTATTGAAATAGTGTTTCTGTGTCTTGACCTTTATAAAAATTTATCGATTATTCCTGCGGAGAGAGAGAGTGGCAAGAAAAATAAAGCGTTCACTAAATTATTAATTGGTCTAACAACTAAAATGTACTTGAAAGGCTAGAAAAAATCAGATAATGATTTAATTGTTTATAATATTTTGTACAAAATTGTAACACGACCTATTTAGTGGATAATGGTTGCCAGCAGTCTATCGGGCTGCATGATTGTTGACTGAAGAAAGTTCCAACAATTAAACGTGCTGAGTGAATGTTAAAAAATTAATAAGGTTCCTGGCTAATCAATCATCTTTAACTGACAGTTGGCTATTTTCTTTTTATATTAAGTTTTTGCTTCATAACAAAAGCATATTAAAATTTTGATTTAAATACTTTTACTTTAAATGAAGATATTCCTTGATATTTAAATATATTTTATTATTTATTATATGTATAAGTTTTGTATAGATATTCCATTGTACTATATTTGTAGGGCGTAAAATCACAAATTTAAAAATATTAGATTCCAGAAAAATAATACTGTACAACAAAAGAATAATTGGATTCAGGCGTCAGAACCCATTATTATCAATTTTCATAAACAAAATATTTTATTACTTTCCAACTTTTTTCGGCAAATTTATTAAGCCTTTATTAAAGCACTAGTAAACTTTAAAAACAAAATCTATTTTAATATAGATTTTTGTAACATTTCTAAAATTTGTTCAATATTTATTATTAAGAACCTTGTCCTCTCGCCACCTCATTCATTTTAATTCATACGCTTAAATGTGTTGACAAGCAATTTCTTCTTTTACTTGTGTTTTGTGCTAAAAAGAAAAACTTTATTTAAAGCTGTTGAAGGCTAATAAGCAGTATATAGTTGAATGTTAAAAATGTATGTCTCTAAAACTGAGGTAAATATTACATACAGTCCATGTACACAAATATGTGTATGTGCTATGTACCTGTGTGTATGTTAAACATAATAAATTTACAAACACTAACCTAGTTAACCTTATAAAGTGAAGCTTTACTTTATTTGTGTTCGAAATCGAAAGCATTAAATTTCATAGTACTTCTTCTGCTCGTCGTTACTCGTACGTCATTTCTTGTTTGTTTTGGGAAATTCTACACTCAATACTTGTATCCTATTTACCGGGGTAAATGTTATTCAAGTGAAACATGCGTGTGTGTCATAATCGATAACCGCCTAAGTCAGCATAAGAAAGAATTAAGTTCAGCATGCTACAATATTAAACTAATAAAACTGTTTATATATTTATGTATATAAAATCCTTGATTACTATACCAATGTTTCTTAAAAATATATTATTGATTTATCAAACAATTCGAGTTCCTAAATTTTTAACTGCTTTTGATTCCCGGTAGTTGTAAGTATTAAAGAATATTATTTTAAGAAATTAAAACATCAAATCTCTCAAAATTTGATTATTTCAAGTAATTTTTTTCTGAATTGATATGTTTTATACGAAAATAACATGAAATAAACTCAGTTAACCTCCTGTAATAAAAGCGATTAATAAGATAAACAAATCTTCGAATTCCTGCTAAATTTAAGTTTATAGTAAATATTTTAATTGATACTATAAACACTAAAGATAATACTTCTAAACCTCCAAGAAACAACTAATCGCTTAATCTAGCAGGTGGTTTTCGGTTTCGTTAGCAAACTTTCTAGAAATTTAATAAATCTATTCGCTTTTGATGATGGCGGCTGTAAATTGTTAAGTAAATTAAAAATGCACATTTGTTAATTTGTTTTTTTTTTTATATTTTTATAATTTTATTAAGCAATCAGAAAGAAATTAACCTAAACAAATGACTTGCATCTCATACTCTTCCTTGTGCATAATTCAGTTAAATAGTTAATATTTCCAACTTGTAGTTTAAAGCTGAAATGTGCTAGAAAAAAATAAAAATAAACGCAACCGCTGATAAGCGTACACTGATAGGTAAACCGGCATAACGCTGATGTAATTTGACATCAAAACTATGAGAAGTGCCTTTCGTTTTTGAACCCATGACACTTGCTTTCATTAAGATGTCAGAATTCAGTTCAGTTAGTCATATTGGCATCAATGACAATTATGACAGTTGAGTCATGAGACAAATCAGAGTATTGACTAATCGGAATTTATTGATGTAATTCTATAAAAAAAATATTTGATAGATGTGGATATGGTTTTTATGTTAATAATAAAAGGGACCCTTTTTCCTCATAGGAATGTTTATTTATTTATTTATTTATTTTAAGCTGAAACATAACAGATTTAATATTCTTTATTCGTGATTAAATATTGTTACTTACAACCTTTCTATTTCACTTCTATATCTTACTAAAACGACTGGGACTTAAACCTTTTCTCTTCATATCATGACATGGATATCACCATTCTCATGACAGAGGTGACGCCCCGAAGTCTTAAGATGCATTTTTTTTCTAACTATTTTCTTAATAATTCCCGATATTGTGAATTTCAGTGTCCTCACATGTGATATAGACGGTGCTATAAGGGCTTTGTCAGTATCAATATTGACATACATTCATTAAAATTGACAGTTCTCTCGCATTATTAAAGATAATCTGATGGCAACATTGTGTTAAAATGACTCTGTCTTGTCGTCGAAATTTTTCGCAACGACCAATTAAATTTGTAACAGGAGGAAGGGAAAATTTGGAAAATTGGGGAACTTATCAAACAGCTGGAAAACAAACCAATCCTAGCGAAAGGATACCATATTCGTAGATGCACAATGCCAAATAATTTTCATTTTAATTTGGCTGAAGTAGTTAGCACGTTAACTACAAAGCAAATAATGACAAAGAAAGTGGGTTCGAGCCCAGTTTCAGGCAAGTCAAAACATAATATCTAGCATTTTTCAGATGTACATTAGTGTGCCAATTCATTTGTTGTTGTTGGACTGTTTAAGTAACGAAGGCATAGCAACGGTTACTGAACAGTACTGGGAGTAATTAATACTGGTGTATGCTTATGTACATCACAGCGCCCTCCATCGTCTATATTGTAAAATAATCAATCACCCTTATTCCAGTTGGCGACATCGACGTCACGTCAACACAATACCAAAAAAATTGTGGCTTGTCTACCCGTTTTCGAAAACAACTGACTACTATTGACACGCTCATGTTATTTTCTGGATCTTAGAGAACAGAAATAGACAGCCAGTAGCGCAAAATTGTTTTTGAGAGCGAGTAGACAAGTTCCAATTTTTTGGTATTATGTTAAAGTGACGTCGATGTCGCCAACTAGAATAAAGGTAAATAAAATAGTTACACAGCTTAAAACACATATAACGCGCTTGCTTGACAGCAGAGGCGCTGCAATACCGATCTAAAAGCTAACATAACCCGCAGTATCAGAGTTGTAAAACAGTTGAGCTTTCTCAATTTCACTATTTGTCCTCTTCTCACTATCTCTTTCCCAAAGAAGGCAACACGCCTACTGCTTGGCAGGCATATTAATTGCCTGAGTGTTACTTCTCTTAAAAATAAAATGTGGGCAGTATCTCCTCCAGCATTAATGACAGAGTGGGCAGAGACAAATCCAAACTAAAATCGTTTCCAACAATTAATTTGCAAGATCTTTGTGCCCGGAAACGTATTGCTGCTACCAGCTTAATTTTGTTGGAAGTAAATGTAGATCTTACTTCATTCTTCATTAAAGGCCCTATTTTTTCCAAAACGAACTTAAATGCTGTTTTGCTGAATCGGAAATAGTCCGCAAATCTGCAATTAACCATGTATGTATATATACAATATTCCCATTTTGCACTTGTCGCAAATTAACAATATTAGTTATTTTTACTTTTAATCACTTACTGGGCATCAGGCAAATCACAAATGTCCACTCTTTGTCTCATAACTTTTCTCTTACGTTAAGATTTTCTTTTTTTTCTTCATCACAAGAAAAATCACTTGATTCTAACATGAAATACATTTTTCCACAAATTTCAAATAAAAAGAAATATATATATATATACATATATATTCAACATAGTAAGTAAATGCCAAATTTTATAAGAGATGATATCTGTTTCCATTATATCATCGTAAAGAGCACAAAGTTAACACAATTTTTATTTTAATTAATGCCGATTTCGAATTTGGGTTGATGACGGCATATTGACGTGATGCCGACTATTGTGTTGTGTTGACGACGTCATTGACATTCTCAATATAAATGGCACTAGTTGGATGTTTATGTGAAAAAGTGGCCACCATATTTTTTTTAATTTGTGCAGCTAACTTTAATTTTTTATATCAAAATATTTTAAAACTGCAAAAAAAATATGGTAAATACAAAATGCACTTAAACAAGGTTTAGGAAAAATAACTACAGAAAATATGTATTTTTGGGCAGCTGATTCAAAGTGCAGCTAAAATTGATTTTTTGTATGAAAATAATTTTAAATTGCCAAAAATGTTGGGCATATATCTTAAATGTGCGGGTACAAAAAGGCACCTAAAAAAGGAATATGTATGGGATGTTGAAGAATAGTGACAGAAATTATTAATTTTGTGCACTTAATTTAAAAGTGCTCTTAAACAAAAGCAGCTAAATCTACTATAAACTACTATACAGTTTTTAAAGTACATTTTGATTCCCGGGAATTTTTACAAAGTTTCCCGTGATTCAGGAATAACGCATTTTCCCTACGCTCCCCGAGAATAAAACTCCAAGAGTTAAAATATATTAAAGATAATTGTTCCAAAACATTTTGGTTGTGTGGTAAATAAAAATGCATTAATTTTTGTTTACCTATGAATTTTTTTCTAATGTCCACTTTTTTGTTTTGTTTTTCACAAACGTCTTCGTATATTAAAAGTGATATATCAGAAAAGTATATTTTTCGACTTAGCCTGTTATTGGTTGTGTAGTGCACACACAGTTTTGCATACTCTCTAGCTCACTTTATTTTAGAAACTTTTCATCGCACTTGTTTTTCTTTTCAATAATTTATTTGCATTTAAAATAAAGCAACTATTTGTTATAAATTCCCTTGACGTTCTACTAAACCAAAGTTGGTTGTCCTTTTTTCTGGAAGGTGTTTCACGTTACAGAATTCAACTTCATGAATAAATTTATGGCAGACACCCTTTTCAAGATAATAACAATCAATAAGCGCTGGAAATAAGCTTTCATTTTGGTTAGAAGAGAACGTAAGTAGGGTAGTTAATGAACCTTTTCTTATACGCTTCAATTTTGCAAGTAAATAATATGACCTTTAAGAAAATGTTTTTTAAAAGCAACGAAATGTTAACTACATGATTTCAAAAACAAAATGAATAAAATGCAAAAAGTAAATAAATTGATGAATTTTAACAATTTCGTGGATTGCGAGAAACTTTACACGGCAGTGTTGTGTTTCAAATTAGATTAATAAGCGGCGGACAAGTAAAATCTTAAGTGCAGCATTCATTAAACAAACGTTCGACTTCGAGTAGAAAATTTGTCAAATAACTTAGTGCTTTTCATACAAACTGCCGCTTTTACATGACGTTGTGTCATTGAAGGTTTTTAATGGCATAATTAAGATACTCAGTGACAGGTGCAAAGTCTAATCTTGACGTCCTTATTTAGTGGAAAATATGTTTCGTGGACTGATATTCTTTTTGCTTTATGCATGAATCAAGTGAATGAAGTTTTACAAATGAAGAGGAGGAGGAAACTGTTAAGCAACTCCTCTGGCAATGTCCAGCTCTGTGACGTTTATAGAGCGACATACACATGTAGGCAATTGGACTTTGCCTGAACTCGCAGACCTTGTGGAATGCAAACTAAAAGGAATAAACTTGTTTATTCCAATTTACAAGTTTGTTTAACACCGACCCTAGCGAAGGATAGGGCGAGACCTCTTTCCACATACCTACATCAGGAATCAACAAGCGGGCAAATTCCAAAGACCAAGTAGGCCAGTTGGCTGCAACTGTCGGAATGTGCAGCCTAACCTTGATGTTTTTGGCAAAGGCAAATACAGCTTGAAATTGATCAAGTGTGTGAGATTTTCAAATGTGTTGCTGTTTATTTCAAACATGCAAAATTATTATGCTAAATAAAATTTTATTTATTTCAATTGCGCTCAGTTGTATTCCGCATGAACGATCGTTCAAATTCTCTTGCTTCTGTGCAACAGAAAGAAACATTATTAACGCTTTCCTAGCGTACCTTTTTAAGCATCATCCATTAATTTTTGAACGTCTTGAACAGAACTACAAAACGACAGAGTAGTGAAAACCATTCAGAGCACGTAATTTTTCCAAAAATGGATTGTTGGATGGATGAATGGATAATTTTTAATTATTTCTAAGCAAATCAGAAAAGTGATAACTTGACTTAGCATGACGTCCAATTTGCTGACGTACCCTTCATTTTATTTTTGTTTGAGAATATTGTTGGCTAGAATTGTTATCGCGTTGACTATAAAGCACAAATAATGAAAATGATCTTGAGTTCGATCCCAGTTTCAGGCCAAACCTTTCCCCAAAAGTCCATTTTATAGGATGAAAAATTCAAAATATTTTGTTAATATAACCGTTGAATATTTTGAAGCATTATTGGTACCAGAATTGCAAATGAATCATTAGTTTTCGAATTAATTTTTTTCACAGCAAAAAAGAATTGAATGAAATGTGAAACAATTCAAACGAATTGGGCAGAAATGAATTTCAATTCTTTTCCAATTCAAATGAATTTGTTAAAGTGAACTGTAATGCATTTCCTCGTTTCAATTGAATTGATTTTGAATTCGATTAAATGAATTGGAAGCGAATTGCAATTCATTTTTCATTCATTGCGATTCATTTGAATTACACACGAATTAAAATTAATTTCTGCCTAGTTCATTTGCACAGACTTAAATTTCATTTAATTCATTTTTGTGTGTTAAAAGAATTAATTCAAAATTCGCTAATTTAGTGAATGAATGGTTTCCGAATTCATTCAAAAATTAATGATTTATTCACAGCTCTGATTGATACTTAATAAAAGCGTATGATCTCGAAGTTAGATACATAAATTTTACTGCCGTTTTTGAATAAAGGAATCATATACGATTTTTTCCACATTGATGGCAAATATCATGATGCAACACAGTTTCTAAGGATACATCGAGGAATACCATGAGGACCTGGGTTAAACGAGTTCTTCAGCGACTTATTCCACAATAATAAGTTGTTGTGATATTACAGGAGTGGATAGAATAAATTGTGAAATCAACAAAAATATTGCTTATAGCAACATCCTCATCAGCCGTACTTCAAATGCTTTGGATAACCAGAAGAGCGATGCTGGGAACTTACGAATTTATAGAAAGATTTAGGGCTTGCGTTTATATTGCGTTTTTTACGATTTATATAGTTTTTCCGTATGCAAGTTTATTGGCAGTGTTTTATTCAGATTTTATATAATTACGAAAAATAATAATTTTTTTACGATAAAATAATTACGAAAATCCAGCAGGTGCCCAAGTTCTCTTATATTTAACAAATAATTTATTTTTCAAACCGCAGCCAAAACAATATGGCCGGCGGAAGCTGCCAACATTCACCCAAACTAATTTAAAAAATACTTTATAAAAAAAGTTTTAAAGTGAACATTTTCAATTGAAGATTCGAGGACTTTATTTGAAAAACTCAGTTAATAATATCGCTCCTTTGTTACAACGTAGCCATATATCAAAAAACGTGATTTTTGAGTTAAGATTCCAGAATTATTTATCGTATCGTTCTTCACATCTTTTGTGAAAAATTCATATAAATATCTTGTTAACTCGCCTCTTGAGGAAGGGTCAATATTTTTTTATTTTTGCATTGAGCTGTGAGTAAATTAAAAACTTCAAACTGGTTTTCTGAAGAACGGGGTTTTTTGAGACTTGACTACATTGCAATAAAGGAGCGATATATGTGAAATTAAAATAAAAAATTTAAAAAAAATATGGAAAATGGAAAGAATTTAGTTCGAAAAACTACGCAAATTTATATTGATTGATTGATTTATATTAACGTCATTCTTTATTTTGCACCTGACAAACCTTGCCTTAAAACAAAGCTTCTTAAATATTAAGTATGAAAACTTCATTCATATTTATTTGAAATTCCTTAACTTAAATACCGTAAAATTATGCCAAAGCGACAAAGCGAATTTTTATTAAAAAAATATATATTTAGATTTCCCTACATTTTCTATAAAAAAAGTTCCGTTCCAACTTTTGTGAGATAAAATTTTGTTTTATTACAATTTGATTACTTTTAATTTATTCATTCATGCATTCACATTTCTCTTTCGTTTAATAATGAAAAAAAAAGAAAAAGAAAACATCAAGTCTACCCGAATTACGTTGAGGGTTTTTATTCAGGTAGATTAACATTCAATTTACATAAATATCCGCATACACCGTAGATGGATGCATCATACACACTTGTATGTACATATATAAAAAAATTGATTTATTTATGTATTTACATATTTATTTGGACAGGCTTAAACAAAAATTTATTAACATTCTCTTTAACTTACTTGTCATGCTGGCTGTGTAGCTGCTGCTGCTGTTGACTGTGTTCATGCTTTGTTGACTGCTCTTTTACTGCTTTCTCCGTTTGTAGTTGAAGATTTTTATCTTCAATTTCATTTTCCTTACACTCGTCTGCTCTTGGTATTTGGCATTCTGATTTGTTATCCTTTTCTTTAACTTTGTCAACAATGTTATCCTTATTTTCTGTCATATTTGAAGTTTGCCTTTTAAAGGAAGTGAGATCTAATGTGGGGTTTCTTTGTTGTTGTTCTTTTTTGGCAAAACGTAATTACTTTCAGAAACTTATATTTTAGGAACTTGCTTATGATTACATCGTCATTTCCTTGATTATAATGACACAAATTTAATATAGTTTCTTCATTTTCTTTAATGATGAAACAGAACTGGGGCATCGTTTAGTTATTCATACAGTTTGACATAAAATTTGGCAAATAATGCGGTCGTGAAATATAATCTATTTTATTTTTACAGCGTTTCTTCTCAACAATGTTGCCATGTTTTCATGAAATCTTTTACGAAAATCAAACAATAACGAGTATTTGAAATTACTGCCGTCGATTTTATTTTGTGGGCCATAAGCGATTGTTCCTAAAGTTGCAGACTTTGTTCTGTTTCATCATTTAATTGATATCACCGTAACAAAAAAAAAATAATATATCAAAAATATTATCATTCTGTTTTTAACTTTAGTGATTTCAACCCGTTCTTCGAAAATCAAATTTTCATCAGATCTCAAAGTTCTTGAATATTTTCAGGAATATATCCTTATAGATTTATGTATGTATGTGCGTTTGTGTGCGTATGAAAGCCTTAAAAATAGCTGAACCAATCGACAACAGATTTGCGGAATTCATTTACAGACATTTCTAAAGTTTTCTCTTTCGAAATAAAACGATTGTTTTCTGTAGTCCTTGAGAATGTTTAAAGATAAAGTTTAAAAAGAACATATTTTTTAGATAAATTTTAAAAGTTAAATCTGAATTTTACCCATCTCTTCTTAATTTAAGAAATTATTTTTGGATAAATTTATTATTTTATTAAGAGAGTACTTTTTATTTGAAACAATTTATTCATTAGACTAGCAGAACCATTTCATCAGCGTTCTTTGTTCGATTTTACCACTTTTGACGGTAGATATTAGTTAATAGGAATATCAACTATATAATCGTACTATTTAACGAATTAGAATACGAAAAGTGCAACTTATTTCTTACAAGTTGTTGATTACACAGGTGGTTGAATCCTCGTCATCACTCGCCGTTCCGCTGAGGATGGGATCCCACGAATAAAAAAAATTTAATTAAAAACAATACTTTTCAATAATGCGTACGCAACAGACCAGCTGATAAGCAAGCAGATAAATTCGATTTATCGATATTCATATGCATGTAACTTCGTACGAATTATACAGAGTTATGAAGAACTTTGAGTTACGGAAGGAGAATTGTAAGTTATTTTTTCTCTTAACGCTACTGCCAATCGAATTGGATCGAGTTAGAGAAAATTCGACTTATAGAAGTTCGAGTTATGGAGGTTCGACTGTAGATCATTCAAAAGTTGGCAAGGAATAGCAAAAATTGTGTTGTTTTCGGAACTTGTTTGAAAATGCTACTTGTTTTTAAGCAAAAACAAAATAAAAATTTAATAAGTGAATAAATTGAAGCGAAAAATAAAA